>OY755040.1:105421641-105817804 GCA_963576565.1 Aspidapion aeneum | reverse complement strand
AGGACAGACAGGACAGACAGGACAGACAGGGACAGACAGGACAGACAGGACAGACAGGACAGACAGGACAGACAGGACAGACAGGACAGGACAGACAGACAGGACAGACAGGACAGACAGGACAGACAGGACAGACAGGACAGACAGGACAGACAGGACAGACAGGACAGACAGGACAGACAGGACAGACAGGACAGACAGGACAGACAGGACAGACAGGACAGACAGGACAGACAGGACAGACAGGACAGACAGGACAGACAGGACAGACAGGACAGACAGGACAGACAGGACAGACAGGACAGACAGGACAGACAGGACAGACAGGACAGACAGGACAGACAGGACAGACAGGACAGACAGGACAGACAGGACAGACAGGACAGACAGGACAGACAGGACAGACAGGACAGACAGGACAGACAGGACAGACAGGACAGACAGGACAGACAGGACAGACAGGACAGACAGGACAGACAGGACAGACAGGACAGACAGGACAGACAGGACAGACAGGACAGACAGGACAGACAGGACAGACAGGACAGACAGGACAGACAGGACAGACAGGACAGACAGGACAGACAGGACAGACAGGACAGACAGGACAGACAGGACAGACAGGACAGACAGGACAGACAGGACAGACAGGACAGACAGGACAGACAGGACAGACAGGACAGACAGGACAGACAGGACAGACAGGACAGACAGGACAGACAGGACAGACAGGACAGACAGGACAGACAGGACAGACAGGACAGACAGGACAGACAGGACAGACAGGACAGACAGGACAGACAGGACAGACAGGACAGACAGGACAGACAGGACAGACAGGACAGACAGGACAGACAGGACAGACAGGACAGACAGGACAGACAGGACAGACAGGACAGACAGGACAGACAGGACAGACAGGACAGACAGGACAGACAGGACAGACAGGACAGACAGGACAGACAGGACAGACAGGACAGACAGGACAGACAGGACAGACAGGACAGACAGGACAGACAGGACAGACAGGACAGACAGGACAGACAGGACAGACAGGACAGACAGGACAGACAGGACAGACAGGACAGACAGGACAGACAGGACAGACAGGACAGACAGGACAGGACAGACAGGACAGACAGGACAGACAGGACAGACAGGACAGACAGGACAGACAGGACAGACAGGACAGACAGGACAGACAGGACAGACAGGACAGACAGGACAGACAGGACAGACAGGACAGACAGGACAGACAGGACAGACAGGACAGACAGGACAGACAGGACAGACAGGACAGACAGGACAGACAGGACAGACAGGACAGACAGGACAGACAGGACAGGACAGACAGGACAGACAGGACAGACAGGACAGACAGGACAGACAGGACAGACAGGACAGACAGGACAGACAGGACAGACAGGACAGACAGGACAGACAGGACAGACAGGACAGACAGGACAGACAGGACAGACAGGACAGACAGGACAGACAGGACAGACAGGACAGACAGGACAGACAGGACAGACAGGACAGACAGGACAGACAGGACAGACAGGACAGACAGGACAGACAGGACAGACAGGACAGACAGGACAGACAGGACAGACAGGACAGACAGGACAGACAGGACAGACAGGACAGACAGGACAGACAGGACAGACAGGACAGACAGGACAGACAGGACAGACAGGACAGACAGGACAGACAGGACAGACAGGACAGACAGGACAGACAGGACAGACAGGACAGACAGGACAGACAGGACAGACAGGACAGACAGGACAGACAGGACAGACAGGACAGACAGGACAGACAGGACAGACAGGACAGACAGGACAGACAGGACAGACAGGACAGACAGGACAGACAGGACAGACAGGACAGACAGGACAGACAGGACAGACAGGACAGACAGGACAGACAGGACAGACAGGACAGACAGGACAGACAGGACAGACAGGACAGACAGGACAGACAGGACAGACAGGACAGACAGGACAGACAGGACAGACAGGACAGACAGGACAGACAGGACAGACAGGACAGACAGGACAGACAGGACAGACAGGACAGACAGGACAGACAGGACAGACAGGACAGACAGGACAGACAGGACAGACAGGACAGACAGGACAGACAGGACAGACAGGACAGACAGGACAGACAGGACAGACAGGACAGACAGGACAGACAGGACAGACAGGACAGACAGGACAGACAGGACAGACAGGACAGACAGGACAGACAGGACAGACAGGACAGACAGGACAGACAGGACAGACAGGACAGACAGGACAGACAGGACAGACAGGACAGACAGGACAGACAGGACAGACAGGACAGACAGGACAGACAGGACAGACAGGACAGACAGGACAGACAGACAGACAGGACAGACAGGACAGACAGGACAGACAGGACAGACAGGACAGACAGGACAGACAGGACAGACAGGACAGACAGGACAGACAGGACAGACAGGACAGACAGGACAGGACAGACAGGACAGACAGGACAGACAGGACAGACAGGACAGACAGGACAGACAGGACAGACAGGACAGACAGGACAGACAGGACAGACAGGACAGACAGGACAGACAGGACAGACAGGACAGACAGGACAGACAGGACAGACAGGACAGACAGGACAGACAGGACAGACAGGACAGACAGGACAGACAGGACAGACAGGACAGACAGGACAGACAGGACAGACAGGACAGACAGGACAGACAGGACAGACAGGACAGACAGGACAGACAGGACAGACAGGACAGACAGGACAGACAGGACAGACAGGACAGACAGGACAGACAGGACAGACAGGACAGACAGGACAGACAGGACAGACAGGACAGACAGGACAGACAGGACAGACAGGACAGACAGGACAGACAGGACAGACAGGACAGACAGGACAGACAGGACAGACAGGACAGACAGGACAGACAGGACAGACAGGACAGACAGGACAGACAGGACAGACAGGACAGACAGGACAGACAGGACAGACAGGACAGACAGGACAGACAGGACAGACAGGACAGACAGGACAGACAGGACAGACAGGACAGACAGGACAGACAGGACAGACAGGACAGACAGGACAGACAGGACAGACAGGACAGACAGGACAGACAGGACAGACAGGACAGACAGGACAGACAGGACAGACAGGACAGACAGGACAGACAGGACAGACAGGACAGACAGGACAGACAGGACAGACAGGACAGACAGGACAGACAGGACAGACAGGACAGACAGGACAGACAGGACAGACAGGACAGACAGGACAGACAGGACAGACAGGACAGACAGGACAGACAGGACAGACAGGACAGACAGGACAGACAGGACAGACAGGACAGACAGGACAGACAGGACAGACAGGACAGACAGGACAGACAGGACAGACAGGACAGACAGGACAGACAGGACAGACAGGACAGACAGGACAGACAGGACAGACAGGACAGACAGGACAGACAGGACAGACAGGACAGACAGGACAGACAGGACAGACAGGACAGACAGGACAGACAGGACAGACAGGACAGACAGGACAGACAGGACAGACAGGACAGACAGGACAGACAGGACAGACAGGACAGACAGGACAGACAGGACAGACAGGACAGACAGGACAGACAGGACAGACAGGACAGACAGGACAGACAGGACAGACAGGACAGACAGGACAGACAGGACAGACAGGACAGACAGGACAGACAGGACAGACAGGACAGACAGGACAGACAGGACAGACAGGACAGACAGGACAGACAGGACAGACAGGACAGACAGGACAGACAGGACAGACAGGACAGACAGGACAGACAGGACAGACAGGACAGACAGGACAGACAGGACAGACAGGACAGACAGACAGGACAGACAGGACAGACAGGACAGACAGGACAGACAGGACAGACAGGACAGACAGGACAGACAGGACAGACAGGACAGACAGGACAGACAGGACAGACAGGACAGACAGGACAGACAGGACAGACAGGACAGACAGGACAGACAGGACAGACAGGACAGACAGGACAGACAGGACAGACAGGACAGACAGGACAGACAGGACAGACAGGACAGACAGGACAGACAGGACAGACAGGACAGACAGGACAGACAGGACAGACAGGACAGACAGGACAGACAGGACAGACAGGACAGACAGGACAGACAGGACAGACAGGACAGACAGGACAGACAGGACAGACAGGACAGACAGGACAGACAGGACAGACAGGACAGACAGGACAGACAGGACAGACAGGACAGACAGGACAGACAGGACAGACAGGACAGACAGGACAGACAGGACAGACAGGACAGACAGGACAGACAGGACAGACAGGACAGACAGGACAGACAGGACAGACAGGACAGACAGGACAGACAGGACAGACAGGACAGACAGGACAGACAGGACAGACAGGACAGACAGGACAGACAGGACAGACAGGACAGACAGGACAGACAGGACAGACAGGACAGACAGGACAGACAGGACAGACAGGACAGACAGGACAGACAGGACAGACAGGACAGACAGGACAGACAGGACAGACAGGACAGACAGGACAGACAGGACAGACAGGACAGACAGGACAGACAGGACAGACAGGACAGACAGGACAGACAGGACAGACAGACAGGACAGACAGGACAGACAGGACAGACAGGACAGACAGGACAGACAGGACAGACAGGACAGACAGGACAGACAGGACAGACAGGACAGACAGGACAGACAGGACAGACAGGACAGACAGGACAGACAGGACAGACAGGACAGACAGGACAGACAGGACAGACAGGACAGACAGGACAGACAGGACAGACAGGACAGACAGGACAGACAGGACAGACAGGACAGACAGGACAGACAGGACAGACAGGACAGACAGGACAGACAGGACAGACAGGACAGACAGGACAGACAGGACAGACAGGACAGACAGGACAGACAGGACAGACAGGACAGACAGGACAGACAGGACAGACAGGACAGACAGGACAGACAGGACAGACAGGACAGACAGGACAGACAGGACAGACAGGACAGACAGGACAGACAGGACAGACAGGACAGACAGGACAGACAGGACAGACAGGACAGACAGGACAGACAGGACAGACAGGACAGACAGGACAGACAGGACAGACAGGACAGACAGGACAGACAGGACAGACAGGACAGACAGGACAGACAGGACAGACAGGACAGACAGGACAGACAGGACAGACAGGACAGACAGGACAGACAGGACAGACAGGACAGACAGGACAGACAGGACAGACAGGACAGACAGGACAGACAGGACAGACAGGACAGACAGGACAGACAGGACAGACAGGACAGACAGGACAGACAGGACAGACAGGACAGACAGGACAGACAGGACAGACAGGACAGACAGGACAGACAGGACAGACAGGACAGACAGGACAGACAGGACAGACAGGACAGACAGGACAGACAGGACAGACAGGACAGACAGGACAGACAGGACAGACAGGACAGACAGGACAGACAGGACAGACAGGACAGACAGGACAGACAGGACAGACAGGACAGACAGGACAGACAGGACAGACAGGACAGACAGGACAGACAGGACAGACAGGACAGACAGGACAGACAGGACAGACAGGACAGACAGGACAGACAGGACAGACAGGACAGACAGGACAGACAGGACAGACAGGACAGACAGGACAGACAGGACAGACAGGACAGACAGGACAGACAGGACAGACAGGACAGACAGGACAGACAGGACAGACAGGACAGACAGGACAGACAGGACAGACAGGACAGACAGGACAGACAGGACAGACAGGACAGACAGGACAGACAGGACAGACAGGACAGACAGGACAGACAGGACAGACAGGACAGACAGGACAGACAGGACAGACAGGACAGACAGGACAGACAGGACAGACAGGACAGACAGGACAGACAGGACAGACAGGACAGACAGGACAGACAGGACAGACAGGACAGACAGGACAGACAGGACAGACAGGACAGACAGGACAGACAGGACAGACAGGACAGACAGGACAGACAGGACAGACAGGACAGACAGGACAGACAGGACAGACAGGACAGACAGGACAGACAGGACAGACAGGACAGACAGGACAGACAGGACAGACAGGACAGACAGGACAGACAGGACAGACAGGACAGACAGGACAGACAGGACAGACAGGACAGACAGGACAGACAGGACAGACAGGACAGACAGGACAGACAGGACAGACAGGACAGACAGGACAGACAGGACAGACAGGACAGACAGACAGGACAGACAGGACAGACAGGACAGACAGGACAGACAGGACAGACAGGACAGACAGGACAGACAGGACAGACAGGACAGACAGGACAGACAGGACAGACAGGACAGACAGGACAGACAGGACAGACAGGACAGACAGGACAGACAGGACAGACAGGACAGACAGGACAGACAGGACAGACAGGACAGACAGGACAGACAGGACAGACAGGACAGACAGGACAGACAGGACAGACAGGACAGACAGGACAGACAGGACAGACAGGACAGACAGGACAGACAGGACAGACAGGACAGACAGGACAGACAGGACAGACAGGACAGACAGGACAGACAGGACAGACAGGACAGACAGGACAGACAGGACAGACAGGACAGACAGGACAGACAGGACAGACAGGACAGACAGGACAGACAGGACAGACAGGACAGACAGGACAGACAGGACAGACAGGACAGACAGGACAGACAGGACAGACAGGACAGACAGGACAGACAGGACAGACAGGACAGACAGGACAGACAGGACAGACAGGACAGACAGGACAGACAGGACAGACAGGACAGACAGGACAGACAGGACAGACAGGACAGACAGGACAGACAGGACAGACAGGACAGACAGGACAGACAGGACAGACAGGACAGACAGGACAGACAGGACAGACAGGACAGACAGGACAGACAGGACAGACAGGACAGACAGGACAGACAGGACAGACAGGACAGACAGGACAGACAGGACAGACAGGACAGACAGGACAGACAGGACAGACAGGACAGACAGGACAGACAGGACAGACAGGACAGACAGGACAGACAGGACAGACAGGACAGACAGGACAGACAGGACAGACAGGACAGACAGGACAGACAGGACAGACAGGACAGACAGGACAGACAGGACAGACAGGACAGACAGGACAGACAGGACAGACAGGACAGACAGGACAGACAGGACAGACAGGACAGACAGACAGACAGGACAGACAGGACAGACAGGACAGACAGGACAGACAGGACAGACAGGACAGACAGGACAGACAGGACAGACAGGACAGACAGGACAGACAGGACAGACAGGACAGACAGGACAGACAGGACAGACAGGACAGACAGGACAGACAGGACAGACAGGACAGACAGGACAGACAGGACAGACAGGACAGACAGGACAGACAGGACAGACAGGACAGACAGGACAGACAGGACAGACAGGACAGACAGGACAGACAGGACAGACAGGACAGACAGGACAGACAGGACAGACAGGACAGACAGGACAGACAGGACAGACAGGACAGACAGGACAGACAGGACAGACAGGACAGACAGGACAGACAGGACAGACAGGACAGACAGGACAGACAGGACAGACAGGACAGACAGGACAGACAGGACAGACAGGACAGACAGGACAGACAGGACAGACAGGACAGACAGGACAGACAGGACAGACAGGACAGACAGGACAGACAGGACAGACAGGACAGACAGGACAGACAGGACAGACAGGACAGACAGGACAGACAGGACAGACAGGACAGACAGGACAGGACAGGACGACAGGACAGACAGGACAGACAGGACAGACAGGACAGGACAGGACAGACAGGACAGACAGGACCGACAGGACAGACAGGACGACAGGACAGACAGGACAGACAGGACAGACAGGACAGACAGGACAGACAGGACCGACAGGACAGACAGGACAGACAGGACAGACAGGACAGACAGGACAGACAGGACAGACAGGACAGACAGGACAGACAGGACAGACAGGACAGACAGGACAGACAGGACAGACAGGACAGACAGGACAGACAGGACAGACAGGACAGACAGGACAGACAGGACAGACAGGACAGACAGGACAGACAGGACAGACAGGACAGACAGGACAGACAGGACAGACAGGACAGACAGGACAGACAGGACAGACAGGACAGACAGGACAGACAGGACAGACAGGACACAGGACAGACAGGACAGACAGGACAGACAGGACAGACAGGACAGACAGGACAGACAGGACAGACAGGACAGACAGGACAGACAGGACAGACAGGACAGACAGGACAGACAGGACAGACAGGACAGACAGGACAGACAGGACAGACAGGACAGACAGGACAGACAGGACAGACAGGACAGACAGGACAGACAGGACAGACAGGACAGACAGGACAGACAGGACAGACAGGACAGACAGGACAGACAGGACAGACAGGACAGACAGGACAGACAGGACAGACAGGACAGACAGGACAGACAGGACAGACAGGACAGACAGGACAGACAGGACAGACAGGACAGACAGGACAGACAGGACAGACAGGACAGACAGGACAGACAGGACAGACAGGACAGACAGGACAGACAGGACAGACAGGACAGACAGGACAGACAGGACAGACAGGACAGACAGGACAGACAGGACAGACAGGACAGACAGGACAGACAGGACAGACAGGACAGACAGGACAGACAGGACAGACAGGACAGACAGGACAGACAGGACAGACAGGACAGACAGGACAGACAGGACAGACAGGACAGACAGGACAGACAGGACAGACAGGACAGACAGGACAGACAGGACAGACAGGACAGACAGGACAGACAGGACAGACAGGACAGACAGGACAGACAGGACAGACAGGACAGACAGGACAGACAGGACAGACAGGACAGACAGGACAGACAGGACAGACAGGACAGACAGGACAGACAGGACAGACAGGACAGACAGGACAGACAGGACAGACAGGACAGACAGGACAGACAGGACAGACAGGACAGACAGGACAGACAGGACAGACAGGACAGACAGGACAGACAGGACAGACAGGACAGACAGGACAGACAGGACAGACAGGACAGACAGGACAGACAGGACAGACAGGACAGACAGGACAGACAGGACAGACAGGACAGACAGGACAGACAGGACAGACAGGACAGACAGGACAGACAGGACAGACAGGACAGACAGGACAGACAGGACAGACAGGACAGACAGGACAGACAGGACAGACAGGACAGACAGGACAGACAGGACAGACAGGACAGACAGGACAGACAGGACAGACAGGACAGACAGGACAGACAGGACAGACAGGACAGACAGGACAGACAGGACAGACAGGACAGACAGGACAGACAGGACAGACAGGACAGACAGGACAGACAGGACAGACAGGACAGACAGGACAGACAGGACAGACAGGACAGACAGGACAGACAGGACAGACAGGACAGACAGGACAGACAGGACAGACAGGACAGACAGGACAGACAGGACAGACAGGACAGACAGGACAGACAGGACAGACAGGACAGACAGGACAGACAGGACAGACAGGACAGACAGGACAGACAGGACAGACAGGACAGACAGGACAGACAGGACAGACAGGACAGACAGGACAGACAGGACAGACAGGACAGACAGGACAGACAGGACAGACAGGACAGACAGGACAGACAGGACAGACAGGACAGACAGGACAGACAGGACAGACAGGACAGACAGGACAGACAGGACAGACAGGACAGACAGGACAGACAGGACAGACAGGACAGACAGGACAGACAGGACAGACAGGACAGACAGGACAGACAGGACAGACAGGACAGACAGGACAGACAGGACAGACAGGACAGACAGGACAGACAGGACAGACAGGACAGACAGGACAGACAGGACAGACAGGACAGACAGGACAGACAGGACAGACAGGACAGACAGGACAGACAGGACAGACAGGACAGACAGGACAGACAGGACAGACAGGACAGACAGGACAGACAGGACAGACAGGACAGACAGGACAGACAGGACAGACAGGACAGACAGGACAGACAGGACAGACAGGACAGACAGGACAGACAGGACAGACAGGACAGACAGGACAGACAGGACAGACAGGACAGACAGGACAGACAGGACAGACAGGACAGACAGGACAGACAGGACAGACAGGACAGACAGGACAGACAGGACAGACAGGACAGACAGGACAGACAGGACAGACAGGACAGACAGGACAGACAGGACAGACAGGACAGACAGGACAGACAGGACAGACAGGACAGACAGGACAGACAGGACAGACAGGACAGACAGGACAGACAGGACAGACAGGACAGACAGGACAGACAGGACAGACAGGACAGACAGGACAGACAGGACAGACAGGACAGACAGGACAGACAGGACAGACAGGACAGACAGGACAGACAGGACAGACAGGACAGACAGGACAGACAGGACAGACAGGACAGACAGGACAGACAGGACAGACAGGACAGACAGGACAGACAGGACAGACAGGACAGACAGGACAGACAGGACAGACAGGACAGACAGGACAGACAGGACAGACAGGACAGACAGGACAGACAGGACAGACAGGACAGACAGGACAGACAGGACAGACAGGACAGACAGGACAGACAGGACAGACAGGACAGACAGGACAGACAGGACAGACAGGACAGACAGGACAGACAGGACAGACAGGACAGACAGGACAGACAGGACAGACAGGACAGACAGGACAGACAGGACAGACAGGACAGACAGGACAGACAGGACAGACAGGACAGACAGGACAGACAGGACAGACAGGACAGACAGGACAGACAGGACAGACAGGACAGACAGGACAGACAGGACAGACAGGACAGACAGGACAGACAGGACAGACAGGACAGACAGGACAGACAGGACAGACAGGACAGACAGGACAGACAGGACAGACAGGACAGACAGGACAGACAGGACAGACAGGACAGACAGGACAGACAGGACAGACAGGACAGACAGGACAGACAGGACAGACAGGACAGACAGGACAGACAGGACAGACAGGACAGACAGGACAGACAGGACAGACAGGACAGACAGGACAGACAGGACAGACAGGACAGACAGGACAGACAGGACAGACAGGACAGACAGGACAGACAGGACAGACAGGACAGACAGGACAGACAGGACAGACAGGACAGACAGGACAGACAGGACAGACAGGACAGACAGGACAGACAGGACAGACAGGACAGACAGGACAGACAGGACAGACAGGACAGACAGGACAGACAGGACAGACAGGACAGACAGGACAGACAGGACAGACAGGACAGACAGGACAGACAGGACAGACAGGACAGACAGGACAGACAGGACAGACAGGACAGACAGGACAGACAGGACAGACAGGACAGACAGGACAGACAGGACAGACAGGACAGACAGGACAGACAGGACAGACAGGACAGACAGGACAGACAGGACAGACAGGACAGACAGGACAGACAGGACAGACAGGACAGACAGGACAGACAGGACAGACAGGACAGACAGGACAGACAGGACAGACAGGACAGACAGGACAGACAGGACAGACAGGACAGACAGGACAGACAGGACAGACAGGACAGACAGGACAGACAGGACAGACAGGACAGACAGGACAGACAGGACAGACAGGACAGACAGGACAGACAGGACAGACAGGACAGACAGGACAGACAGGACAGACAGGACAGACAGGACAGACAGGACAGACAGGACAGACAGGACAGACAGGACAGACAGGACAGACAGGACAGACAGGACAGACAGGACAGACAGGACAGACAGGACAGACAGGACAGACAGGACAGACAGGACAGACAGGACAGACAGGACAGACAGGACAGACAGGACAGACAGGACAGACAGGACAGACAGGACAGACAGGACAGACAGGACAGACAGGACAGACAGGACAGACAGGACAGACAGGACAGACAGGACAGACAGGAGGGACAGGACCAACAGGACAGACAGGACAGACAGGACAGACAGGACAGACAGGACAGACAGGACAGACAGGACAGACAGGACAGACAGGACAGACAGGACAGACAGGACAGACAGGACAGACAGGACAGACAGGACAGACAGGACAGACAGGACAGACAGGACAGACAGGACAGACAGGACAGACAGGACAGACAGGACAGACAGGACAGACAGGACAGACAGGACAGACAGGACAGACAGGACAGACAGGACAGACAGGACAGACAGGACAGGACAGACAGACAGACAGACAGCAATTAAAATTGAGACTTGACTTGTAATTTTTTTCATGTCTTAAAATAAACGTTTTTTCATAATATCTTGTAAAGTAGCCTCTTAATTGAAAATTTTTAAGAGATAAAAATTGTGAAAAAATAGGTTGGCTTTCGATCTGTTAAAATTTTATTGTGATATTAATATTATTTTAACAGTTATGATCAATTTAATTAAAATAGTAACAATTTTAATTGGGCTATTATGTCATTATCTCCTAAAACTAAAGTCCAGCAAAAATTTTTATATGATAAAAATTGTGAAAAAATAGGTTGGCTTTCGATCTGTTAAAATTTTATTGTGATATTAATATTATTTTAACAGTTATGATCAATTTAATTAAAATAGTAACAATTTTAATTGGGCTATTATGTCATTATCTCCTAAAACTAAAGTCCAGCAAAAATTTTTATATGATAAAAATTGTCAACGTATTCTTGATTAATCGATTGAAATAATTATTTTTGTAATAGCCTTATTAGTTTAGAAGCTACACCCATAATTACAATTTTAATTGGGCTATTATGTCATTATCTCCTAAAATTAAAGTCCAGCAAAAATTTTTATATGATAAAAATTGTCAACGCATTCTTGATTAATCGATTGAAATAATTATTTTTGTAATAGCCTTATTAGTTTAGAAGCTACACCCATAATTACAATTTTAATTGGGCTATTATGTCATTATCTCCTAAAATTAAAGTCCAGCAAAAATTTTTATATGATAAAAATTGTCAACGCATTCTTGATTAATCGATTGACATAATTATTTTTGTAATAGCCTTATTAGTTTAGAAGCTACACCCATTTGTAACTGATTAGACATCTACCCCACTTGACAAAATGCGTTTTTATTTGTTTTATTATGTAAATATCTCCAAAAATTATACTTTTCCAAAAAATTTTAAATGATAAAATTTGTTTGGATATGTTTGTTGAATCGATAGAATGAATTATTTTTGTAATTGCTTTATTAGTTTGGAGACTACACTTATTTTAATTGAATAAGTTACCATCTATTCTCCAAGTAAATATGTGTTTTATCAGTTTTATTATGTGAATAGGTGTGCAATTAAGTATTCAAATTTGTTATAGCTTAATCATAAGTATAAAAATATAAAAACAAATAGTATTCTATAAAATGTGTTTTATTTAAACTTTATTTAAGAAAAATATTTATATCTAAATCATTTTAAAATTTCAAAACATTTATTTTCATTTAAATCATTAAAATACATTAAAAAATATTATAAATAAAATTACATTGAAATTAACCCCTTGTTACAGTACCATTTAGAATATGATAGGAAATTAGGGAATCATGAATAAGTAAAGCATACACTTTTACATCATTTGGAAATTTAGATTTTCTGGTATTAAATTCCAATTTAATATCCACTGTTGGTGAGGTTATTGAATCTTATTGATGCGAAGCATCAATAACAATTAATGGGTTTTGAATAAAACTATTTAAATCAAGCATTGGTTCATTACATGTTTTTCCATAGTAACTGCTTTAAAAATTTTGATATGCATAGTAGGCAGGACCGCATAATCTTTTTGAAAAATCGAGACTCCACCTCTCATAGGGGAAAACTATCGAATTAATATATAATCTAATATCAGCCAAATCAGCAGAGATAAATTCTGTGGCATCTTTGTCTCTGGCATTGCAATTTTCAGTCTTTTGAAATCCAATAATAATGTATCGTGGTTTTTCCAAATTCGTACTACTTCTTTCTGTCCACGTATCAGAAGCTGTGCTTCGAAGAAGAGGCAGTTCATACAGGTCCCACATGCGATAGGTAGCTTTGATATGAACATTATTACCACCCTTATTAATTTTAGATAGAATTTTAATCCTTTGACGATCCTCTGGAATTATGTGCCGGATTTTCCATTCGATTTTATCTATGGAGATTTCCGCATCAACTTCACCAATATAACAATTATTGAAGGTGTGTGCTATTACGAGAATCAATTCTTGTTTTTGATTAAAAATGCCCCTTCTATAGTCCTCTGCAAATCCCATCAAGTATTTTAATGGGAGTCTACCACTAAATACATGACTTGTTTTGTTCAATATGCATTGATTGGCTTCTGTTAAACCCCAACCGTATGTTGAAAGAAGTTTTTCTTGACTACTTCCAAATGAAACAATGGTTTTTAGTGCTGAAGTAATTTCTGGTTTTAATAAAAAAGCAAGAGCATTATTTGATAAGTAGCATCTTTTAGATGCATCACTTGGTGTAAACTTTCCTTCTATATAAATATAACTTTCGGAAACATCCAAAATTAGATCTTGAAATTAAATTGGGATACGAATTTCATGTGAGTTTTTAAAAGATGGTGTTCCATAGGGTTTATAACTATGCTCTTCCAGACTTATAATTGAATTCTCAAAATCTGGTTCATTAAATGCTTCTAACTTTTCACTAGTTGAAATCATTTTATACAGCTCCTTTTAAATGTAAACCAAGTGATTTCAAAAACACTTTTTCTTCTGTGGACAATTTAGATCTTTCTCTTGACAAGTCTTTAACATGAATGGTTTTTCTACTGCTTCTGCATCGGTTTTTATTTGGAATATAAGTCTTAACATCTTTTTTTTGCGACACTGGATAGCTGTGATGATGATAACAATAGCCCATTTTCGTTATAACCTTTTAAGCTCTAATTTTATAATTATTTTTTCTCCTTGAAAATTAATGAGCTTTCCTCTATCATCCACGATCCTGAGTGTAATGTTGTCGATAAACTGACGACCCTCTGGTTGGATTGGCATATAAATGATATTTGTTGGTTCTTTAGTTAGCTTATACCCAGGTTCCACATCAATGACAAATTCATAAATAGAGTGCGACTGTTCTGAATTTAAATATGCACCGATTGTTATATTGCAATCTACTCTTATAATGCGAACTTTTTTAATATCAACTATTGTTGAAGATTCATGAATCTCATTGGGCTTTAGTCGCTCTTCATTTGCAAATCCCAACAACTGTCCAATTGAGTTGTAGTGCTTAAAGTGAAGTAGATACTTTGACTTAATTTCGCATTTCAAAGTGCTATTGTTTGCACGTAAGCTAAAAATATTTTCATCTAGATCTTTTGGACCTTTTTGAAGAGCTTTAAGCATTGCATCATGTATTTGGGTTATTTCGTATGCACCAGGATGTATTTTTAACATTACTGGCCCTCCCCAGGTTGGCTTACTAAATCCAAACCCATTGTTAGTTTCATCTATGTTAAAAATTGAATTATATGAATAAAATCCTATAAGACCCAGTCCATATTTTTCTCTGTTATTTGTCTCTATAGGAGGATAGAAGTTGGCACTTAAAATACTTAAATAACCACTTAATGTAAAAGTATAAGACATTTTTTTTACTTTGTCTTACAACAACTGGATATAATGTCACAATCTACAATTTCCTCAGATTTAGACACTTTTATGCCGTTTGCGTTACATATACAACAAAATATTTTTTTTGGTGGTGGACCATCAATTTGATCGTTAGAGTTGTTTGTAGAGTAATGGTCGTAGCAATACTGATATTTTAAAATATCAATGTCTTCTTTAAGTTCTTCTGGCAACTTCTCCCACACCAAAGCTATTTCGTTTGGTGCACATGCAATCATTACTTCTTTAGGTAAACCACATAGTTCGTCACTCGTCATCGGTAGCAAACTTTTTGCATTGCTAAATGCTTTTAGTGATTTATACATTTTTTTTAGTTTTGCATACTCACTTTCGGAATTATTTCGATTCATTTTTTAAAATTACTACAAAAATAAGTTATTTTTTAAGAGAAACTGTAGACACAGCTGACCACAATATACTGTATTAAATTTTTGTTGGTTTTTATATGTATACCAAATTTCTGTGGCATAATTACTGTGCATGCAAGTACTGAAAAATAATGGAATTTCCTTCGACAGGTCGCCGGTTTGGCTTTACAAGCTCATTTAAAAATAATTGTCGGTATTGACGATAGTAAATGGAAAGTTACGATACATATGGAATTTTATATGAAAAGGCACCTACCTCGGACTCTCTTGCGGCTCCAGTCAACGTTTAAACGTCCAGTTTTTCACCTCAAAATTCACTTTTTTTGGGAACGTGATTTTTCTAGTGTCTTGTTGTGACGGTGGTTGTTTGCGCACTCATCGCGGCGCAGTTTGTCCTCCCACGTGTGCGGTGCCGTGAAAACCCATATGCATATGTAAGAGCGCGAAAATTTAAATTATTTTAAACGCGCAAAAAAGGAAAAGAAAATGAAAATAGGAAATTCATTGCTTGCACCAACATTTTCCGGCCGCCAAAACACGTGTGTTTTTACTTAGTTAAGAAAAGGAAAGGAAAAAAAAAATAAATAATATTCGCCTATTAGCGATTAAACGATACAATTTAACATTAACCCAAATATGCATTAAATTATGCATGTAAATTAAAAATAAAAGAAAAGAAAAAAATACTTAGAAAAAATTAAGAAAGAAAAATAAAATTTTTGCCTTATGCGTCGGGCATAGGCAAAGGACATAGTTTCACTACTGGTCGACGATATGTTCCTGTAGCTGTTTTAACGGTCACAACACGAATATGACCATCTGAGCCAGGGTTTACGTCGACAATTCGCCCAACAGCCCATTGCAATGGCGGTTTTTGTTCATTTTTTACCACGACTAAAGTATTTAGTTTAATATTGTTAGAAACCTCTGTCCATTTAGAACGCTGTTGCAAGGTGTTTAGGTACTCCAAGTTCCAGCGTTTCCAAAAATCGGACTGGAGCCTTTGCACCAACTGCCAGCGGGACAGGGTGTTCAACTTGGAATCAGAAAAATCGGGTTCTGGTACGGAATTCAACGGTTCCAGGGTAAGAAAATGACCAGGGGTCAGTGGAAGAAAGTCATTCGGATCCATACTTTGGGCATACAGAGGCCGGCTGTTTAGTATGGATTCGACCTGACACAAAAAAGTAAAAAACTCTTCATAGGTTAACCGTTGCTCACCTATTACACGTTTTAAATTTGCCTTGGTGGATTTAACTCCTGCCTCGGCTAGTCCGTTTAGGTGCGGACTACCAGGACTTTTTAGACTGTGACATGCTTCCTGGGAGTACTGTTTGAGTAAACGATCAGCTCCCAAGAACGCGCTACCATAATCTGAGTAAATGTCAGAAATTCTTCCTCTTCTTGCCACAAATCTCTTAAAAGCCGCAAGAAAGGTAGGGGTGGAAATATCGGAGGTAAGATCTAGGTGAACTGCCTTTGTTGCGGAGCAGACTAAGACAAGAATATAACCTTTGCATACCTTTGCACCTCGGTACTTTCCCATTGTAATTGGCAACATGTGAAAATGCTTTTACTTGAGAGATGCGTTGAGCAGGCAAGTTGCCCATGATTTGTACGGAAGGTTTAGGATTTAATCGATAGCATAAAATGCAATGAGAAGTTATACTCTCGATTGCATAGCGAGGGGAAAGGATCCAAAATTGTTGTCTCAAGAGGTAATGCAACATTTTTTGACCGGGATGACAGTACCTTTTGTGAGTGTACTCAATGACAAGTTGAGTAAGACGGTGAGAACGTGGTAAAAGTAAAGGGTGTTTTGCTGAATAAGAGAGTTCGGAAGAATGTGGTAATCGACCCCCCACTCTTAAGCAGCCTTGTGTATCTAGAAAAGGTGAAAGTTTACGAAATTGTTTAGGAAGTAGCTTTGCGTCATTCAAACGTGAAATGAGATCAGCAAAGATGGAACGTTGAACATGCCGAACGAGAACAATAAGAGAATGTTGAAGTTCTACTTCGGTAATATTTTCGTTAGGATATTTAGATTTCTTTTCGGTAAGGCGAAAAATATAGGAAATTATGCGTTGAATTTTCTCTAGGAAAGAGTAACGAGAAAGAAAAGTATCAAGCATGTGTGGTTCAACTGTGCATGTTTGAAATACTGATTTTCGTTCTTCCAGAATAACCTCGTTTTCCGGAGGGTCTGGACAGCGAAAATCATCAGGCCAGCTCTCTTTTGGTAGCCTAAGAAAACAAGGACCTACCCCATACAAGTCATGTTTGACAAGTTGATTAGGCATAAGACCGCGCGAAGCACAGTCGGCTGGATTTAGCGCTGATGGAATATATTTCCAGGCCGTAGGAGAAATGGTTTCTTGAATGTGACAGATACGGTTTGCCACAAACGTTTTAAACCTGTGAGGTGAAGCCGCCAACCAGCATAGAACCACTTGGGAATCACACCATGCACAGATTTAGTTGAAGTTAAGAATATCTGAATAAGTGTTTTGAATAAAGGAAATTAGGTCGCAAAGTAAAGTGGCACCAAGAAGCTCCAGTCGCGAAGACTGACTGTTTTCACTGGTGCGACCTTAGATTTGGCCATTACAAGAAAGGTATGGATTTCTCCGGAAACTGACTCCATTCTGAAATAGACCGTAGCCGTGTAACCTATCATAGAGGCATCTGAAAAGCCGTGAAGTTCAATGCTACGTGGTTGATCAATGGAAAGGCGTCTAGGTAAATGAATATTTGAAAGATTTGGAAGTTCGGTTCGAAATTGATTTCAAACATTTACGATATGCGGAGGAGGCTGAGAATCCCAGTCCAGCTTCTCCTTCCACAGATCTTGCATGAGATGCTTAGCAAGTAAAGAAACGGGAGAACAGAAACCTAAGGGATCAAAAATTTTCATGATTTGAGATAAGATACCTCGCTTGGTGCATGGTTTATCTTCTGGTACGACCAAGTAGGTAAACGAATCTGAGATAGGATTCCATTGGAGACCTAATATTTTTACAAAATTAGGTTCGGATTTGTCGAAACGAATGGACATTTGTGTTTCTGATTCTGAGAATGAGGAGAGAAGTTCCGGACTGTTGCTCGCCCATTTTTTAAGTTCAAACCCTCCTAGGCGCAACAGGGAGATTAACTCCGACTGAAGTTCTTTGGCAGAGGCCACAGAATCCTGTCCAGTGAGCACGTCGTCGACGTAAATGTCTTTAAGAAGAACCTTGGAAGCATTAGGATACCTTTCAGACATTAGCTAGTTCTTGTATAGTACGAATAGCTAAGTAAGGTGATGACTTAAGTCCATAAACAACTGTTCTTAAGGAGTAGGTTTGGACAGGATCATCCTCAGAAAATCTCCATAGAATATTTTGATAACGCGTGTGCTCAGGAATAATTAATATCTGTCGGAACATTTTTACTATGTCAGTCACAAAGGCTACAACATGAATTCGAAAATTAAGTAGAATTTCACGGACATCATTTTGCAGTTTAGGACCTGCGCACAACGTCTCGTTGAGTGAGACACCTCTGGGACTACGTTGAGACCCATCAAAGACCACTCTTATCTTCCCAGTGTTCCAGACACTGTGATGAGGGATGAAGTAGGAATTATCCAAGACATCTTTAGATATAGGCGTAGGAATAGGTATCATGTGACCAGTGTCTAAATAATCTTGCATAAAATCTTTGTAAGGTTGATAATTAGCTGAGTCTTTGAGAAGTCTAGCTTCCTGAAGCTTGAAACGTTTTAAAGCGATTGGATAGGTGACACCCAACTGGGGTTCTAAGTTTATGAAAGGTAATGGAACGACGAATCTACCTGATTCGTTGCGTGAAACTGATTGTGAAAATAATTTTTCGCACATAATATCCTCAGGACTGTGATGAACCTTATGTGGAACCTGCTCTATCTCCCAGAAGCGCTCTAGGCAGATATCCAGAGATGGTTCGATGGAAGTGTAACAGCTTATGAGTGATTGTGGATTTTGTTGTTTTGAAGTTTCAACTTTACCAATCATCACATAGCCAAAGATGCTATTAAAAGCACTAGGTTGTCCACGCTCTCCGTGGATAACTTCCTCTTGTAAGAGATGCGGAAAAAGTTCACAACCTACTAGGACATCAATGGAACTTGGTATATGGAAGTTTTGATCAGAAAGTTTGATATTGCGAATGTGATTCCACTTGCTCGAGTCGACAGCGCAAGAAGGAATCTCTGTACAAAGTTTTGGAAGTGCTAAAGCCTCAAAATCAAAGGTAGGTCCCGCTTGACCTTGAGGTTTGATAAGACATTTCGTCTTACCTTTGGTATTGGAAGATGTCATTTGATTTAGGCCTTGAATAGAAGTAGAAAAGAAGCTTTTCGAAAGACCTAAACGATTTAGACATTTTTCTGAAATAAAGTTTGCCTCTGAGGCAGAATCGAGTAAGATACGAACTGGTTGGTAATGTCCCCTTGAGTCTAACATGTCAGCTACAACGGTAGAAAGTAGAAAAGTGGAATTTTTGGAAATCATTGTCGCATGACAGTTTGTGGAATGGCTTCCTGACATAGGGGTGCTATTGGAATTGGAAATTAGCGTTCTCTGGAGGATAAGAATTAACACTCACAGAGGGCGCTACTGGTTGTGGAACGTGAAGAAGACTGTGGTGCCTAGCTCCACACGTAAAGCAGTTGTAGGAGGAGGGGCAATTCACGGTCTGGTGAGCAAAATGTAAGCAATTTTGACATAGATTCACCTGCCGAACATAACCCATCCTTTCCTGTGGACTTTTGTTTTGAAATTCGATACATTTCGATAATGCGTGATTCGAAGAACATAGGTAACATTTTATTTTTGGATTAAAAGTTCTGTTCTGATTATTTTGTATTTGAGGGTTGCTGCGTTGATTGCTATTTTGTAAAGTATTTTGTTGATTTCTTGAATTTGAACTTTGATTTGAAATAGTTGTATTGAAAGCAGAAGGTGAATTAAAATTATTAAAACTGTTTCTCTGAAAACTGTTCTGTTGAGAATTACGCGTAGTTCAAGGTTGTCTAGGGGTTTGATTTTGCCTACTAAAACTGGGCATTTGCACTACAGATTCGAGCGCAACGCAATGATTTTCTATAAACGTGTAAAGATCAGTGTAGGACGGAATTTCTGAATTGTTTTTCTCTCTACTATAGTAAAGTTCGAAATCAGTCCTCATCTTGACTTCAAGTTTTGAGAGCATCATGTTAAAATTAAGAAAGTCCCATTCTTTTGTAGGAAAACCAAGCTCATTTAAGATGGCTAGATTCTCAGAAAATGTATCCAACATGGAACGTAATTCTTTCCCAGAACTGGATTTAGTTGAAAGAAAGTTAATAACATTCAAAGCGGTAGTAGCAATAATTCGTTTATTTTGATACCTCTTTACTAAGGTTTCATACGCAATGTGATAATTGTTATCTGCGAGGAAAATGGTTTTTACTAGAGAAAGGGCTTCATTCAGAACAGAACTCCGCAATTGTTGAAATTTCTCTATATCACTTAAATCAGAATTTTGATGTACCATGACTTTAAATAAGTCAAACCAGTGTTGCCAATTTTTATAATTACCATCGAATATTGGCAACCTTGGTTGTGGAAATGATCTTGTATTTGACCTCTGAACAATATTTTGTTGGTTAGGGTTGCCTACGTAATTGACAGGGTAGGCCTTAAAAAGGTCGTAGTAAATACCCTTACATTCATAATAAAGGTTGTCAAAGTCATTTCTAGTTTTATCCTGCTCGTCAAATGAAAGTTTAAACTCTTCGAGAGAGCCAATAATTTGGTTATGAAAATTATAGAATTGAGCATGACATTCTTCGACGTCTTCATATCTGGATTTAAACAAAAAGTGAAACGCTGTATCCGAGTTCGCTTTCAAAGCTACCTCGTGAGCTTCCGCCATTTGGTTGAAGCTCAAAAGCCTTTTGTCGCAAAGTTTTTTCTGTTTTTGCCTAGACATTTTTGTTTTTGAAAGTTAATTTGTTTTTAAAATTACCCAAAAAAAATGCTTAAAATATAGCTTAAAATATAACCCGAATTTTAGTAAAAATTAAACAATTTTATTATTTTAATTTTATTAACTTTTTTCGAAAATTTTGAAATGAAATGTTTGTAAGTTTGTCTGTATGTTATTATTTGAACATATCCTTAAAAAAAAACTTTTATGTCTCAGCAAGGATTGAACCCCGCACCTCTCGATTCCAAATCGCACACTCTGTGCATACCACTAGCGGTCCCGTCTGAAAGTTTCTAAGAAACGTCAGTATTCGAAGAAACAACGCGCGGGATGACCCTGGTGACGGCGACACTTGCACCTGCGCGTTAACGCGACACCTGTAAAATCGATAATTAAAGGAATGTAGATGGAAGAACCGCCTTAAAATTTCACTTTCGGCGTATTGACGCCACTTTTACTGAAAATGTAATGAACAAAGCGATCAACTTTGATGAACTAGTAAACTATACGAAATATGTGCATTGGCTATAGCTATTTTTGAACGGTAATAAACGCTTCGATCAACTTTGAAGGAACATATCACCAACAGGTCGTAAATCAATATGGTCTGTTTGAAATTGATATTGGAAATAAATTTTGAAAATATATAGAAATTTGGAATTTTTGTAGGAAATTGCTGAACCACAGGAGTCTAGGTAGTTTGGAAAACTATTAATTTGGAGAGAAGGACCATTAAATGTGCATGCAAGTACTGAAAAATAATGGAATTTCCTTCGACAGGTCGCCGGTTTGGCTTTACAAGCACATTTAAAAATAATTGTCGGTATTGACGATAGTAAATGGAAAGTTACGATACATATGGAATTTTATATGAAAAGGCACCTACCTCGGACTCTCTTGCGGCTCCAGTCAACGTTTAAACGTCCAGTTTTTCACCTCAAAATTCACTTTTTTGGGAAGATTGTAAATGGAAAGTTACGATACATATGGAATTTTATATGAAAAGGCACCTACCTCGGACTCTCTTGCGGCTCCAGTCAACGTTTAAACGTCCAGTTTTTCACCTCAAAATTCACTTTTTTGGGAACGTGATTTTTCTAGTGTCTTGTTGTGACGGTGGTTGTTTGCGCACTCATCGCGGCGCTGCTTGTCCTCCCACGTGTGCGGTGCCGTGAAAACCCATATGCATATGTAAGAGCGCGAAAATTTAAATTATTTTAAACGCGCAAAAAAGGAAAAGAAAATGAAAATAGAAAATTCATTGCTTGCACCAACAATTACATTCTTTATACATGTATTCTATGAATTCCAAAGTAAGTTTCCAAAACTATCATAATAAATTACTTTTCTAGCTTTCTTTCTGTAGGCAACCCAATGTGTTCCCAGTCCACACTGTCTAAGTTTATGATGGCCGATTCAGTTTTGCGAGGTCCACTTTTAGGAAGACTATCTCTCATAAATACACCAACGAAATTTGCAATTTGATATTGTTTTGTATATCTTTCCAAATCAATATTTGATAATGCCCTTGCTGGTAACGGGCTTTACTAGTTTTTTGGATTTGTTAAATAAAGTCCTAACCCAGTTCGATACGGTTTTAAGTATAAACCTCCCCCTTTTTTACTTTCTACAAGAATTTGAGAGTTTTTAACACCAGCAACACTATTTTTAAGATGACTAACGGTTTTTATTGCTTTAACTATACCAGCAGCGCCACCCGCTAATGATCCTAGGGCGGATAACCCCGCAAAAATTGATATAAGAGGTAAAATACCCCCCATTTTAGGAATGGGAATTACTCTTGGGGTTTTAATCTTCTTTTTTCCACCAGAAGCTTTTAAATGCTTACGCGCTGCGATCAAAGCAATTTTTGAAATTTTTGAAATATCTTGAAATTTCCCCTTATTTTGATTCAAGATCGATTTAATTTTTGTTTGAACGTTTCGACATATGGCAGAACCAAAAGCCACCTTTCGGGTTTTCAATTCTATCTTTTTTAACCCCATTCCAAATCTTCGCTTAACTTTCATTGAATTTGTAACAAAGTCAGCAGCAGCCTTCTCTTTTATTCCAGCGTCTTTTGATTTAACAACTTGCCACGTACTTTCTTCTAATTCGCGATCAGCTTTGTGTCTTTTTTCTAAATTATCCAAATTAATAGAGTAACTAATATCGTGTTTTTTGCAGGCTCTATCTAGTGCATTTATTCCAGGATCACCTCTCGCTAATCTTGTCTTTAGTTTAGTTCCAGGACTACAATATTGGTAACCCGGGATGTGTAATTCTACAGGAAGTTTATTTAAAAGTGAATTAAATACGCCTCGCCCCTTTTTTACTGAACTTTTTCTGTTGATAGATGACATCAAACTGATTTTGATATAAATACAAGTGAGCTTAAATACTAAAAGATAGTTCATATAATAATGCGCATGTTGCAGCAACAAGACAGAATCTCAATTATAAATTGGGATGAAAAGACGGGTTGTGGTATTACATATCAACGTCATGGATCTTTACTACCCAATTCCATACGTGGATTAATAATTGAGCCATCAAATTGTGGTAAAACCAATGTTCTTATCACTCTTATTACACACCCACTAGGATTAAAATTTGAAAATGTATATATATGTTCCAAATCATTGTTTCAATCAAAATATGAATTTTTAAAGCAAATTTAATGATACATCCTGCGTTATACCACCATCTGAGGCAAAACCAAATTCGATATTTATTTTCGATGATGTAATTTGCGATGCTCAGAGTGTAATAAAATCATACTACAGTATGGGGAGGCATAAAAATATAGATTGTTTTTACCTAGCACAGACTTACTCTAGAGTACCAAAACAGCTAGTTTGATATAATTCAAATTTCATAATAGTATTTAAACAAGATGACATCAATCTGCGACATATTTTTTCAGATCACGTTTCTCCAGACTTTACTTTTACTAAGTTTCAAGAAATCTGTGGAAAATGTTGGGACGATAAATATGGTTTTCTAGTTATTGTTAAAGATGCAGATTTAAACAATGGCAGATATAGAAAAGGATTTGATAGTTACATATATGTTTAATAAATGTGTAGCAACAACTTTAGTTGCTTTTAGAACGAACAACTGCAAACATCTTATTTGTGAATATGTCAAATTCGATCGATCGATCGATCGATTTAAAACGTGATCTTGTTGTTATGACTGATGCAGTAAGAACAAAATTTAAATTTTTAAAAAATAAAGAGTCGCAAAATCAAACAAATTTTGAGAAATTTTATGAACCCATTTCAAAACCATTGTCAAAAATTTCAGAAAATTTTAAAAATGCAGCAATTGTAAAAAGGACAAGTAGTAATATAGCAACACCTTTAATAGCTCTGGAAGCAAAAAAAGCAAAGGGAGTTGCAGCCAATGTTATGGTTGATGATTCGGAAGATGGTGATGGTGGAAATAAATCTCATCATGGATCTTACCTCTCAACTTCACCACCCTTGCCGGATACACCAATATCTTCATACTCTAATCAAAGTCAAAAATCATTTAATGCAGATGCAAGTTCTCATTTATCACCTAAAAAGAGTGTCAACAATGAAGCTATGGATGAATCACTGAGACAAGATATAGGGGAAGATTTAAATTCTATATCTACAATCTATATGGAGGGGCTTAAATCAAACCCATCTATCTATGACACCATATATGGTGTTAGGTACAATTCCAACAATGATAATTTTTAGATAGGTAATGCTACAATAAAATTTCCAGATAAACTAATAACTCTTTGGCGTAAAAAAATATGATTGGGGCATTTTCTGCTCATCGTGATTTATACGATTTGTTATTTTTTAAAAATCCAAGTGTGTCAAACATTAGTGACATTAGCCCAAAAGCACTCAGCGATTGAAAGCAAATACTTAATTTGTCAAATGCCTATTACAATGAATATAATAAAATATATGGGGTAAATACCAGCCAATCTGTAAAATTTACACATTTTATAAAACCACTTCTAACACCGAAACATGGTAGAAGTAAAGAAGGTTCTGGTATTACCAGAAATAAAATTACAAATCTCAAAAAATTCAATAATAATAAAGTAAACTATGTATACTGGAATACTGCTAAAGAATTAGTTAATCGCTTGCGATTATTATGGAGCTCAAAAATGGCTGGGCATACTAGTCATGATGGTGAAATTTTGTCTATAATTGAAGAATTAAGAGAAGAAGGGGTTATATATTAGGACTCACTTTTTGACTGTAGCATATATTGTTCAGTTACTATCTAACATGGGAGGTGTAAAGGACACAATTGACAAGTTTGGTCGTATAAAAAAAACTTCCAAAATTACATATATAAAAGGATTGAAGGGTAATGGTTTTAAGTTGACCGCTAAAAATGATTTCGACATTGAGAACAAACGTTTATGTAATATAGCAGATGCTGTAGATCATAAAGACGCTATCAATCTAGACTTTCTGGAAAATCGTATAAACAAACTAGTTGAAGAACTAAAGCTAGCTATAGCAGAATCTGTTGATGCAGTAAAAACCAATTTAGAAAAAATAAAAACGCAACAATCGACAAGTGGTAAACTTTTGTTACATTTACATGGGAGATTGAGTGCCATAGAAAGAAAAGTTTTGAAACATCAGCCACTTGAATCCGCTTTGTAACCAATAATTTGGTCAGATGGACGCATAGAATATCATGCACCCATTTGAATTGAAAAAATAAAGTATTTATTTTAAAGATGGCTAGGGAGCAAAATGTTCAAGTGGTTAATAAGCTATATAAACCTGCAAGGAAAAATTTCCTGCGAAGAAAAACCTTAATAAAAGGTTTTAAGGATCTATGGCAGATTGATTTAGCTGAAATACAACAATTATCAAAATATAATTTAGTTTATAGATACATTTTAGTATGCATAAATTGCTTTTTTAAATTTGTCTGGGCTAGACCAATAAAAAATAAAACAGGACTTGAAATATATGCAGCAATGCGGGATGTTTTTAAGCAAGCTGGTTATTACCCCCATAACATACAATCTGATCAAGGAACGGAATTTTTTAATAAACACTTAAGCACTTATGAAAAAGAAGTCTGTAAATCACTACCACACATATAGTGTAAAGAAGGCAGTCATTGTGGAAAGAGTAATCAAAACTTTAAAAACAAATCTTGTACTTAAAAAAATTTAATTCAAAGTTATTTTATTACGTAGTTCGTATAAGAAAATATAAGTCAATTTTTGAAAAAGAGTACACACCATCGTGGTCAGCGGAACAATTTAAAATTGTAAAAGTAAATATAACGAATCCACCACTTATGAAATAGAAAGTTTTGATGGAGAACCTATACTTGGTGCTTTTTATGAAATGGAGCTACAGAAAACCAGCGTGCCATCAATATATTTAGTGGAGAAAATTATTAAGAAAAGGAAGTGTAATAAACTGGAGCAATACTTTGTTAAGTGGTTAGGTTTTACAGATAGACATAATTCATGGATAAATAAATCGGATATCGTTTAAAAAATATTTGAATTTTAATATATTTTTTAAAATTCACATCAAATGAAAATCAAAATAGATTTTTTACACTTCCTTAATTTTTATAATATATTTATTTTGTGTTTTGTACTAATATTGTCACTTTATTATAAAATTTTATAAAAAAATAAGATAAAACTAATATTGCAATAAAACAAATCCAATTAAAAAATAAGTTTTCATTTCTTTTTATACTTTTTATTTTATTACAGCTTTTATCAATTTAAAACTACATCCATACTACAATCCATAAACTAATTATAAATACACATTTTTGGTAAATGTCTTATATTTAATCATCGTTCTCACTGAATCCACTATCTTCATCTTCATCTTCATCGAGCGGTGGAAAGAGTAACTCCAGTGGAATGTCTTCCAATGGCCTCAGAAGATACAATAAATTCAGCCATCTCATATTTTTACAAAACTCTTGAAATGTTTGGTTACCCATAAAAAACATTTGACATTGAATGACACCATCCATAAAATTATTTGCTCTAACTACATCTTTTAGTGAAGGGTCACCCTCCATCAGTTTGTCCGACTTCTCAAACAACCAGAATCGTAAATCGTGAATGTGTTCTTCCAAACGATTCACATTTTTAATACTTTAAGAATAATATTTTAACACACAATAATTTTAAGGTAATTTAGTATATTCCAAATTCAAATATGGATTTACGTTTTGCACCGATGTATGTGGGTTCACTTTGCCCCAGATAGGTTAGAGTATATTTTTGATTACTTTTATTAACTGGATCGATAAAATCATCATCTATTGATTTAAGCACACGTTTTGGTAAAACCGTTTTAAATTCATCAGCATCTTCAGCCAATGTTATTAAAACAGATTTTCCATAACGGGTATCAATGGTGCACATTTCTTTAATAACATATGTGGTATTAACTTTTAATGAATCTAAAGATTTTAATTGAAGTTTTGCTTCATTGTTTATTTCGAAATTTATTTGTTCAAGTTTGGTTTTTGAAATATCCATATTATTACCTTTAAATTATTGTTTTTCCACAAATTAAACTATTTTTTCTTTATTTTTATTTCAGAGAGTGATTTGACACGTTGAGATACAGAAATCTACTAATACTTCAAGTGGGTTTGTTTTTCTTTTTTATATGTTTAAATACAATTATTAGGGTGGGGATAATGTAAATCTTTCAAAAGTGTAAAACAAATCAGAGTCAAAGAGGTCTTTTTTGTGCTTAAGGTCAGACAAGGTCAAGGTCGTTCAGGGTCAAAAATACTACTCGGACTATTCGTCTCTACATATAAAAACGCAACGATCGTCAAGGTCATTCAAGGTCAACATAATGACCTTCACAACTTTTCAAGGTCAAATATACTACTCAGACTATTCGTCTCTACATAAAACAAGGCAACGACCGTCAAGGTCATTCAAGGACATTCCCTCCTCAAAAGTGGTCCAGCACCCGCTTAAGCCTACTACTGTCAGATTTGCGTTTTTCGTAAATGAGGTTATGTTTGGTGTCGCTACCCCTGGAGACGCCAGGCTTCCAGGATGCAGTGACCCTACACAGAAAAAAGTGTTTGGTTGAATCAAATAAACCAATTTATTTGAAAAAAAATATTTGGATTAAATAAATCTTGTTTGGATCAAACAAATATATTTATTTCGGACAACAGTACATTTTGTTACGACAAAAAACATTGTACATGTGAATCAAATAAATTACATGTTTCAATTTTTTTGGCAATAATAATATTTAAAAAAATATTGTTTACCGTATACTCAAATAATTGATTTTTTTAAAGCAACTCAATTGCTTTTTATTTTTTTTAATGCTCAGATTGACTAAATAATTGTTTCAATTATATAAATTAATAATTTTAATATTGTTAGATAAAATTATTTGAAACAACTAAATTAAGTTTTTGTTTATAAATAAATATACAAATACGATTTTTTTAAATTCCTTCTTTCTTGGTTTTTATTTCCAATAGTAAACCATTTTTGTATACATGATATATATCACGTAAAATTATTTGACTCAAACAAATTAGATTTTTGACTTTGTCAGTGCATATTCTTCATTGGTCCATATAAAAATATTTATTTTAGCCAAACAAGTAATTTAGTCGCTTTAAATAAGACTTAAGAGATTTTTGTATACGGGTTTCTGCCATTTTTGGTTTTTAAGAAAAATTTGGGGGGTCCGAAGGACCGCGAATCTGCGTCCGGCTTTTTTTTTATTTTGTTTTTTTTTATTTTTTACTTAATTACCTTAGCCTAACGTAAACAGACTCAAACCAATCCAAACCCTCCCGACCCCTTGTTGCGTTAAAAAAAATCGCCGGACGCGGATTTTGGATCTTAGGCAGGCTCCCTAGTAGGTGCCCTCATAAAGAACTTTTCGGCTTTTCATGAAAAATTATAAATGGCAAAAACCCGTGTAGGTATGTAAATTATTTAGTATACGGGTTTCTGCCATTGTTGTTTTTTTTTTTTGAAAAATTATTTATGGGGGTACCTACTAGGGCCTCTAGGATTTTTTATATTTTTTTAAAATAAAAAAACGGGTACCGGAGGGCGAGGTTGTAATGTATTTTTTTGGTTTGGTATGGGTTGGCTTGAGTTGATTTGAGTTTGTTCAGGTTAGATTGCGTCGATTTAGAAAAAAAAATTAAAAACTCAAAAAAATTAAAACAATTTTTTTTTTAATTCTCCGGTCGCCGATTCAGGGTCCTAGGGACCCCCCTAAGTACCTCCAGAAAGGATTTTTCATCAAAAATCAAAAATGGCAGAAACTCGTATATACTAAATAATTACCAAGTTACCTAATAAGGTTAAATTTTTATGAAATTACAAGTACAACTTTTTATCTTCTGTAAATACAGCGCGTTGCTATACCTATTAAAAATAACAGCAAATCGCTACTGCGCCGACGCAGAATAACGATAACAATAACTAAGTGGCAAAAGAACGGTTCAAAAACACCCTATATAATATCTACAAGAATTTTATTTACTTCAATATAGCAAATAACCAAAAAAGTGTAGAATAAAATCGATGTACCTACTAAGGTGAACTCTCTAGCTGTCAATATGATAAAAAAGAGGAGCGCAACAGATCTTTTTGTTTTTCTAATGCACAACAGACAAAGAGTTTCGATCCAAAGTTGTCCGATTGATTCGCGGAAATCCGACCAATAACATTCCGCCCTAAAGTTTAGAATTTTATTTATTTGATTTAACTAATTTTCTGTTAAAACCATTAAACTCGCCATTAACCTGCTAGTACTTCTCTAGATTGCTTAGCGTAAACATTACAAAATGTGTACACAGCTTGTGAAATTTTTGTGAAATTCTGTGAAATGTTTTTTGAAAAAATCGGAACATTTTTGTGAAATCCTGTAGCTTGTGTGTGAAATTTTGTGAAATTTATTTGTCTTTGTGAAATTTATTATTATTAAGGGACCGGAGCTAAGGCGGCGACATTACTTTTTTAAATGAGATTTACCGGGTGTCTCAAGGTGAGTGGCTTATTAGATTATTTTGTAAACTATACTGCCGTCCTAAAACCCCCGTATTTGAATTTTATATGAAATGGAGTAAATCGCGTTGAACGTTTGAAAATACATAGTGCCTTATGGAAAAAAGAAAATTTTAAGTGACATTTTAAATACTTTTTGTAGTTTTTCGATTGGTTACATTAGTATAAACAATAGAGTATATTATTATAATTCGTCTTAACCAACAATCGCATTTTTGGATTTTTTTCAAATACGGGGGTTAGGCTTAGGACGGCAGTATACAATAAAAACTTTCTGTTCTTAAATAAGTCCATGTAAAGTATATTTATAAAATACATTCATAGTTGCAGTGTTGCCAATTGTGGGAAAACTTTGCAAACACCTTTATTATTTTATGTATGATGTCGTATACCTATCTTCAACCGTTTTTAAAATATTGACAGATGAAAATTAACATTTTGTAACTTTATCAGCCCGTAACATCAAAACTATTAAGAATAGAACAAAACGGTTTCTACATTCCTATCTCGGTTTTTCAAAAGCTATTTTATACTATTTAGAATTAGTTCAGGGTTAAAATATTCCATGGTTAATTTAACCCTGGGTTAAATCTAAAAGTAGTCTAAAGCGATAGCTTGTAAAAAGCTAAGATAGGTTTTGATTTTACGGCCTGTTAAAGTTACAAAATGTCAATTTTTACCTGTTAATATTTTAAAAACAATTACAGATAGGTATAAGACGTTATACACAGAGAAAAATATCCATGCAACAATTTTAAATACGCTGTGCAACTGAAATTGTGCAAAAATATAAAACAATTGTTGAAATAAACGAATAAATCTGTTTTAATGTTACCAATTGGATTGTGTAACTTATTTTGTGTAAAAATGTTACACAACAGAACAATAACTCTCAACAGCGTAGTGGAAAAGCCCATTGTGTTATAAATCTACACAGATAAAATGTAATTTTTTTAATGAAAATTTGTGCAAAAATATACTTCAAATTGTAGAAATCATTCGTCGGATTGATTCGGTAAAAGTCGTTTCAAGGGATCGCCCCACCGCATCTGGCTTCCTTCAGTGTTCTGTGAGTTTAAATTTGTGTTTTGGCTTGTCAGTGAGGTGATCCGTACAAGGTTAGTGTCATTAATTGATAAGTGCTTCCGTTAACGTTAAACGTGTAATGGATTCTATGGATTTTGTGGAATTAGTTCTCGAAAAACTGGAGGAATGGGTGCCTACTTGCAGTCCACAAAGAGAGATTTCGGGGTAAGTAAATTACTACACATAGGTCTACCCTAGAGTCCCTGTATGTTGACATATTTGGTAATATATCCAAATATGTCAACATACAGGGACTCTAGTCTACCCAAGCTTTTGAGAATAGTTGATCCATTTTTGATTTTTCTTTCTGTGATTTAAAAAATGTGTTTGAAAGTAAATGACAACATTGTCCCCAATATTGTCTTGGTTTAGCCAGTCCGAAGCTCAAAAACATTTCTGCGCCCGCGCACTCCCTTAGGAATCACTTTCAAGAATTTTCGCAGAGAAAAAATTGGGCTTCTTGACCAAATAATACTATTTACAAAATTTCAGCTTGTTACTCATGGCTTATCCTATTTTTGGTCTAAACTGCGCTTTTTTATAACGGCCGATACTAAAATTCTATATTTAAACATTTTTTTTATATTTTTTAGCTTGAACGATTTTGCAATGGCATATCCGGAAAACAAAGACAGTTTTTTGACAAATGTGCAGAAGTTTGTTCAAAAATTTGGGTGCTGTTAAAATCAAACGCAATTTACCAAAGATCAGATACAGCGGTCTGAAAAGAGTTTCCATGAAGCAGACGAAGGTAAATGATAATTTTTGCAACACCACTATTTTTGATTAACTTAAAATTTGTAAATTAGAAGTCAAAAGACATATTTTGCCTGTCTTACTACCATGGTATCTATAAAACTGTAACCTTTATTTAAAGGGTATCAAAATATCAGTCAGAATAATTTGACTATTACATAGAAATCCTTCAATGTCCGTTAAACTTAGTACTATTTTTTTAGCAGCTATTTTGTCTTCGCTGCCTTCCTTGCAATTTCCAAACAATGGAAAATCCGAACAACGAAAGTCCAGCAAACAAGAATCTTTAAATAGATATATTTTACACGTTCAGGTAAATTCATTAAGCATAATAATATTGGTTAAATAATTTAATAACTAATGTGTTAAAATTTGTTGTACTCATCAGAAAATACGAAAATAAAGGTCTTTTAACAAGTGAATTTTTAGTTTGGTATTTTTTTGTCAAATAAAAATTAAACATTGTGTACTTGTTATAAAAAGTAATAAAGCGCTTTTTAAAAATATATACAAAAAATATATACACAAAAATTAAAACAAAATGCAATGCAATGCAACCTATTGAAAAAAAAACATCTACAAGATTTTGTACACATTCAGGGATACTTTTCATTTAATTGTTAAAGAAAATTACAGAATATTATGTAAAAAATTCATATTTTTAACTATTTTTACATAAAATTGTAGGAAATATATGCACAAAATTGTGCAATTTTGGGTGTAACTAAAATTATTTATTGTAAAATATATAATATATTATATTTTTTGTGGTAAAAAGAAAAATATAACTGAAGAAAAAACACCACAATGTAAAAAAAATACAAACATCTTTTAAAATATAGCTACATAATTGTGCATTTATATTGCCCAAAATAGAATAAGAAAATTACACAATATTGTATAAAATGTTTTCATACTTGAATATTTTGCAATTTTTCCAAAATTTTAAAAAAATTAATGCAAAATATACAACAAATTGTGCAAAAATATGTGAAATTTTTTTATACAGGCCTGTACAATAAGCATTGTGCAAAAAAAACAGTTGCACAGTTGTTTAAAATTTTACAACAAATTCCATTGCACAAATCTATTCAAAATTTTTGCACAAATTGGTTTTATACCCATTTTGAAAACAAATTGTGCAAAAAAAAATTTGCAATAATTGTTGAAAAAAATTACATACATTTTTCTACATAAAGAATCGAAAAATATACATGGTGTTTTTTTAAAATCATAAAGCCAACTTTTCCTGCAAATGGCAACACCGCAACTATGAAAGTATTTTGTAAATATACTTTACATGGACGTATGTAAGAATAGAAAGTTTTAAAAGTTTCTATCGTATAGTTTCCAAAATAATCCAATAGGCCACTCACTTTGGAACACCCGGTATACGCTCTATATTTTGGCAAATTGGAATAGACCTTGTCTTTCTGTTTCCAAAACTACCTATTATACCTAATACCTTTCTCTAGGAACAGTTTTGAAATAAAATGACAAAAACAAACAAAAGAGTAAAGCAGACAAAAAGTCATCGATAATTTTTCTTGGTTAACTCATTGCTCTTAATGAAAAGGTTTTGTCATTTTATTTAAAAACCATTACATAAAAACGTAGCATATTAGGTATTTTTGGAAACAGAAAGGAAAGCTTTATTCAAAATTGCAAAAATATACAGGGTATTTCATTTTAAAAAGTAACGTCGCTGGCTTCGCTACGTCTCCTTAATGACTGGTTCCAATATTAGCATCAAAAAAGATACTTTTTGCAAACCATCTGAGTATGTGAAATTTGACTTCTCTGTTTATTTTGATTTCGAAGATATTAGGGAGGTCTCAGGGTTTTGGGTCACCCTGTATATAGGTTAGTGGTCTTATTTATACCTTGGAAAAGATTACACAAGTATAATCTAATTAGTATTTAGGAAGTATTTTTGTTTTATGCATATTTAGTTAATTTTATGTTAATTTGCCTTTAAACGTTTTTACAATTTTACATGTTTTTTGTACCTACCTGCCTATTTTTGAATTAAAATACTTTTTTTTCATGCAAAACATTTGTGTTTACTTGTACAATGCAGTATTCAGACGGGTAATCATGTAACTGTTTATTAAATGTCTAATCTAATTAAATACATTTTGTTAAAGCGGCAAGAAAATAAATTAGGAATATTAAAAAAATAATTTAAATAAGAAGCAATATTTTGTAAAGCAATCAAGGAAAACAATCATTTCAAACAATTATATTTGGTTTACCAAGTACCCTATTTGTTTGTTTGAAATAAACTTGCAATAATAAATATTTACTTAAATTTAACACACATTTATTTATAATAAACAAAATAATTTTACAAATAAAAGTTCGTTATTAAATAAATTATGTTAGTAAGACAAAAAATATATTGAGAAGATTAAACAAATTATTTATTAAGAAAAAACAATAAGTTTTTTAAAACAATCAAGGAAAACGGTAAGTTCAAACAATTATTTTAGGTTTACTAACTACCCTATTTGTTTGTTGGAAAATATGTTTTTGTATTGTGAAATAAGTTAACTCTTGTTCTCACAGAAATATTTACTTAAATTCAACAAAATATATTATAAGTTTAAACAAATATTTATTTACATCAAGTAGAATAATTTAAAAATTTACTTAATAAATGTCAGTTATTAAATAAATTTTAATATTAAGACAAAAAATATGCCTAGAATACTAAACAAATTAATTTATATGAAGAAGTAATAAGTTTTTTAAAGCAATCAAAGAAAACAGTCATGTTAAAGAATTATTTTATCTTTACCAACCACCATATTTGTTTGTTTGAAATAAACTTGTTATTGAAAATAAATAAATTAATAGTATTTGGTTTAAATATCTCAAATTATTTGATATAAATGTATTTTTGTTTGTCAATTAAACCAAATAACTCTAACGCATCAAATAAACATTTTTTAAAGAGACTAAATTAGTTATTAGAAAACAATAAATATTTTTATTTGAACCAAATAAGAGGACGTTTTGGACCTATTGAAATAACGAATTTGGTTGAGTCAAATAATGTTTTTTTGCATCAAATAAATCTTATTTAAAGAGACTAAATTAGTTATTTGAAAACAACAAATATTTTTATTTCAATCAAAGAAAACAGTCATGTTAAAGAATTATTTTATTTTTACCAACCACCATATTTGTTTGTTTGAAATAAACTTGTTATTGCAAATAAATAAATTAATAGTATTTGGTTTAAATATTTCAAATTATTTGATTTAAATGTATTTTTGTTTGTCAATTTAACCAAATATTTCTAACGCATCAAATAAATCTTATTTAAAGAGACTAAATTAGTTATTTGAAAACAATAAATATTTTTACTTCAATCAAAGAAAACAGTCATGCTAAAGAATTATTTTATTTTTACCAACCAACATATTTGTTTGTTTGAAATAAACTTGTTATTGCAAATAAATAAATTAGTAGTATTTGGTTTAAATATTTCAAATTATTTGATTTAAATGTATTTTTGTTTGTCAAATAAACCAAATAACTCTAACGCATCAAATAAATGTTATTTAAAGAGACTAAATTAGTTATTTGAAAACAATAAATATTTTTATTTGAACCAAACAAGAGGACGTTTTGGACCTATTGAAATAACGAATTTGGTTGAGTCAAATAATATTTTTTTGGTTCAAATAAACACTTTTTTCTGTGTAGATCGAGCTAGGGTCACTACATCCTGGAAGCCTGGCGTCTCCCAGGGGTAGCGACACGAGTGTCAAAACCGTACTCAAAATTCCATAGACGTTCGTGAAAAATACTCATTTTTATACAGTCCGAGAAAAAAAAATGTTTTAATAAAAATTAAACATAACTCGTTATTGTACAGCTTAAGAAATAAAAAATATGTTCCTTGAGTTTTTGGGTTATGAATATTTATTGTAGGTATATTTATTGTTAAAAATCATTTTCTTTTAAATATTATTTGTGTTTTTTGTATAAAAATAATACGTAATAAATAAACAAACAGGACAGAAATACATTTGTTAAATGTTTATTAATACTATATAATATATCAAAGGACAAAATAAAACTTTAATAACAAGGTTTATATGCTATTTTTGCATTGTTTAGTTTATTTTTCAAGTTTTTTTTATTTTTTTCGGTGTTTTTAGGTTTTGTGGTGCTATTTTAGTCACTCTTTATCCCGATTTTTACATTTTATCAAAAGACAAAAATAAGCACAAAAACAGTTCTAATTTTAGTAACGTTAGGCTTTAATTACTTATAATTTTATAGTACATTTCATATAAATATCTTAATATTATTGTTCGAAAGCACAAACTTCGAAAATCATTTCCTTCAAACCGAAAATTGTTCGAAAACATTTTCTTCGAACAAAAGAATATTCAAAAACGTTTTCTTCGAAAGGAAAATTGTTCGAAATCGTTTTCTTCAAACAGAAATTTTTCGAAATCATTTTCTTTGAACGAAAATTTGATCGTAAATATTATTTTAAAATGGAAATTTGTTCAGAAACATTTTTTTGAAAACAAATTTTTCGAAAAAAAAAATTTAGACCTGGCTTGCCAAACTTAACACAACTCATATAGTTCGACTAATGGGGTCTTTTTCTAACAATTTTTGGAAACAAAAACTTCCCTGACGTCTTTCCCGGGATCCTAGAGGGTGTGAAACCAAACCGAACCAACCGAAACCTATTTTCGAAAAATGATTTCCCTAAATTAGCTTTCCGGTCCTCACTTTGGAAGGTTGAAATTGGTGTTACTCTAACCTTTCTCAATTGAGCACCTCAGGGGGTATCTGGACCGGTTGGGATACGTTTGCGATCAATTGACAAAGTTTAGGAAAATACCAATTTCGACCTTCCAAAAGGAGGAAAGTAGACAAATTTTCAGACAGTTTACGATCCCGGGAAAGAAGTCAGGTTTTTTTTTTTAAATATGTTAGAAAGACCTTGCCTTAGTCAAACTATATGAATTGTGTTAGGTATTGAAATCCAGGTCTAGAGCGTCTTTTTTCGAAAAACTTGCTTTCGAAGGAAATGTTTTCTATTCGAAGAAAATGTTTTTGAACAACTATTGTTTACGAACAAATTTCGGTTCGAAAAAAAATTTCCGTTCAATAAAATGGTGCTCGAACAAATTTCCGTTTGAAAAAAATGTTTTCGAACAAATTTCCATTTGAAAAAAATGTTTTCTAACAAATTTCCGAAGGAGAAAATTTTTTCGAACAATTTTCCGTTCTAAGAAATGGTTTTCGAACAAATTTCCGTTAAAAAAAAATGTTTTCGAAAAAATTTCCATTAGAAGAAATTGTTTTCATAAAAATTTCCGTTCAAAGAAAATGTTTTCGAACAAAGTTCTGAGACCGGTCGTGTTGCTACCCAAAAAAATACCTAGAGATGGTAAATAAAAATTCTTAGACCTTGAGTTTTTATTAAATATTGATTTTTTAAAAACTTTTCTATGAGTGTGTGTGTGTACCTGTATGTCTCTTACTTCTACTTTGTTTTGCAATCATTACAGTGTAGCTACTTTCGGTCTTTGTTTGGACCTTTTGTTTTTCAACCTTTTGTACTTTCGAACTTTTGTATTTTCGACTTTTTGTACTTTCGACCTTTTCTTCGCCGCCCGCTTTTTTTTGAACACTAATAAAAATAATAGTAGGTATATTATAAACCTTGGGCGTACAGTGTTACTTTTAATCCCACGGCGGGAATTTTCATGCCCGACCGGAAGGAGGGCTATAATTTTCTAAGTGACTAAAAGGGACTTTAATGCCAAGGTTTATTTTGATATACTATAAAAATAATAATAATCCCAAGGTTTATTTTGATATACTATAAAAATAATAATAATCATAAACTTAATAAATAGGTATTAAACCACTTACCGTACTGTAGTTTTAGCATGTCAACCCCCCCGTATATAATAAAACAGTGGGCAGTGATAGTTGTCATGGCATTACATTAAGCAAAAGTCAGTCAGATGCTAACAAACAATGTGGGAAAAATAATATTTATTTCATAACAAACTAAATAAGTTTAACCGAGAAAAAGTGGGAATTACATTTCTCGAAGATGGAACAAACAAGGGACCAAATAATAAAATGTTCTTACTTTGAGATGGGCATGGAAAAGGCCACCGAAGAAAGCAGCTTTCAGTACCAAAAATGATCCAATAAACAGAATTTTGAAAATTTCACCGTTTCCTGGTTTACATTCTGGAGAATTCTAGAAAGTTAAATGCTTCGTTTATATGGAAGCAATATTCTACGCCGAAGGACACAATAACAATCTAAACGAAAAAAGTCATCAGCAAAGTACAGTAAGCTTACGGCAAGCTGGAAGCAACAAAATAATCGTTATCGTGTGTATATCTTGATTCCTTTTTGTTTTTTGTATTATGATAAAATAAAATAATCCAAAAACCTATATTTTACCTTTATGGTTTTAAAGAAATTACTTTTAATCACTGGGGACAAGAAATACTACCTTAGCCCATGAAAAAAGGAATTAAACGTACACTTTTATTCCCTAGAAAGCATAACAAATTTATTTAGAATATATATAAAACATGTAAACTATATTTTTGGTTTCTTGTGCTGTGTGGGTCCTAACACAGGGTCCTAATAAATATTGAAATCATAAAAAACTTAGTTTTTTTAGGATTGTTTATTTGGACAGTCAAGTTTATATACCGGGTGTGACGGACAGTTCTTTACGTAACATTTGTAAACCATTTAATTTTTTTGAACATAAAAAAGCTACGCTCCTGACAGTGATTTGCGTATTTCATAAATGAGGTTATGTTTGGTGTCGCTACCCCTGGAGACGCCAGGCTTCCAGGATGCAGTGACCCTAGATCGAGAAGCCGCCCCCAATTTTAGTTCTCAGATTTCGCAGAGAGAGGCCGCCAAAAATCTTTAACAATAGCACCCTCTCTTCGCTGCTCTACATACTAGCCGAAGTAACAGCAGATCCATCTACCCGCTGCTTTATGCTAGGGGCTCGGTATGTGTATGTTGGGCTGCATATCTTATAGAGATGTGTAATCATTGCTAATAGGAAGGTATGGATCCATTATTTTTACTCGATTTCGTTACGGAAAATTAAAAAAAAAGATTTTTTTGAATTCACATATTTTTTTTTAATGGTTTCGATTTTTATCCACGTGTTTTTTTTTCACAAAACTTTGACCACTAGGGTCTTGTTTTTCGCAGACATTTTAATATATTTTTTTATGTATTTAGAAAACACAAAGGTAAATATATACAGAGCAAAATACTTAAGATTATAATAAAGGTTTCTTAAATAAAACTTAAGATATAGGTCTTACTTAACTAGCCATTGACAAGCCTTAGGCAAAATTTATTGAGATCATTACTAGGAGATTTACTTATACATTTTTTTGGTTGATTAGATAATTTTTACATTTTACTACTACTACTATGTCGGTTTAGAACGTTTTTCTACGTTGTCCGACGCCTATTCTCCACCTCCTTCGATCCTGACAATCATCTTCTGTCAGATTCTTTTGACTCATTGATCTTTGGATTGACTGTTGCCATTCTAGTTTAGGACGTCCTCTTTTTCTGCGCCCTACTGATTGCCACTCTAGGACCTGTTTTGGTAATCTTTCGTCGTTCATCCATTGTACATGGCCGTACCATATCAATTGCCTTTTAGTGATGTCATCCGTTATGCTTCCCTCGATTCCCATTCTTTCTTTTATGATTTCAATTCTTATGTGATCTAATCTAGATATTCTCATTGATCTTCTTATTGCAGCCATTTCGACACTTTCCATTTTTGTTTTGTATTTTTCTGTTACGCGACAAGTCTCTATTCCATACAACAGCGTGCTTTTTACCATTGTTTCATATATGTTAAATTTTACATTCTTTCTTATCTCTCTGCTCCATAAAATACTGTTAAGACATCCAATAACCTTTTTTGCTTTTACTATTCTTTTTTCCAATTATTTACAGTCTGGTCCTGTCTTATCAAATGTGACACCCAAGTATACATACTCATTGCATGGAGATATTGTTTGTCCATTGTCTAGTTCTAACTCACTGGATTCGTTTCCAATACATAAGTACTGTGTCTTGCCACGTTCACTGTTAGTCCCCACTTTTGGTATTCTTCCGTTAACTTTCTCATCATATACTTCATGTCTTCTTTATCATTCGCTACAATTACTTGTTCGTCAGCAAACTGTAGTGTGTATATAGTAAATCGGTCGTTAAGTTGTATTCCCATGCCGTGCACTTTACGTTTCCAGTTTTTTAGTGCCACTGCGATATATATTTTAAAAAGAGTTGGAGAGATACAACATCCCTGTCTTAAGCCTTTTGCTACCAGGAATTCTTTTGAAAGTCGATTTCCAATTTTAATTTTAGATTTTGACTCTTTGTATAGTTCTTTTATCGCTTTTATGTATGTATGATTGATATTAGTTTGTTCCAACACCGTCTATAATTTTTCTACTGGAACGGTATCATATGCTTTTTGTAGGTCCACAAAGGTAACATGAGTCTCTATATTTCTGGCGCTTCTTTTCTCAATTACTTGTTTAAGACAAAAAACATTATCACTACAAGAGCTGCCTGCACGAAACCCACTTTGCTCTTCTTCTTCTTGTTCATGAAAATCATTCTCTATTAGATCTCTAAGAATCCTACCGTACAATCTACTTAGAGTGCTGGTGACTGAAATTCCTCTGTAATTGTTACAATCCAGCTTGTTTCCTTTTTTATTTATTGAGGATTTGAATGCAATTTTCCAATCATTAGGTACTGGATGTCCGTTTATGCATTGATTGATAATATATGTGAGATTTTCGAGTAGTTTCTCTGATCCATATTTGAGCATTTCAGCATATATTCCCCCAGGTCCGCTAGCTTTTCCGGATTTAAGCTTTTTTATACTATTCTTTACCATTTCTTTTTCGATGATTACTTTCTCTCCATGTACTTCTATGTCTCTCCTCGGAGAGGCTGTTAGATATTCGGGTCTCGTCTCATGCAGCAGTCCCTTGTAGTGTTCTGTCCATTGTTCTGGTTTGATGATCTGCATGTTTCCTTTTTCTTTTGTTGGGTTTTTTACTGTAGAAATGAATTTCCATACTTCAGAGCTCTGCCTACCTCCTACGTGTGTATTTATATCGTGGCATTTGCGCTCAAACATTTCATTTTTTTCTGTGCGTATCAAACTTCTTAGCTGTCTTCTGGTTTCCCTGTATATTTTTAGGTCTCTTTGCTCTTTAGTACTGAGCCATTTCAAGTATGTGCGTTTTTTCTCTTTGACCAATTCCTGTATTTTCTCCGTCCACCACATCTTCCTGTTATTTCTATTATCTTGGTATCCAACAGCTTCGTTGCTTGCTTCCTTCAAGCTTTTTATTATGTTTGTATATATCTCTTCAAATGAGTGATTTGTGTTAATTAATTTTTGATCTAATCGGTTCTGACACAATCTTTGAGTACTTTCGATTTCTAGACTTCTAAAGTTGTATTTTTGATTGTCTTCGATGCACTCTAGGTTTTCATTTTCTCTAATACTTTCGTCCTTATTTGTTTTTCTTAAAGGGAATAATATTTTTGCTTTTACAAGATGGTGGTCAGATCCACAGGTAACACCACGAAGTGCTCGCACATCATACCACTTTAATTGCGAGTGTTGTCCACCTATTGTAACGTGTCATTTTTACGTTTAAGGCAACGTTACATATTTGTTTATTTAGGTAAATAATCAAGGCTCTTCGACTCGTCTTTCTGTACACAAATTAAGGGTATTTTATAGAGCTAGGTTTGGAGGTTATATAGTGTCCAAAAAGTTACCTTATAAAGGAGACATTCCATCGAATTACTGTGGACACTACGTACATCGCATTATCTGGACATCGTAATTGGAATTTAAGATCACAGTTCTTTAAAAATCACATAAAAACTTTCGATTGTTTTGTTCATCTGGGGAATTTTGTGGTTTTCTTTGACGTTCACGAAGATAAACAACTGTTCTGCTGGGGAAGGACGGCGTTGCCGCATCACAAATGGTTTCAGTAACAGGAAGGAAACATTTAGATGAACAGTTCATTCGCTTATGTTTATTTTCGAGGATATTGGGACAATCCGAACCTCATATCCTTCACGGATTAGCTAGTTTTGATAGTACGAAAACATATTTGGGTCGACCAGGAACAACCGAGGCTCCGCCCCTTTGATATCTTTATTAATTTGATGAGGAGAAGATAAAATAAATACGAGTTATGCACTTTTGTAAATGGGAGATAAACGAGGGATAAAAACCAAGACTAAAAGAATAAACGAAATCGTGTGAGTTAACATCTGAACACTCTTGTGCCGAGTTTAAGCAGTAGTTCAGTGTGTATTTTTAGGTTCAGGTTCAGAAACAACTTTATTAATGTAGAAATGTTTTACAAAAATGGCGTCAAACCATATGAATCTTAGAGAAAACATTTATAAAGAGCAAAGGAAACTTTTGACTAAGACTGTAACTAAAATACAACTAAATTCTACACTCAGTATAGCTTTACTCATATGGGAATTGGTTGAGTGTTCGAATGTTCCTGGGTTTGGTGCAAGCTCTGATCTCCAGTAATTGATTTTACAGTTGATGGTTTCAATGCTGAGCTTCTTATAGTCCGTCTGGTTATTTTCCTCCTACTTGCTATGTCGGCAGGGGTCCGGTAGGCAAATGTTCGGTCTATGTATGGAGGGTGTCTCGACGTCCTTGTTATAAAAATTCCAACCGTGGAAATAGATCCGACAACACCTCAGTGTGCGTTTTACGTATTTTCTATCCCCTTGGTCGGTGCTGCCCCCTATATACCGGTATGGAACTATTGGTGTGTTTCCTCATTGGGTAGGTTGAAAACTGCGGGTTTTTCTTCCAGTTTCGCAAACCGCATTTAGGATTTTTTTGGTGAGAGCGTTTTTTTTTAAATAGGTTTGCATCCTTATTTGAATTTAACCGGGAAAATTGGGTTGGTACTGCCCCACCAGATCTACGAACGGTTTCCGGCCAATTCATTTTTTGTGTTCTCGAAAAAGTGCCTGGTCTCTTGGCTAACGAATTTTGGCTGGGTCGGCAACAGGTCTCTGGGATCGCCATTGTTTTTGGTTAGTGGCACTGCAAAAACTACAGGTTCTGTCCCAGAGACTGTGAAGAGTGAGTCCGTCGTGAGGCGTATCTCGTTGACGGCTCATATCCTCTGCATAGAGGGATTTAAGGCGGTCTACGCCGTTTCTACGGAAAGAGCAGTGGTAAGTTCGATTTTATTTTTTTCATTTTTTTTATTATTTGAGGACTCTTCAAGATAATATTTGCCTCCCAAATTGTAATTATTTTTCGTGTGAAATGTACTTTTTTTGACAAAAGACGTGGGGAATTTTTGGCGTTTTTATATTTTTCTTTTAACCACGTGTGGGATAAAAACTATATATTGTTTTCTCCTTTGGTTACAGCACCGTCCATTCCATCGACAGTTGGGCTGGACGATGGTGTGGAGCCAGGTGTAGCCTTGTAACCCTGGGAAAGGTACGTTAGGATTAGTTTAGTTCATCTGTTTAAATCTACTTTATTTTATTGAGTCGACATGGGGTTCTTGATTAAATTACTCGGTGTAGGGGAACTTCGTGCAAAATAGACGAATTCCAGGAAACTGAAACATTTCATTTTCCACAGGGTTTTACGCTCGGGGCAAGGAACCAACAACATTTACATTAGGGGAGGTGCGAGCAAAGCAGGAGACCCGAGAGCAGTGAGGAGATGTCTGGACAACTCCAGGTTTACTAAACAAAACACCAACAGTAATTAAGTCAAAGGACCAAGGTAGGATCAAGCAACATTGAAATATAATCTTTCCATGAAAATTTTTTTTTATATAATTTTTACAGTCTATATATAATTTCTTGTAAACGCAAGGTAAAGGTATGACGTCATAACCCCAATTTTGCGGTATAATTAAGCTAAATTTTGTTGTGAAATTGCTATTGCGGTTATTTTGGTGCTGACTTGTTCCCACCAATTCATTGATTTACACTTCATGTTCCAGTATTATTCTCAGGTTTCAATATTTTTTTTTATGTTTTGGTCAATTTCATTTTCATCCTCTAATAACTAATATTTTTGTATTATTTGTACAACCCAATAACGAACTTTGCGGAGACAAAAGAGAGATGAGATTATATTTTTTAGCGGTTTCTTTACTCTGTTTTACCTCATGGGGTGGATCTCGGACTGGGTTGCTGTCTGTCACATTCTACCCAACGTAGAATGATGACAGCAGATATTTGGTCCAGATCTCCCCTATGATGGAACGATTTTGGAAGTGTATTTTTTTTTTTGACAATCATTTATATAACTGAGTCTCACACTAGTGACTCAGATGTAGGTGCACTATGATCTGTTAAAGGAGTCCATCTACCTGTAAAGTGCTTCTAGTTTTGTCATCTTAATTCAATCTTTTAGAATTTTATTCTGTTTATTAGTCAATTTTTTTTTTGGTTTTTTAATTACCCAAATACTCTGGAAGCCTCGGAAGTAGGTAGAATTTCATTGTTTGGCTACAACGTTTGGGTTGAACTGTATTTTATTTAAGATCTTCTCGGTAAAACATTGGTATTAAACACTGTGGCGCACTTAAAATTTTCTTATTTCTGAACCCCCCCCCCCTTCTCCACTGTATAAAAGTTACCGGGCATATCAATGTTTTACCTAGCTGGAAAATACAGTTCTGCTTCCAGATATTTGTTTAATTATTCAGGGGTTTTGATGTGTCACAAGTTGGCAAATTGGTATTATTCTAATTACAGTGTCACAAAATGGCGGCAACGTCTTTAAGCTGCCACAAATGTCACCCAACGCATTTTAATAGGCCACACTATAGCATAATCAATGATTGATTTAAGATTTCTTGTTGGCTGAATCCAGGTATATCGATGAATATCCTTATGTTTAAAAAAACCATTATTTATTTTTAGGTTGTGGGTTTCACACAATTGCATCAGTCTTAAGCCATTATCATTTGTTACTTCCTCTCCAAATGGTCCTATAACTTTGCTCTGGGTTTGTCTACCAGTTCGGCTATTAAAATCGCCAAGCATAATTATTTCTCTGGTATTACCGATTTTGGTGATAGTCTCATCCAGTTGGTCAAAGAACATTTGTTTTGTAGCTACTCTTTCGTCATCTGATGGTGCGTAGACTGCTATTATGCTTATATTATGTACAAGCATCTTCATGTTCACTCGAAGTATGTTTTCACTAATGCAATCGTAGTCTGTAATTTTATTCTTTAGATTTTTCTTTATTAACAAGGATACCCCTCTGGCTGCTCTGCTTTCTTTTGGGACTCCAGTGAATATATGGATAAAATTGCTGACACTATTCGTACCTGTTCCTTTCTTTTTTGTCTCTGTGAGTGCAATAATATCGATCTTACAATTCTGCAATTCAGTTGCAATAATGTCCAACTTTTGATTCACTCCCTGTACGTTCCATGTAGCTATATTCATAGTCCTTTGTCTTTGTAATTTTTACATTTTTCGGTAAAGATTTTAATACTTTTGGAATTTTTTACATTTTCAGGTAAATTATTATATAACTTAATTGCAGAATATGATATTTTAGTTTTTCCTGAGTTTCTTGTAATTCTATGCAAATGCAGATTACTTGAATTTCTAGTGTGGTGTCTATGTATTTGGTTATTTATAAATAGCCTGCAACAAACAAATAATAACGGTATTTAAAAAAAATGCCGGAATACCTTCTACTTATTGCTTTACTTGATGTACGTCACCAATTTTTTGCTGTACGAAAATCACATTAGGTCTTTTTCCTCGAGGTTACTAGTCACTCATTTAAGTTACAGATGTGGATGACATTTCCAATTGCCAATAGTTTGTTTTTGGTTTTACCAGCAAATTCCGAAATCCAGAAAAGAATTAATTGCTGGAAATGAATTTTTTTCTAGAACTATTGCTTTCAATGGTGGGTGTGCCTACAAGTACAAAACTGAATCTCGGGAAAGTGACCAATCACCGAGCAGCTCTGAAATACGCCCCGCCCACCAGAGCGTATATAACCTGCGCCCGTGACAGACTAACCACCAGTCTTCGAGAAGCCGACAAACAGTCAACATCTCCTGAAGATGCCATCCACTCGAGATGGCGAAACGTTAAGAACGAATTTTTAACGACGACGGCCGAACAGCCCGAAAGCACACCCACCATTAACACAATTTTTTACTCAAACTTAATCAAAATGGCGGACTTCCTTATTTACCAACCGATTTGTCTCAAACTTGAAATATAACATTGCTTAAGGTCATTTAACACAATTTTTTACTCAGACTTAAAAAACTCAAAATGGCCGATCCAAAATGGCGGACTTTCTTATTTACCAACCGATTTGTCTCAAACTTAAATTATTACATTGCTTGAGGTCATTTAACAAAATTTTTTACTCAAACTTAAAGAAATCAAAATGGCCGATCCAAAATGGCGGATTTTCTTATTTACTAACCGATTTGTCTCAAACTTGAAATATAACATTGCTTAAGGTATATATAATAAGACACAATTTTTTACTCAGGCTTAAAGATATCAAAATGGCCGATCCAAAATGGCGGATTTTCTTATTTACCAACCGATTTGTCTCAAACTTGAAATATAATATTGCTTATGGACATTTAACACAATTTTTTACTCAATCTTAAAAAAATCAAAATGGAAGTTACAAAATGGCGGACTTTCTTGTTTACCGACCGATTTGTCTCAAACTTGAAATATAACATTGCTTAAGGTCATTTAACACAATTTTTTACTCAAACTTTAAAAAAATCAAAATGGCCAATTCAAAATGGCGGACTTTCTTATTTACCAACCGATTTGTTTCAAACTTGAAATATAACATTGCATAAGGTCATATTAACACAATTTTTTACTCAAACTTAAAAAAATCAAAATGGCCGATCCAAAATGGCGGATTTCCTTATTTACTAACCGATTTGTCTCAAACTTGAAATATTACATTGCTTAAGGTCATTTAACACAATTTTTTACTCAAACTTAAAAAAATCAAAATGGCGGACTTTCATATTTCAAACTTGAAATAAACCATTGTTTAAGGTCATTTATCACAATTTTTTACTTAAACTTAAAAAAATCAAAATGGCCGATCCAAAATGGCGGACTTTCTTATTTACCAACCAATTTGTCTCAAACTTGATATTACATTGCTTGAGGTCAGTTAACAAAATTTTTACTCAAACTTAAAAAAATCAAAATGGCCGATCCAAAATGGCGGACTTTCTTATTTACCGACCGATTTGTCTCAAACTTTTTTTTTCTTTTTTTTTACGGGTATGCGCACTCGCAAGGAGATCCCTATCACGCTCGAGAAGCGGCAAGTGCGCGGAAATGTTGGTGTGTGTTGGTTTTGAAACGGTTCAGGTTGTAACCTGCAGGGAAAACTGTCGCAGGGAGTTTATTCCACAGCGATGCTGTTCTCCAGAGATATGAATTCTGATATAATGAGGTTCTTGGTGCCTCTATTTTGACAATAAATTGATGATTACCGTCTGTTTGACGTGTTCGCCTAGTAGGTGCTACTCCCGGGGGGATCATACGTGCCAACTCTTCAGAGCATTTTCCGTGATAATACCTGTAGAAGAGAGATAGATCGCCCACAGTTCTTCGATGTTCGAGACTATCCAAGCTACGGGTAAGTGCGGGGTCATTGATCAGCTTGATAGCTCGTTTTTGCACGGTGTTCAAAAGCATTAAGGTATGTTTGGGTGCCGCACTCCATATATGTGAGCAGTACTCCATAGTTGGTCAAATCTGGGCTTTGTAGAGTGTCAGCAGTTGGCTTGGTGTATACAGATGTCTTGTACGAAATAGCACCCCAAGCTTTTGGGACGCCCTTTTAGCTATATCTGCCACGTGACTGTGCCAAGACATGTTGGTCTCTGCAGTGACTCCTAAGATGTTCAACTGGCTCTGCAATGCGACAGCACTTCCAGATAGCATGATGTTTGGCTCACCGGTGCAGGTCTTTCTTGAAAACAGGGCTGCTTGGGATTTCTGCGCGTTGAACTGTACAAGGTTTTTGTTGCCCCAGTCCTCTATTATCTCCAAGTCGTTATTTATCTGTGATATTTCAGTTAGTCTAAGGTAATGGAATTCACGTGCGGAGATACATGTGGGTGGTATGTCTGAGGAGACTACATTGCCATCATCTACAAAGCAATAAAGTGGATTTACTGTTTTATCTATGAGGTCATTTATGTAAATCAGAAAAAGTGTTGGCGAAAGGAGTGCTCCCTGTGGCACACCAGCATTTATTTGGTAAGAGTTGGAGTTCCGGCCATCCAGTGCAACATAAATGGATCTATCCTTAATGTAACTTTCAAACCAAGTGCAAAGTCTCGGCGACAATCCCGTTGCTTTGAGCTTGTTAAGCAGATTTTCATGCCAGACTTTATCGAATGCTTTAGATAAATCTAAGGCAATTGTTCTTGTTTCACCTCGCAACTCAATCGCTTTTTGCCATAAGTGAGTGACGTATGTAAGTAAATCGCCAGTTGACCTATATTTTCGAAATCCGTATTGCTTGTCGTTGATAATTTTGTACTTTTCCAAGTACTTGGTTAGGTGATTGTTCACAACTCTTTCCATTACTTTTGATATCACCGGAAGTAGAGCAATTGGTCTATAGTTTAACGGATCTGTCTTTTTTCCTTTCTTTGGAATGGGTTGTACTGCGGCAGACTTCCATGATGATGGGTATACTCCTTGCCTATAAGATAAATTGAATAATTTTGCGAAAGTTGGGGTGAGTTCGCTAGCACAATTTTTGAGTACTATCGCGGGAATGCCATCTGGACCCATTGCTTTGTTTGTATCCAACTTTTTAAGGGATTTTCGTATTTCTCTGTGACAAAAGGGTACCTCTGGCATACTGTGGGAAATCCTTTCAATGAACGGTGGATTTTTTCCATTTGGCACTGTTAGGTTTGAGTTGGAGGAAAAGATTTTGGCCAGCATATTGGCTTTTTCATCTGATGTTGTGGCTAAGTGAGTATTTTTATCTGTAAGTGGTGGTTTGGATGACTTGGTGAAGTTTGATCCAACGGCTTTTGCAAGAGACCAAAAGGACCTAGAACTACTTGGACAATTCAGCAACCTGTTTTTTATTCTTTGATTGTATGTTTCTTTGGCGGCGTCAATAGTAATTTTGCAACTATTTCTAGCTTCTATAAATTCTGAGTGGTTTTGAGCGGTTTGTTGTCGTTTCCAAAGGTTATATGCTCTGTGTTTTTTCTGTACAGCAGTTTGACACTGGCTGTTGAATCAAGGTTTTGCATTAGCTCTGCGTTTTATTGTATGTGGGAGCTATGCATCCATTCCAGATAAGATTACTTTTGTTATTTCATTACAGCAAATAGTGGGATCAGCTGTTTTAAAGCAAACCTCTTGCCATGGAAAATCCAGGTAAAACTGTTTAAGGTCATTCTATTTTGCCGATTTATAGTGCCACATTTTACGAGATTGTTGGCTTGGCGGTATGAACATTTCGCACTTTGTTCTTATAAGTTTATGATCGGATGAACCAAGTGGGGGATCTACTTGAATTGTGTACAAGTCAGGATTTGTAGTTAGGAACAAGTCTAAAAGCGCTGCAAATTCACCCCTTTCTGAGATACGGGTAGGTTCATCGACAAGCTGCGTTAGACCACAACTTATGGCAAAAGCTTCTGCTTCCCTGCCTTCATTATCTGTTTTGTTGTGGTGTTTTAGCCAGGGTATATTGTGGACGTTGAAATCGCCTAAAAAAACCATTTCCGCATGTGGATAGTTAGAGTGTATACTATCACAGTTTTCGGATAATGTCGCAAAAAAGTTTTGATACTCGGTGTTACTTGGCGGTCGGTAGAGGCAGCAAATGAACTTGGTCGATGACTTTGAGGTGAATTTCAGCCATATGATATCGAGGTTCGCTGGTTCTAGCTTCTCCTGTCGATGACATGAAGGGTCATTTTTAATGTTCAAGCTTGAAATATAACATTGCTTAAGGTCATTTAATACAATTTTTTACTCAAACTTAAAAAACTCAAACTGGCCGATCTAAAATGGCGGTAGACATCTGAGCGCGAAGGGCCAAATAGACGCGGTCGCAAGGACAAACGGCTTTGCCCTGAAGGGGAAAAAACTAGAGGTATCCCAAAAAAAATTACCCCAAAGTTAAAATCGCCCCGTCTGGGAAATCAGAGGTCTATTAAAAACAAATTTCAATTCAATTCAATTTATTTCTAAGATACGTACATTTTTTTTTTTTGGTTTTAGTACAACTTATCATAACAAAAATTATGCTCCTAGAAACATCACAATCCTAAAGACAAACGTCGCGCTAGGCATTTTTGTATAGTTACACAAGCAAATCTAATATGATAAATCACACTAATTTTATAATTATTTTTTGAACACTTAACACAAAATTTTAGTTCAGTTTAATACCAATATTTGAATTTTTTTACTAATTATAAATCAGTTAATTGTTTACTTTATTGATACATGCACAAAATATTTTTTGTAAAGATTAATTATAATTATTTATTATATCAAAGATTTATTATTTTATTGATTTCTTCACTAGAAACCATAAAGTCTTGTTTTCACTAATGTTTTAAACGATTTTAAATTAACTGTATTTTGTAGTACAGATTTTTTCAACTCTGTTGGAAAGTGATTAAAGACTTTTGGAAATAAATACATGTGATATCTCTCACCTATATTTTTGGAAGCTTTTTGCTCTTCTATGTTGTACTGAGTGGTAGATCTCGTATTTTTTTCATGCGAGTGTAATTTTAAATTACTCCTATTTTTAAAGCAAAATAAGCTCAAGTGATAGTAATAAATTTGTCTAATATCCAATACTTTTGATTCTTGGAATAATCGATTTGTAGGATATAGAAAATGTCTAAAATACATGGTTTTTAAAATAGCTTTTTGTGTAATATTTAGTTTTTTTAGATGTGAATCATATACGCCCCCCCATGCCAAGATGCCGTACTGTAGTCTACTTTCGACTAAGCCATAGTAGAGTGTTTGAAGATGGCTTATGTTTAAAATTTGCCTAAGATATTTAAATCTAAATAGCATTATTCTTATAGTGTTTGTGACTTGTTTTACGTGGATATTCCATTTTAAATGTTTGTCAATGTGGACTCCTAAGTATTTAACAGAATCTGTAGAATTTATTGTTACATTATTTACCAAAAGACAATCATAATTTGGTAAATTCCTTTTATTGCAAGAGAACGGCATAAAATATGTCTTATCAAAATTTATTGTTAGTAATTTGTAATTAAAGATGTCAAAGATTTCATTTAAGTTTCTCTCCGCAATAATTTTTAACTCCTGCCAAGAGTCTGGCTCAAAGAAAATAACAGTATCGTCACAGAAACTAAAGATCGTTCCTTGAAGCCGATGTTCGAGAATATTATTTATATAGAGGGTGAAAAGAGTAGGACCAATCACTGTACCTTGAGGTATGCCAAAGACAACGGTTTCTTCTTTACTTGTTTGGTTTTTAGTTTTAGTATATTGCTTCCTTTCGTTTAAATATGACTCGAATTGTCTAAACGGCACACCTCGTACACCCGCATCCTGCAAAGTCTCCAACATCTTCGAGTGACTCACAGTGTCGAAGGCCTTTGCAAGATCCAAGAACACACACAGTGATAGTTTTCCTTTGTCTAAAGCACCATTGCCGTTATTGCATCTTGTGTATTTTTACCTTTTTGGAACCCATATTGGTTTTTTGAAATAATAGAATGTTTTTTCAAATATTTTTGCAACCTTTCATTTAAAACTTTTTCATATATTTTGGTAAATTGTGTTATTAAGGAGATTGGTCTATAGTTGGACATTAAATTTTTATCTTTGTTTTTATAAATGGGTTTTATGGTTGTTATTTTAAATAGGTCAGGGACGACTCCAGTTTTAAAAGAAGTATTTATTATATGCGCCAAAGGTTCGACAATATAGTCAGTTATGTTTTTTATTGTTTCAATTTTTATTTTATCTACCGCAGGTGCTTTTTTATTTTTTAAATGTTTTATAATATGTTTTACTTCAACTTTATCGGTAGGTTTTAAAATAAATGTTTGTTTAATAGTTTGTTTATTTTTTAGAGGATTGTTTGGTATTTTTTTTATTAAAAGAAAGGAATTAAAGGAAAAAAATCGGCAACATGCTAGAAGCTTACCTTCTTTCATTCAGCAGCAGTTCCAAAATTTAACTCGCGGCCGCGGCCTTTGCTTAAGGCTGGAATTTCAGTCTTAAACTTAAACCACGTGCTTCTTTTAGTTTCTTGCCGGAAGTGACTTTTTCATTAACCTGTCAAACACAGGGTGGCGCTTCAAACTCCCAGCGTGTGCAAAGCGCGCATGATTTTGCCAAAATGATCAGGTGATCAAAAAGAAAATAACTTTCAACAAAGAGAGAAATTATCGCCTGATCGGAATTTTTCCCAAACAAGGACTTTCTTTTTTAAAGGTTTTTGCTGAAAGCCTAAATATATCAAAACAAACTTTAAGGTTAGGTTTTTCCCAAAATTCAAAATAAAACAAAAACAAAAATAACTGGCAGCAATAAACATTCCGCCCACCATAAAAATTCCCAATTTTTATAGAAAAACCCAAAAAACTCAAAAATCAAAAAAAAAAAGGTTATTCAATTACCCAAAGGGTCTAAACAATAATTTAGCATATTTGCAACAATAATTTTATCGCAATAACTATGGACGTCATACTTAAGTTAATTCAAATAAGCATGATTCACGCTACACAAGGCTTTGAAGGTTGCTTACCGGCTGGGTAACGGACATACCACCAAACTACGGTCAAGTAATCCCTTCGCGGTTTTTACTTGCACGACACGGGGGATTTTATCTGGACTCGAGTAATTTTTTTCAATTCTACCGAGCGACCACTTCAGTGGGGGTAGGTTTTCGTCTTTCAACGCTACTAAAGTTCCAACTTTTGGAGGGTTATCGGGGGTATTCCATCTTTCGCGTTGTTGCAACGACTACAAATACTCCATATGCCAGCGGCGCCAAAAATGCTGCTGGATCTGTTGAACAAGCTGCCAGCGATGGAGACGGTTTAACTTAACATTGGTTAGGTCTTCATCGGGAGGGGCTATCAAGGGTTCCAAAGTGAGGAAATGTCCAGGAGTAAGACTTTGAAAGTCATGAGGATCAGGGCTCATACTACACAATGGTCGACTATTCAAGATCGCCTCAATCTGAACCAATATAGTCATTAACTCTTCAAAGGTTAGAATTTGATCAAAAACATGTTTTAGATATAAAATACGATCTGCTTGAGTTTTTTGTAAGAAAATTGCACATTGAGATAGAGGGTGTACCGAAAGGTTACACAATCTGCATTGTTTTTGATTAAAATGGTTTGAGTTTTGCATAGAATTTTTTGTAGTATTTTGTTGATAATTATTTCTTGTTTGCGGAAGCGTATTTGTCATGAAAGAAGTTTTGTTTTGTGTATTTTGAATCCTAGAACCACTGAATCCACATCCTGAAGCTTTCGAAAATTTATTGAAATTTGAGTTATGATTTGTCGGAACGTACTAAACCGATTCTGATGCTTTACATTGTCTTTCCAAAAAGGTAAATAAATCATTGTAAGTAGGAATCTCCTTGTCAGCAAATCTGAACTCAAAAACTGACCTAGTAGGCGTATCAATTTTTGACAATAATATATTAAACAAAGGAAAATCCCACGCTTGGGTGTTAAAATTTAAGGCATTGAGTGCCTGCAAATTTTGACTAAAAGAATCTAGAATGTGCCCTAAGTCTTTTGAGTTTTGATTAGTTTTCATTGTAGAAACTTGTGTTACTGAATTCCAATAAGTTGTAGCTAAAAGAGGTATATTTTTGATATCTTTTTACTAAGATCTGAAAAGCGATAGAATAATTGCTGTCTATAACAGACAATGGATTTGATTAAATTTAATGGTTCACCCTGTAGCAACGTTAATAAATAACGAAATTTTGTGGCATCAGAAATCGTTGTGACATTATGACACATGGATAAAAAAAAGATCGTAAAACGTATAGTCATTTTAAGCTGATCAGAAAGCGGATTTTGAGAAGGAGGTTCTACTGACAGAGCGTAGGGAGTCAAAGAAGATGCCATATTAAAACTTTTGAGGTTTTTTAATTTTCACATGGTTTTATCATTATCATAGTTCCTATTTGCCTTTCAAAGCTCAGGCTTAGCATTCCTGGAAGTGGACAATGATACTTTTACATAACTTTACATTTATGGGGAGGGCAGTACATTAAAATTTTTGTGTTTTTTAATTTGTTCCTATAGTTTTATCATAGTTCCTATCAGCCTTCCAAAGCTCAGCTCTCTAGCGATTCAGGAAGTGGGCAATGTTGCTTTTACATAACTTTACATTTATAGGGGAGGGAAATTAATTAAAATTTTGGGGTTTTTAAATTTTTTCCTATAGTTTTATCATATTTCCTTTCAGTCTGCCAAAGCTCAGCTCTCTAGCGCTTCTGGAAATGGGCAATGTTACTTTTACATAACTTTACATAGGAAAGGGAATAAATTAGAATTTTGGGGTTTTTAATTTCATAATTTCTATCAGTCTGCCAAATTTCAGCTTTGTAGCATGTCTCGAAGTACAGTAAAATTTTGATGATCTATACATGAGTGAGTGGCAATTTCGACGTTTTTTACTTTATGGAAGTCCATTAAACTTCGAGGGGTTATTTTTTGAGAAAATTTGAAAAACCCTAAACATTTCAGGTTTTGGGGGGTCTAGGGGGTTTTTGGGGGTTTTTGCAGCGGAATTATGTTAGCTTTTACACATTTTTGATGCATTTCTGTGTCATTGTGGCTTTAGAACGTTAACTTCGGGAGGATAAAAACTATGGCGCTTATTGCGATAGTTTTCTCACTATTTACTTATGATTAGATATAAAACCGTCCAATTAACTTCGCAATAATTGTCAAAATGACCAAGCAGTGTTCTGAGGAGTCCCATAAATACAAAACAGTTAACTGTCAACACTTATTAGGTGTCCATTAGATCTTGGGCCCCCGTAAGGTTAAGCTTAGCTACCCACAGAAAAATATATGAGAAAAACAAAAACTCCTTTTTGCCTAATTAGCCACGAAACTTGTTTGATTTTTACATCAAATAGTTTCATAACTTAAAATTATTAAATTTGAGAAAAATGAAAAAATAAGTTTTTGAGTTATGGCAGCTAAAAAAGTAAAAATGTACAAAATTTTAAAAAACTGCTGTGTGTAAGGTCAGTGCTGACACATTAATATGTTTTTTTTTTTAATTAATTTAAGAGAAATAGACCTGATTCTAATGAATTCGAGATTTTGTGGACTGACCTTTAAGTAGAAATTTAAAAAATGAATTTAATGACATAAACTAACCTATATTTGGTCGGATAAATGCTGGTCAGTTTAGATTGAATTAGGCCTAGTGAGGTTAGATCTGGTAAGGTTAAGTTGGGCTAACTTTGATTAACTAAGGCTACGCTAGGTTCGGTCACGTCAGGTTAGGTTAGGCGACAATCCCGTTGCTTTGAGCTTGTTGAGCAGATTTTCATGCCAGACTTTATCGAATGCTTTAGATATATCTAAGGCAATTGTTCTTGTTTCACCTCGCAACTCAATCGCTTTTTGCCATAAGTGAGTGACGTATGTAAGTAAATCGCCAGTTGACCTACATTTTCGAAATCCGTATTGCTTGTCGTTGATAATTTTGTACTTTTCCAAGTACTTGGTTAGCTGATTGTTCACAACTCTTTCCATTACTTTTGATATCACCGGAAGTAGAGCAATTGGTCTATAGTTTAACGGATCTGTCTTTTTTCCTTTCTTTGGAATGGGTTGTACTGCGGCAGACTTCCATGATGATGGATATACTCCTTGCCTATAAGATAAATTGAATAATTTTGCGAAAGTTGGGGTGAGTTCGCTAGCACAATTTTTGAGTACTATCGCGGGAATGCCATCTGGACCCATTGCTTTGTTTGTATCCATTTTTTTAAGGGATTTTCGTATTTCTCTGTGACAAAAGGGTACCTCTGGCATACTGTGGGAAACCGTTTCAATGAACGGTGGAGTTTTTCCATTTGGCACTGTTAGGTTTGAGTTGGAGGAAAAGATTTTGGCCAGCATAATGGCTTTTTCCTCTGATGTTGTGGCTAAGTGAGTATTTTTATCTGTAAGTGGTGGTTTGGATGGCTTGGTGAAGTTTGATCCAACGGCTTTTGCAAGAGACCAAAAGGACCTAGAACTACTTGGACAATTCAGCAACCTGTTTTTTATTCTTTGATTGTATGTTTCTTTGGCGGCGTCAATAGTAATTTTGCAACTATTTCTGGCTTCTATAAATTCTGTGTGGTTTTGAGCGGTTTGTTGTCGTTTCCAAAGGTTATATGCTCTGTGTTTTTTCTGTACAGCAGTTTGACACTGGCTGTTGAACCAAGGTTTTGCATTAGCTCTGCGTTTTATTGTATGTGGGATATATGCATCCATTCCAGATAAGATTACTTTGTTATTTCATTACAGCAAATAGTGGGATCAGCTGTTTTAAAGCAAACCTCTTGCCATGGAAAATCCAGGTAAAACTGTTTAAGGTCATTCTATTTTGCCGATTTATAGTGCCACATTTTACGAGATTGTTGGCTTGGCGGTATGAACATTTCGCACTTTGTTCTTATAAGTTTATGATCGGATGAACCAAGTGGGGGATCTACTTGAATTGTGTAGAAGTCAGGATTTGTAGTTACGAACAAGTCTAAAAGCGCTGCAAATTCACCCCTTTTTGAGATACGGGTAGGTTCATCGACAAGCTGCGTTAGACCACAACTTATGGCAAAAGCTTCTGCTTCCCTGCCTTCATTATCTGTTTTGTTGTGGTGTTTTAGCCAGGGTATATTGTGGACGTTGAAATCGCCTAAAAAAACAATTTCCGCATGTGGATAGTTAGACTGTAGACTATCACAGTTTTCGGATAATGTCGCAAAAAAGTTTTGATACTCGGTGTTACTTGGCGGTCGGTAGAGGCAGCAAATGAACTTGGTCGATGACTTTGAGGTGAATTTTAGCCATATGATATCGAGGTTCGCTGGTTCTAGCTTCTTCTGTCGATGACATGAAAGGTCATTTTAAATGTTCAAGCTTGAAATATAACATTGCTTAAGGTCATTTAATACATTTTTTTACTCAAACTTAAATAACTCAAACTGGCCGATCCAAAATGGCGGTAGACATCTGTACGCGAAGGGCCAAATAGACGCGGTCGCAAGGACAGACGGCTTTGCCCTGAAGGGGAGAAAACTAGAGATATCCCAAAAAAAATTACCCCAAAGTTAAAATCGCCCCGTCTGGGAAAACAGACGTCTATTAAAAACAAATTTCAATTTAATTCAATTTATTTCTAAGATACATACATTTTTTTTTTGGTTTTAGTACAACTTATCATAACAAAAATTATGCTCCTAGAAACATCACAATCCTAAAGACAAACGTCGCGCTAGGCATTTTTGTATAGTTACACAAGCAAATCTAATATGATAAATCACACTAATTTTATAATTATTTTTTGAACACTTAACACAAAATTTTAGTTCAGTTTAATACCAATATTTGAATTTTTTTACTAATTATAAATCAGTTAATAGTTTACTTTATTGATACATGCACAAAATATTTTTTGTAAAGATTAATTATAATTATTTATTATATCAAAGATTTATTATTTTATTGATTTCTTCACTAGAAACCATAAAGAGTCTTGTTTTCACTAATGTTTTAAACGATTTTAATTGACGATTAACTGTATTTTGTAGTACAGATTTTTTCAACTCTGTTGGAAAGTGATTAAAGACTTTTGGAAATAAATACATGTGATATCTCTCACCTATATTTTTGGAAGCGTTTTGCTCTTCTATGTTGTACTGAGTGGTAGATCTCGTATTTTTTTCATGCGAGTGTAATTTTAAATTACTCCTTTTTTTAAAGCAAAATAAGCTCAAGTGATAGTAATAAATTTGTAAATATCCAATACTTTTGATTCTTGGAATAATCGATTTGTAGGATATAGAAAATGTCTAAAATACATGGTTTTTAAAATAGCTTTTTGTGTAATATTTAGTTTTTTTAGATGTGAATCATATACGCCCCCCCATGCCAAGATGCCGTACTGTAGTCTACTTTCGACTAAGCCATAGTAGAGTGTTTGAAGATGGCTTATGTTTAAAATTTGCCTAAGATATTTAAATCTAAATAGCATTATTCTTATAGTGTTTGTGACTTGTTTTACGTGGATATTCCATTTTAAATGTTTGTCAATGTGGACTCCTAAGTATTTAACAGAATCTGTAGAATTTATTGTTACATTATTTACCAAAAGACAATCATAATTTGGTAAATTCATTTTATTGCAAGAGAACGGCATAAAATATGTCTTATCAAAATTTATTGTTAGTAATTTTTAATTAAAGATGTCAAAGATTTCATTTAAGTTTCTCTCCGCAATAATTTTTAACTCCTGCCAAGAGTCTGGCTCAAAGAAAATAACGGTATCGTCACAGAAACTAAAGATCGTTCCTTGAAGCCGATGTTCGAGAAAATTATTTATATAGAGGGTGAAAAGAGTAGGACCAATCACTGTACCTTGAGGTATGCCAAAGACAACGGTTTCTTCTTTACTTTTTTGGCTTTTAATTTTAGTATATTGCTTCCTTTCGTTTAAATATGACTCGAATAGTCTAAACGGCACACCTCGTACACCCGCATCCTGCAAAGTCTCCAACATCTGCGAGTGACTCACAGTGTCGAAGGCCTTTGCAAGATCCAAGAACACACACAGTGATGGTTTTCCTTTGTCTAAAGCACCATATATTTTTGCAGTTAAAGCCGTTATTGCATCTTGTGTATTTTACCTTTTTGGAACCCATATTGGTTTTTTGAAATAATAGAATGTTTTTTCAAATATTTTTGCAACCTTTCATTTAAAACTTTTTCATATATTTTGGTAAATTGTGTTATTAAGGAGATTGGTCTATAGTTCGACATTAAATTTTTATCTTTGTTTTTATAAATGGGTTTTATGGTTGTTATTTTAAATAGGTCAGGGACGACTCCAGTTTTAAAAGAAGTATTTATTATATGCGCCAAAGGTTCGACAATATAGTCAGTTATGTTTTTTATTGTTTCAATTTTTATTTTATCTACCGCAGGTGCTTTTTTATTTTTTAAATGTTTTATAATATGTTTTACTTCAACTTTATCGGTAGGTTTTAAAATAAATGTTTGTTTAATAGTTTGTTTATTTTTTAGAGGATTGTTTGGTATTTCTTTTATTAAAAGAAAGGAATTAAAGGAAAAAAAATCGGCAGCATGCTAGAAGCTTACCTTCTTTCATTCAGCAGCAGTTCCAAAATTTAACTCGCGTCCGCGGCCTTTGCTTGAGGCTGGAATTTCGGTCTTAAACTTAAACCACGTGCTTCTTTTAGTTTCTTGCCGGAAGTGACTTTTTCATTAACCTGTCAAACACAGGGTGGCGCTTCAAACTCCCAGCGTGTGCAAAGCGCGCATGATTTTGCCAAAATGATCAGGTGATCAAAAAGAAAATAACTTTCAACAAAGAGAGAAATTATCGCCTGATCGGAATTTTTCCCAAACAAGGACTTTCTTTTTTAAAGGTTTTTGCTGAAAGCCTAAATATATCAAAACAAACTTTAAGGTTAGGTTTTTCCCAAAATTCAAAATAAAACAAAAACAAAAATAACTGGCAGCATTAAACATTCCGCCCACCATAAAAATTCCCAATTTTTATAGAAAAACCCAAAAAACTCAAAAATAAAAAAAAAAAGGTTTTTCAATTACCCGAAGGGTCTAAACAATAATTTAGCATATTTGCAACAATAATTTTATGGCAATAACTATGGACGTCATACTTAAGTTAATTCAAATAAGCATGATTCACGCTACACAAGGCTTTGAAGGTTGCTTACTGGCTGGGTAACGGACATACCTTCACCAAACTACGGTCAAGTAATCCTTTCGCGGTTTTTACTTGCACGACACGGGGGATTTTATCTGGACTCGAGTAATTTTTTTCAATTCTACCGAGCGACCACTTCAGTAGGGGTAGGTTTTCGTCTTTCAACGCTACTAAAGTTCCAACTTTTGGAGGGTTATCGGGGGTATTCCATCTTTCGCGTTGTTGCAACGACTACAAATACTCCATATGCCAGCGGCGCCAAAAATGCTGCTGGATCTGTTGAACAAGCTGCCAGCGATGGAGACGGTTTAACTTAACATTGGTTAGGTCTTCATCGGGAGGGGCTCTCAAGGGTTCCAAAGTGAGGAAATATCTAGGAGTAAGACTTTAAAAGTCATGAGGATCAGGGCTCATACTACACAATGGTCGACTATTTAAGATCGCCTCAATCTGAACCAATACAGTCATTAACTCTTCAAAGGTTAGAATTTGATCAAAAACATGTTTTACATATAAAATACGATCTGCTTGAGTTTTTTGTAAGAAAATTGCACATTGAGATAGAGGGTGTACCGAAAGGTTACACAATCTGCATTGTTTTTGATTAAAATGGTTTGAGTTTTGCATAGAATTTTTTGTAGTATTTTGTTGATAATTATTTCTTGTTTGCGGAAGCGTATTTGTCATGAAAGAAGTTTTGTTTTGTGTATTTTGAATCCTAGAACCACTGAATCCACATCCTGAAGCTTTCGAAAATTTATTGAAATTTGAGTTATGATTTGTCGGAACGTACTGAACCGATTCTAATGCTTTACATTGTCTTTCCAAAAAGGTAAATAAATCATTGTAAGTAGGAATCTCCTCTGAAATCTGAACTCAAAAACTGACCTAGTAGGCGTATCAATTTTTGACAATAATATATTAAACAAAGGAAAATCCCACGCTTGGGTGTCAAAATTTAAGGCATTGAGTGCCTGCAAATTTTGACTAAAAGAATCTAGAATGTGCATTAAGTCTTTTGAGTTTTGATTAGTTTTCATTGTAGAAACTTGTGTTACTGAATTCCAATAAGTTGTAGCTAAAAGAGGTATATTTTTGATATCTTTTTACTAAGATCTGGAAAGCGATAGAATAATTGCTGTCTATAACAGACAATGGATTTGATTAAATTTAATGGTTCACCCTGTAGCAACGTTAATAAATAACGAAATTTTGTGGCATCAGAAATCGTTGTGACATTATGACACATGGATAAAAAAAAGATCGTAAAACGTATAGTCATTTTAAGCTGATCAGAAAGCGGATTTTGAGAAGGAGGTTCTACTGACAGAGCGTAGAGCAGTACATTAAAATTTTTGTGTTTTTTAATTTGTTCCTATAGTTTTATCATAGTTCCTATCAGCCTTCCAAAGCTCAGCTCTCTAGCGATTCAGGAAGTGGGCAATGTTGCTTTTACATAACTTTACATTTATAGGGGAGGGAAATTAATTAAAATTTTGGGGTTTTTAAATTTTTTCCTATAGTTTTATCATATTTCCTATCAGTCTGCCAAAGCTCAGCTCTCTAGCGCTTCTGGAAATGGGCAATGTTACTTTTACATAACTTTACATAGGAAAGGGAATAAATTAGAATTTTGGGGTTTTTAATTTCATAATTTCTATCAGTCTGCCAAATTTCAGCTTTGTAGCATGTCTCGAAGTACAGTAAAATTTTGATGATCTATACATGAGTGAGTGGCAATTTCGACGTTTTTTACTTTATGGAAGTCCATGAAACTTCGAGGGGTTATTTTTTGAGAAAATTTGAAAAACCCTAAACATTTCAGGTTTTGGGGGGTCTAGGGGGTTTTTGGGGGTTTTTGCAGCGGAATTATGTTAGCTTTTACACATTTTTGATGCATTTCTGTGTCATTGTGGCTTTAGAACGTTAACTTCGGGAGGATAAAAAACTATGGCGCTTCTTGCGATAGTTTTCTCACTATTTACTTATGATTAGATATAAAACCGTCTAATTAACTTCGCAATAATTGTCAAAATGACCAAGCAGTGTTCTGAGGAGTCCCATAAGGACAAAACAGTTAACTGTCAACACTTATTAGGTGTCCATTAGATCTTGGACCCCCGTAAGGTTAAGCTTAGCTACCCACAGAAAAATATATGAGAGAAACAAAAACTCCTTTTTGCCCAATTAGCCATGAAACTTGTTTGATTTTTACATCAAATAGTTTCATAACTTAAAATTATTAAATTTGAGAAAAATAAAAAAATAAGTTTTTGAGTTATGGCAGCTAAAAAAGTAAAAATTTATAAAATTTTAAAAAACTGCTGTGTGTAAGATCAGTGCTGACATATTAATATGTTTTTTTTTTAAATTAATTTAAGAGAAATAGACCTGATTCTAATGAATTCGAGATTTTGTGGACTGACCTTTAAGTAGAAATTTAAAAAATGAATTTAATGACATAAACTAACCTATATATGCCAAGGAACAAAACCATGAATATTATTAGAAAAATATACACACTTGTTAAAGGCACGAGCGAAGCGAGGTACGGTTAGATTTGGTCGGATAAATGCTGGTCAGTTTAGATTGCATTAGGCCTAGTGAGGTTAGATCTGGTAAGGTTAAGTTGGGCTAACTTTGATTAACTAAGGCTACGCTAGGTTCGGTCACGTCAGGTTAGGTTAATATAATAATCTCGATTATAACTATTTTTCTGCCAAATTTATTTGTTTGTTGATTGACTACATTTTTAGATGTTTTGCTCCTATAAAACCACATTTTCATTACAGAAAGTGCAATCACATAAATTTTGCGCTTTGCAAATGCAGCATGCCCGGCCTATCGAAACATTTTTGCTTATAGGGTATTACTTATCTTTAAATACCTGCAAATACATACCATGAAATACCCTCAAAACCATAAAGAACATTTTCTGCTTAAATCGCACCCTGTATATACAGTGTGTCCACGTAAGTTGGCGGCATATGGGAAACTTTTTTATTATTAGCTTTACGAAAAAAAGTTATTCTTTATAAAAAGTTCTGCATGGTTCAAAACCTAAAATGCAACCATCAGATGTTAAATTTTTTCAGTCATACTACGAGGTTTGTCAAAAAATGTGATTTTTGCTCTAGAGTAAAGTACCTTTCTTTTTGACAATATCGAAAATTGTTATAAAGAAAAGATGTTTAGAATTAAAAATAGCTTTCAAATATTCAACATTGTTTATTTACATAAAAAAAAAAATCTACATTTTCTCTGCGATTATATTGGAAATTTAAGTTTGCACATTAATGCATTGCATTTATTAATTATAAATTTTTTTAATGTAAATAAACAATGTTGAATATCTGAAAGCTATTTTTAATTCTAAACATCTTTTCTTTATAACAATTTTCGATATTGTCAAAAAGAAAGGTACTTTACTCTAGAGCAAAAATCAAATTTTTTGACAAACCTCGTAATATGACTGAAAAAATTTAACATCTGATGGTTGCGTTTTAGGTTTTGGACCATGCAGAACTTTTTATGAAGAATAACTTTTTTTCGTAAAGCTAATAATAAAAAAGTTTCCCATATGCCGCCAACTTACGTGGACACACTGTAGATATATATATATATATATATATTAATTTAAGTTTCTCTTTAACGCATTAAAACGCATTGTTTATTAATGGGTCCAACTGTGTACCTTCCTGTAGAATCACGACTTTCCACAAATAAGTCCTCGCATTGTCGATCCTCTGGTGAATAAATTTGCATTTTAGGAATTTCCTCCAATTTCCAAAATTTCTTTAGAGTAGAATCAATATTTACTATTGAAGAAACGAAAAATGAATGAGCATAAATATGAGAAACATGCTTAAACTTGCTCATTAAAACCCAACCAAAAGCGGTATTAATCGCTGAAGGCATATTAGAGTTACCTATCATGAAACCTTCCCTATAATTGGGAATAATTCCGCACTTAATACGCCATCTATAGAATCTGGCAAGTTAAAATTGGGATCTGCTAAGTTTAGCGAGTGAATCAAGCCCCAATTTTGAGTACAAATTGAAATGTAAGGCAAATCAGAACATATTTTTGGTAATATCTCTGCCTCAAAATTAAATAACGGTTGAATTTGTCCTTGAGGACGAATAGTGCATTGGACTATACCCGAAGATGGTGAATGATTTTGTCCAATACCATAAACAATTAAATTGCTCTTGGCGCGAAATAGTCCTAATCGATTAGCGCATTTTTGAGTTAAAATATTTATGCCGCTGCCGCTATCCACCAGAATACGAATTTTTTGAAAATAACCTCGAGAATCTTGAATTTCCACAACAGCCGTGCCAAGTAAAACCGTTGTAGTGAGAAAACTTGAATTAGAGTTTTGATTGCATAATAATGCAGAAGAATTTGAATTTGTGGAGTGTATAGATTGATTTTGAGAATGACTTGGAATTAATGTTTGATTCGTTGATTGAATTTGAGGGTACTGACCTTGAGGCTGAGAACCAGTGTTAGGGTGAATTTGAAAATTAGCCTGAGCAGACTGGCTATGATAGGATTGATTGATGACTGGCTATGATAGGATTGATTGAGATTTCTATTCGAATAGTGGAGTAAAGAGTGGTGTTTGAGTTGACAGCTCCTACAGACTGACTGCGAGGAGCAATTATTAAGATCGTGAGCGCTATGCAAACAGTTGATGCACCAGTTTTGTGTTTGACATGATTGTATCTCTCGAACGGAGATTTAGCCAAAAAGGCATTGCAATGGTAAATTAAATGATTGCCATTTCAAAAGTGACATGAATATCTATTTTTAGAATTATTACTTTCAGTTCTAGCCATAAAGCTTTGATTATTGCGATTTTTATTAAAATTTTGATTCCTTATATTAGAATTTGAATTTTGAAATAATTGAAACCCTTTGTTGGTAGTCAAGGCTACAGATTCAAGAGCCGTGCAATGCTTATTAAGAAACATTTTTAGTTTTTCATAAGTAGTAATTTCAGTCGACGCGTCATGAATTTCAAATTGCTTTAACGTAGAAACATCTAATTTTTGAATTAAAATATTGAAAATAACAAAACTCCACTCATTTACAGGTAAATTTATTGTTTTTAGTGCAGCTAAATTTTCTTAAAAAGTATTTAATAAGCCCACAGCATTTTCGTGAGTGAACGCTGGCGCATTAATTATTTGTGACCAGTAAGAGTTAGCCAATAGCCTAGGGTTATTTTACCTGTCGACTAATGCTTGATACGCTATCAGATAGTTTGCTTTAGTCAATGGAATCGACTTGACTACAACTAAAGGTTCTTTATCGAGAGCCGAAATTAAATATTGAAATTTTTCAATATTTGAGACGTGAGCCTTTTTGTGTACAATGGAATCAAATAAATCTTTAAATTTTGGCCAGTTTTTATAAGAGCCATCGAATTTAGGCACATGTATTTTTGGTAAACTGGAATCCGAAAATATGTGTTGCTGTCCACTACAGCTTGCAGAAGAATTAGCATTGACCTCATTTTTGACTTTATCCCTTTCAAAAATATCGAAATATGTAGTTTTAATCAAAATATATTTGTCAAAAAAATCATTACGAACTTCCTTTTCGGTTTCCAAATCAGCATCCTCGGAAGCGGATAGCGCCGAAACCACATTTATGTGTTGTTTTTTAAATTCTTCATAAATTTGCTCTACACTTCTATAACTGACTTGCAAAGTCTCATCAGTTTTGGCTCTTTCAGCAATAGAATACAAAGAATAAATTTGGTCTACATAAAGTTCTCTGGTGGCTCGGTATTGCCTGATTTGTTTAAGGGTAGTCATGATTTTTTCTACAACAATAAATATTTTGTCGAATTAGACTGAAAATCTATTTATTTTAATTTATTAATTCACAATGATTTTATAGGAAATGAGAAAAAACCGAAAAATTAAATATTTTGTCGAATAAAACCGTAAAATATTTTTATTTTATTTTATTAAAGAAAAATAATATTATATTAAATATTTTAAAAGAAAGACCTGTGTGCACAATAACACTTGAATTTATTTCCATAAAAGAAAACCTTGAAATGCTTGCAATGCAAAAAAAAAATATTTAGTAGAGTACCGTAAACTCGCTAGAATTTTCTTTACTAAGTTGTAGAATTTTTGGTAGAAAATTTGACGAAAATCAACAAATTCAGAATTGGATATTAGTTATTTTAAATAATCCCGTATAATTATTGCGAACTTAATAATTGACTTGAGTAGAATATTTTTAACACTAAAAGGTGAATTTGTAGCTAACTTTAATTAATTAATTTAAGTAGAATAAATTTAACATTATGAACAATGTTTTAGAATGAATCTGTAGCTAACCTTTTTAAATAATTAATTTAGGTAGAATAATTTTAACACTATGAGCAGTGTTTTAGAATTAATTTTTTATAAGCTTTGAACAGCTTGAGTTGAGTGAAACAATATACAAAAATTTTGGAAAATTTGTAAGTAACAACAACCAGTTCTTTTATGACAAAATTATGAACAATTTTGTTAAAAGGTTCGAATATTATCTGCGTTAATGGTATTGGCTAGTATAACATTTATAGAAAACAATTTAGTACTTCTTGAAATGTGCAAAAACCTCGGCAAGTAGCTTGTCCTATTATGAGAACTGGAATGATTTTTAATAAACTTTTTGAATAAGAAAAAACAAACGTTTTGTATATATTTTTAAAAAATATACCTTCAAAAAGACTGCATTAAAGGAATACTTGCGAATATTTTGTAATTTAGTTTTTTCTAGTTATTATTGTTTAACTATATATATTGCCAAATTGTTTTGTCTGGGTATGGAGTGCTTAAAATGAAATTTTTTGAAATAATTAACGTTCGGCGAAGAAGGTCCAAAAATGATCGTTATTTGGGTAATAGGTCGCTAGGTTCGTCGAAATTTATATGGAAAAAATGAAAGGAAAAAACGAGCTGGAATAAGAGCCTTTTCACCTTATTTTAGATTGTCTTATGAGCTCACAATATTCCAACACTCGCGAGTGGGGCTGCGGTGAAAGTCTTCTTATGTCACTCAACGTAGGTAACAGCACATCGAAGTCCAATAGTTTTACGATTGGCACTTTTCATTAAGAACACCCTGTATTTTGAACACAATTACTAGTTGTCGTAGGTTTTAGAAAGCGAATTTTGAATTAGCGTTTGGATTATCTTACAGCGGCGTATATTGTATTGGTCTCAAACAGTAGGTATGCTTCGGGACGAGAGAAATCGAAGTGCCGAAAAACAGGCAAGGATTTCGGGGCCTTCATTCCAGCAAAAAATACGCGATAAGAGTTTTTATAATAATTAAGAAAATAGAAAACCACAGACAATACAATTTTAATATAGAATACCCAAAATAAAAGAAAATAATAAATAATTAACCCATTAATAAACAATGCGTTTTAATGCGTTAAAGAGAAACTTAAATTAATATATATATATATATATATATATATATATATATATATATATATATATATATATATATATATATATATATATATATATATATTAATTTAAGTTTCTCTTTAACGCATTAAAACGCATTGTTTATTAATGGGTTAATCAATTATTATTTTCTTTTATTTTGGGTATTCTATATTAAAATTGTATTGTCTGTGGTTTTCTATTTTCTTAATTGTTATAAAAACTCTTATCGCGTATTTTTTGCTGGAATGAAGGCCCCGAAATCCTTGCCTGTTTTTCGGCACTTCGAGTTCTCTCGTCCCGAAGCATACCTACTGTTTGAGACCAATACAATATACGCCGCTGTAAGATAATCCAAACGCTAATTCAAAATTCGCTTTCTAAAACCTACGACAACTAGTTATTGTGTTCAAAATACAGGGTGTTCTTAATGAAAAGTGCCAATCGTAAAACTATTGAACTTCGATGTGCTGTTACCTACGTTGAGTGACATAAGAAGACTTTCACCGCAGCCCCACTCGCGAGTGTTGGAATATTGTGAGCTCATAAGACAATTTAAAATAAGGTGAAAAGGCTCTTATTCCAGCTCGTTTTTTCCTTTCATTTTTTCCATATAAATTTCGACGAACCTAGCGACCTATTACTCAAATAACGATCATTTTTGGACCTTCATCGCCGAACGTTAATTATTTCAAAAAATTTCATTTTAAGCACTCCATACCCAGACAAAACAATTTGGCAATATATATAGTTAAACAATAATAACTAGAAAAAACTAAATTACAAAATATTCGCAAGTATTCCTTTAATCCAGTCTTTTTGAAGGTATATTTTTTAAAAATATATACAAAACGTTTGTTTTTTCTTATTCAAAAAGTTTATTAAAAATCATTCCAGTTCTAATAATAGGACAAGCTACTTGCCGAGGTTTTTGCACATTTCAAGAAGTACTAAATTGTTTTCTATAAATGTTATACTAACCAATACCATTAACGCAGATAATATTCGAACCTTTTAACAAAATTGTTCATAATTTTGTCATAAAAGAACTAGTTGTTGTTACTTACAAATTTTCCAAAATTTTTGTATATTGTTTTACTCAACTCAAGCTGTTCAAAGCTTATAAAAAATTAATTCTAAAACACTGCTCATAGTGTTAAAATTATTCTACCTAAATTAATTATTTAAAAAGGTTAGCTACAAATTCATTCTAAAACATTGTTCATAATGTTAAATTTATTCTACTTAAATTAATTAATTAAAGTTAGCTACAAATTCACCTTTTAGTGTTAAAAATATTCTACTCAAGTTAATTATTAAGTTCGCAATAATTATACGGGATTATTTAAAATAACTAATATCCAATTCTGAATTTGTTGATTTTCGTCAAATTTTCTACCAAAAATTCTAAAACTTAGTAAAGAAAATTCTAGCGAGTTTACGGTACTCTACTAAATATTTTTTTTTGCATTGCAAGCATTTCAAGGTTTTCTTTTATGGAAATAAATTCAAGTGTTATTGTGCACACAGCTCTTTCTTTTAAAATATTTAATATAATATTATTTTTCTTTAATAAAATAAAATAAAAATATTTTACGGTTTTATTCGACAAAATATTTAATTTTTCGGTTTTTTCTCATTTCCTATAAAATCATTGTGAATTAATAAATTAAAATAAATAGATTTTCAGTCTAATTCGACAAAATATTTATTGTTGTAGAAAAAATCATGACTACCCTTAAACAAATCAGGCAATACCGAGCCACCAGAGAACTTTATGTAGACCAAATTTATTCTTTGTATTCTATTGCTGAAAGAGCCAAAACTGATGAGACTTTGCAAGTCAGTTATAGAAGTGTAGAGCAAATTTATGAAGAATTTAAAAAACAACACATAAATGTGGTTTCGGCGCTATCCGCTTCCGAGGATGCTGATTTGGAAACCGAAAAGGAAGTTCGTAATGATTTTTTTGCCAAATATATTTTGATTAAAACTACATATTTCGATATTTTTGAAAGGGATAAAGTCAAAAATGAGGTCAATGCTAATTCTTCTGCAAGCTGTAGTGGACAGCAACACATATTTTCGGATTCCAGTTTACCAAAAATACATGTGCCTAAATTCGATGGCTCTTATAAAAACTGGCCAAAATTTAAAGATTTATTTGATTCCATTGTACACAAAAAGGCTCACGTCTCAAATATTGAAAAATTTCAATATTTAATTTCGGCTCTCGATAAAGAACCTTTAGTTGTAGTCAAGTCGATTCCATTGACTAAAGCAAACTATCTGATAGCGTATCAAGCATTAGTCGACAGGTAAAATAACCCTAGGCTATTGGCTAACTCTTACTGGTCACAAATAATTAATGCGCCAGCGTTCACTCACGAAAATGCTGTGGGCTTATTAAATACTTTTTAAGAAAATTTAGCTGCACTAAAAACAATAAATTTACCTGTAAATGAGTGGAGTTTTGTTATTTTCAATATTTTAATTCAAAAATTAGATGTTTCTACGTTAAAGCAATTTGAAATTCATGACGCGTCGACTGAAATTACTACTTATGAAAAACTAAAAATGTTTCTTAATAAGCACTGCACGGCTCTTGAATCTGTAGCCTTGACTACCAACAAAGGGTTTCAATTATTTCAAAATTCAAATTCTAATAAAAGGAATCAAAATTTTAATAAAAATCGCAATAATCAAAGCTTTATGGCTAGAACTGAAAGTAATAATTCTAAAAATAGATATTCATGTCACTTTTGAAATGGCAATCATTTAATTTACCATTGCAATGCCTTTTTGGCTAAATCTCCGTTCGAGAGATACAATCATGTCAAACACAAAACTGGTGCATCAACTGTTTGCATAGCGCTCACGATCTTAATAATTGCTCCTCGCAGTCAGTCTGTAGGAGCTGTCAACTCAAACACCACTCTTTACTCCACTATTCGAATAGAAATCTCAATCAATCCTATCATAGCCAGTCTGCTCAGGCTAATTTTCAAATTCAATCTAACACTGGTTCTCAGCCTCAAGGTCAGAACCCTCAAATTCAATCAACGAATCAAAGATTAATTCCAAGTCATTCTCAAAATCAATCTATACACTCCACAAATTCAAATTCTTCTGCATTATTATGCAATCAAAACTCTAATTCAAGTTTTCTCACTACAACGGTTTTACTTGGCACGGCTGTTGTGGAAATTCAAGATTCTCGAGGTTATTTTCAAAAAATTCGTATTCTGGTGGATAGCGGCAGCGGCATAAATATTTTAACTCAAAAATGCGCTAATCGATTAGGACTATTTCGCTCCAAGAGCAATTTAATTGTTTATGGTATTGGACAAAATCCTTCACCTTCTTCGGGTATAGTCCAATTCACTATTCGTCCTCAAGGACAAATTCAACCGTTATTTAATTTTGAGGCAGAGATATTACCAAAAATATGTTCTGATTTGCCTTACATTTCAATTTGTACTTAAAATTGGGGCTTGATTCACTCGCTAAACTTAGCAGATCCCAATTTTAACTTGCCAGATTCTATAGATGGCGTATTAAGTGCGGAATTATTCCCAATTATTCTTAGGGAAGGTTTCATGATAGGTAACTCTAATATGCCTTCAGCGATTAATACCGCTTTTGGTTGGGTTTTAATGAGCAAGTTTAAGCATGTTTCTCCTATTTATGCTCATTCATTTTTCGTTTCTTCAATAGTAAATATTGATTCTACTCTAAAGAAATTTTGGAAATTGGAGGAAATTCCTAAAATGCAAATTTATTCACCAGAGGATCGACAATGCGAGGACTTATTTGTGAAAAGTCGTGATTCTACAGGAAGGTACACAGTTGCCTTACCGTTCAAGGGTAATCCCCCTTTATTTCAAAATTCTAGAGAAATTGCATTTCGCCGTTTTTTATCCATGGAAAAACAGCTTCTTCGTGATTCGACTTTGTGTGATTCTTACAAAGAAGTAATGGATGATTACTTATCTTCAGGTCATATGATTCCGGTATCTCCACCGAGTACAAGTTCAGGTCCCTTTTATTATATTCCACACCATTATGTTTTAAAACCAGATAGCACAACTACTCGTATGAGAATTGTTTTTGACGCTTCTGCTAACGATTCACAATGTTTATCACTTAACCACACTCTTTTGCCAGGACCCAAGTTGCAAAAAAATATATTTGACATACTTTGTCATTTTCGGATTCACTCCTTCGTTTTTACTGCTGATATAAAGCAAATGTATCGACAAATTTGGGTCACTGAAGAACATAAAAATTATCAGCGAATTTTATGGTGAGCATCACTTCAAGATCCTGTTCAAGACTACGCTTTACAGACTGTTAGTTTTGGTGTCTCCTCCTCAGCTTTTTTGGCTCAAAGAACTCTCGTTCAATTAGCGCAGGATGAGAAGCAAAACTTTCCGTTAGCTTCAAAGCTTTTGTTAGCTGACATCTACGTTGATGATATAGTATCAAGCTTCTCCTCGTTAGAGGAAGCTTTCGAGGCACAAAATCAACCTATATCCATTTTATCTAAAGGTGGTTTTAAACTTAGAAAATGGGCTAGTAATTCAGATGTGCTATTACAGAATATTCCTGTTTCACATCGCCATGAACAAGCACTCACTTTTAGTTCTGAAGACGACAATTCTTATGTCAAAATTCTAGGACTAAAATGGAATTCTACTTCGGATACTTTTTCTTACTCAGTTGAACTCTCAACTAGACCTTGTACTAAGAGAAACATTTCAAGCTCCACTGCTAGAGTTTTTGACCCGTTGGGTTTTTTAGCTCCTTTAACTTTCTTTGCTAAATATTTGATCCAACATCTTTGGACTTTAGGACTCGGTTGGGATGAAAGTACTCCGCCAATAGTAACGGAAAAATGGTCACAATTTCAAAATGAACATCCCGTTCTTGCTAATTTTCAAATTCCAAGAATTTTAGCACCTACGGCTTTCGATTCCTGTCAGCTGCATGGTTTTGCAGACAGCTCAGAGCGAGGGTATGCAGCTGTAGTTTATTTTGTTATTCTAATGAAATTCAAGTTGCCCTGGTTGGTGCAAAATTGAAGGTCGCCCCTATCAAAAGGGTCTCTTTACCCCGTTTGGAGTTATGCGCAGCAGTTCTTCTTTCTAATCTGCTCGCACATGTTTTGCATATTTATTCAGATAAGATAAATATCGAGCAAACTTTCGCTTATTCTGATTCAAAGGTTGTCTTGGCCTGGCTGAAAAGTTCCCCGGCATAGATGGAAAACATTCGTTTCTAATAGGGTAAGCTTAATTCAAGATCAAGTTCTACCTTCCTCGTGGTTCCACGTTCGTTCGGAGGACAATCCTGCAGATTGCGCCTCACGCGGTTTACTTCCTCTTAAATTAGTTAACCATCCTCTATGGTGGGCGGGGCCCCCTTGGCTCCAGCTTCAACAAGAAAAATGGCCAATATCGTCTGAAATTGCTATAAATGATTCAATGGTTGACGAATAGCACAGAAATGTTACTTTCTTAGGTTTTACTTCTATCGAATATTATGAGATTTTAATGGAAAAATATTCTTCTCTTAGCAAAATTAAAAGAATTGTTGCCTTTTCGCAACGATGGTTTTATAATTTTCGCAAAAAGGATAATCCTAAGTTTGATTATTTTTCTCAACACGAGTTGCATAGAGCACTTTTGGTTCTTGTTAAACATGTTCAACTTGTTGCATTTCAAGACATTTTTTCTAGTTTAGAGAAGAAAACGCCTATTTCCAAACCGATCCGAAAATTAAATCCCTTTCTGAACGCCCTTGGAATTCTTAGGGTGGGTGGTAGGCTTAAATTTTCTGGATTATCATACGATTCTAAACACCCCGCGTTGTTACCTCGAGATCATCGGTTAACCGATTTGATTATTGATGAAGTACATAGGGAAAATCTTCATCCGGGATTGCAGTCAATGCAATTTCCTCTGGCTCAAAATTTTTGGATTCTGTCCCCTAGGCAAGCAATTCGTCATCGACTCAGTCAATGTATAAAATGTTTTCGTGTTAACCATACTACACTTCAACCTTCTATGGTTGATTTACCCTCATTTAGGGTAAACCAGATAAAACCCTTTTCTATAGTAGGAGTGGACTATGGAGATCCTTTCTACATTACTCTTGGCAAGTCTCGAGGTTGTAAGTCTCAAAAGGCATATCTATGTCTTTTTGTTTGTGCAGCCACAAAGCCACTTCATCTCGAACTTGCATCGGACCTTACTTCCGAAGCTTTTCTTGCGGCTTTATGCCGATTCATCGCTCGTAGAGGTAGATGTTCCAAGATTTTTAGTGACCAAGGAACCAACTTTGTTGGGGCTTATAAAGAATTAAATCAAATGTTTCAACAATCTTGCGCCACGGAAAAGATTGAATGGATGTTTAATCCTCCTTCTAGTCCCCATTTTGGTGGCCTTTTTGAGGCAGGTATAAAATCAGTCAAATCGTTTTTACTAAAAATCATTGGAAATCAGATCCTCACTTACGAGGAATTCTACACAGTTTTGTGTCAGGTAGAATCTGTCTTAAATTCCCTGCCTTTGTGTGCCATGAGCAGTGATCCCAATGACTTGTCTGTTCTGACGCCAGGTCATTTCTTAACGTTAGAGCCACTGTCAAGCGTTCCTGAAGCTGATTTATCGCACCTTTCCATGAATCGCCTAAATAGATGGCAGCTTCTTCAGCGCTTACACCAGGATTTCTGGAAAAGATGGCACTTAAACTATTTAAACTCTTTACAACAAAGGCAGAAATGGAATAAGGGTAGTGATACCTTAAGTATTGATTCTCTAGTTCTTATAAAGAACGACCAAATGCCCCCTCTCAGTTGGAAGGTGGATAGAGTTGTTAAACTGCACCCTGGCCGCGCTGGTATTGCTAGAGTGGCCACTATTCGCACTTCCCAAGGCCTCCTTCAGAGACCCTTGGTAAAACTTTGCATATTACCTACTTCTTAAAGTGTAAAATACTCCGGTATTTTGGTGGGCGGAATGTTCAAATATATATATATATATATATATATATATATATATATATATATATATATATATATATATATATATATATATATATATTAATTTAAGTTTCTCTTTAACGCATTAAAATGCATTTTTTATTAATGGGTTAATTAATTATTATTTTCTTTTATTTTGGGTATTCTAAATTAAAATTGTATTGTCTGTGGTTTCTATTTTCTTAATTATTATAAAAACTCTTATCGCGTATTTTTTGCTGGAATGAAGGCCCCGAAATCCTTGCCTGTTTTTCGGCACTTCGATTTCTCTCGTCCCGAAGCATACCTACTGTTCGAGACCAATACAATATACGCCGCTGTAAAATAATCCAAACGCTAATTCAAAATTCGCTTTCTAAAACCTACGACAACTAGTTATTGTGTTCAAAATACAGGGTGTTCTTAATGAAAAGTGCCAATCGTAAAACTATTGAACTTCGATGTGCTGTTACCTACGTTGAGTGACATAAGAAGACTTTCACCGCAGCCCCACTCGCGAATGTTGGAATATTGTGAGCTCATAAGACAATCTAAGGTAAGGTGAAAAGGCTTTTATTCCAGCTCGTTTTTTCCTTTTATTTTTTCCATATAAATTTCGACGAACCTAGCGACCTATTACTCAAATTACGATCATTTTAGAGTGTGGCCAAGTTTTTTATAGTTTTACTCTTATTTTTGGCTCTTCAAACCTATTTTATATATATATATATATATATATATATATATATATATATATATATAGCCAACGTGTTTTTTATTTAAAAAAAATATTTATGTTTCAATTTCGCCCACTCTTTCGACAACTCTAGTCTCCATCTTAATATTTTCTCATTTAAAAGAAACTGACTTTTGATCTGTGGTCAGTTTAAAATGTTTTCCAATAAGATAATGACGCCATTTTTTAAGTGATTCGAATATTAGTGTTGCAGCAATTGCATGCTCAGATGCATCTGTTTCCACTAAAAATGGTATTTTGTCGTCAATTGCAATTACTGCTGAATAGAGAAGAACTACAAATCTTTGAACCTCGCGCATTATTTCTTCAGTTGAAATTCTTTCTATAAGTAGTTGCTCAAAAGCTACATTAATATTCAGATGTGCCAAAGTTGTTGAATACTTGTAAGTTTTTAAAAAGCAGATACTGCAATTACAGCATCCCAATCAACTGTTCGAATGCTGACGCGACTGTGGCCATTACAAGCTGCATGCTTGGCATGAAGCTGTAGACGGCCGCTCTTCCAGGGTACGCGTTTAAAATGTTATTTTATTAAAAAAAAATTAGGAAATAATATTTGTTTTTAACAGACGGCGATACTTATATATATATATATATATATATATATATATATATACTCGACCGTTGTATCTTGTGACATCCAGCAAAAAGTCGGTTTTTGTGACATCCACTTTAAAACCTGGTGTTATCCAAAAATAAAAAATATGAAATGTAATAAAAAATATTTTATTTTCAATTCCATAAAAATATTTGTATAAACTCACAAATTTAGAAATAAAATTTTTCATATCTTTGTGGCGTCCATTGTATATACAAAAAATTTTGACGTTGTAACATCCCTAAATATTTGTGTTAACTTGTGACATCCAGCAATGTTGCCAACGTTTCATAAAAATAACGGATGTAACAAGTACCTCCATAAAAATAAGAAATATACACTGGATGTCACTAGGAAACAAATAACAAATAAAATATACAAAGACGTTAGGGATGTCACAAACGTGTGCAAATATGTTACAGGTATATGTATGCAAATAAGAAAAATATACACTGGATGTCACGGGGAAGAAAATAACAAATGAAATATACAAGCACGTTATTGATGTCATAATAGGCTTACAAGATGAATATACGGCAAGGACTAAAAAAAATACTCTGCTAATATATGGGCACCTACGCTCACACCAGGTACTTTAATTATAGTGTACGTGTAAGCTAATATTGCCACGACTATATTTGTGACAAGTGGTATCTCTATCATATATGTCACAAGGTTATTTAGTGCCCTTGTGACTGAGGGATTTAGGGGAATATGAAAATTTAGTATAAACAATCCACATTTATACATGTATTTTATATAAGAAAACAGATTAACAGGAATAGAGGTTATTGCTATAAATAATTAAATAATGTAAAAAGAGGGATGCTGGCTGGAGAGAGTTGACCTAGGGGCCATAAGAAATAGATCTTATAGGCCGTAGAGAGTTGGCCTTATGGGCCATAAAGCGTAACCACCATAGTGAGGTTTTACTTAGGTATGTTAAGTAGGGACCACATTATTTCAGTGGTGTACTGGGTTCGTAGGGACCACGTATTTCAGTGGTGAACTGGGTGTGTTTAGTAGGGACCACGTATTTCAGTGGTATACTGGGTTGATCACTTGCTAGAGTGATGCCGGTCTATTATCCAGCATCGGCTTTTATAGACGAAATTAGTGCAAGCGCAGCAATATTGGTTATTGCTATAGTAGTACAATGAATAGAGGAGTTTTACCCTACAAAAGGTCCGGTAGTTCTGAATTTTGGATATGTTATTAAGGTCGAAAGGGTAGTTAAAAATCTGAGTTTTCCTCACCCCCACCCCTGTGCTTCCTCCGCCATCTTGAAAAAACCATCAACAATTGGCACTTTTTGTAGTTTTTGGCCTGTAACTTCGTTACAGTACACTAAATCGCAAAAAGAGTTATATGAAATTTTTTAGAAGATATAATTATCTACAATTGGGTGGTACTATGGTTATTCTGCGAGCAGTAGTAACGGAGCTAGGTAATTTCCAAAAATGACAAAATCACGTGCTTGGGCAAATTTTTAGACTTTTTCTACTTTAGACGGCATAAGCTCCGAAATACTTTGTTCTAGGGTAAAAGTCCTAAGAACATATCTTGTAGAGAATTTTATCAGCTACAAAATCCATTCTTTAAATGTATTTTTAAATATAGCATTTTTTAAATTAGGCTTAGTTTTTGAAAAAATTAGATAAAACTAAAACTGATTTTTTAAAATTGGTTAAATTTACGGGCGCCTCTGAATTTATAACCATGAAACCAATGCGACTTTCTTGTACAGCATTTTAAAGGAAATTTTATTTGCTACAATAATGTATAACACATTTTGTTCTATAAACCTTGGTTTAAAAAAAAATCGAATAAATCATGGAAAAAACATGGATATTTTTTTACTTTTTTAAATTACTTCAATTAACGGACGCCGCTGAAGAGTTTATAAATAGTTGACCACCATCGAGTTGTACCTTTATCAAAAGGAAATGTCATTGTCTACAATAAAGTATATTACATATTTTTCTCTTAGAAGCGTATTTTTTAAGAAAATTTGGGAAAACCTAAATATGTTAGATTTTGGGGGGTCTGGGGGGGTTTTGGAAGAGGCGGTTAGTTTAAGGAGGTGTTTGAACCCTAAGCTCTCTTACCTTTTTGTACGTCACTAAATTTACACAAAAAAATAAAAATAAATAACAAACGTGCCGTTTAAAGCACTAAATTTAAAAAAATGATTATTTTCTAACTTACTTTAAGTTAAAAGTTACTCCCAGTCCATTACAATATTTAAAAATTTATTTAAAGAATGGATTTTGTAGCTGATAAAATTCTCTACAAGATATGTTCCTAGAACTTTTACCCTAGAACAAAGTATTTCGAAGCTTATGCCGTCTAAATTAGAAAACATCTGAAAATTTGCCCAAGCACGTGATTTTAGTCATTTTTGGAAATTACCTAGCTCCGTTACTACTGCTCGCAGGACAACCATAGTACCACCCAATTGTAGATAATTATATCCTCTAAAAAATTTCATATAACTCTTTTTGCGATTTAGTATACTGGAACGAAATTAAAGGCAAAAAACTAAAAAAAGTGCCAATTTTTGATGGTTTTTTCAAGATGGCGGAGGGAGCACAGGGGTGGGGGTGACGAAAACTCAGATTTTTAACTAACCTCCTGAGCTTAACAACATATCCAAAATTCAGAACTACCGGAGCTTTTGTAGGGTAACCCCCTTATTTTGGGCTCTATTCATTGAACTATAGTAAAATGATCCGAATTTAAACTTATTTATGACAGTATAACTAAAAACTGTAATATATTTTATTCAACTCCAGACTCAAATACCTTTCGTTTGATACCACACAAGCCATGTTTTGACCTAAACTCTAATTTTTTAAATTTACCCCCACCTTTTTTTTTAAACTAAAATGTATTTTGTTTAACTCCAGACACAATTACCTTTCGTTTAATACCACACAAGCCATATTCTCATTTAAACTCTAATTTTTGACATTTACCCCCACCCTTTTTAAAAATAAACTAAAATATATTTTGTTTAACTGCAGACTCAATTACCTTTCGTTCGATATCACACACGCCATATTTTCACATAAACTCCAATTTTTAAAATCTACCCCCACCCTTTTATTTGGCTTGCGTTAGGTGGATTTTGTTCATTTTTAAATGGGACCATCTCGACCCAAGACCCAGCCTAGGTACCAAAACTTACGTACAGCCATCTGAAAAACGCAGTAGTTCTGGATGTTTAGGTCGCTTTATTTTTTTTCAAATCAGATTTTTACTCAATTTCTGAAAACTCCGTTACCAGAATAAAAATTGTGGGGAAATAACAAGTTTTAAATAAAAGTTTTCGTATTTTGTAATTTCTTATTTTTGACACGCTTTTATTAGCTTCACCTGTATGTTTGTAGGTAGGTATGTATGTTTGTAACTGACTCCTTTGGACTAGATTTTGACCTACTTTAAACGAACAGATTTAATTTAAACTTTGTACACTTATCAAGAACCGGTGACAATACAATAATTTTCCAGGCGCACCCTTGGGGGTACTTCGGGGATCCGCTAACCCCCCCCCCCCAAGCCCCAAAATTAATAATTTCGCAGACATTTTTCATATATTTCAGGAATAAAACAATAAAATAGGTTAAAATACGGCTTAATGAGGTCTCGCTCCCCCCTTAATATTCCTTATTAAGTTTTTCTCATTATCCTGATCAGGATAATTTATTTTTATTGTTACTAGTATTTATTTATTTATTTATTTCCAACGAGTAGCACATATAAGAAAAAATCATAGGCTTAATTTATCTAAAAAAAAAATAACATATGGGCTAGCCCATTTACGAATCTTATAAATATTAATACTTATACTAAACTAGTTTGCATTTAATGAGCTTCTAAAGCCAAAACACATTTTAATTAAGAAAAAAGAAAATATATCAGTCATAAAAGAATGAAACGACAAGAAAAACAATTGTACTTACTAATAACTAAATCACATTGAGTAAAGAATCACGATTAAAAAAAATATATATAATAAAAAATAACAATAAAAATAAAAATTAATAAACACTTTAATATCTATTTATCAGGTACCAAAATGAATAAATTGAATAAATTTCCTAGATGTTAAAATATTAATTCAGTTCGAAGTTATGGATTTTTTAAAGCTGCTTTGTTTAGTTTTTGCTAGGAGATACAGTTTTTTAAATCTCTTTTGAATTGAGATCTAGATGCGAAGAAGTCCAAGTCTGGCAGTAGGTTAGATGAGCTAGTTATTCTAGATATGAATGAGTTAGCACCATAATTGGTTCTGTGATATGGAGTGAAGAAACTAGGAGCTCTACGGGTAGGCCGAGGTCGACAGTACAGGCCAATGTTTTGTAACAGAGAAGGGCAAAAAACATGAGAATGAGATGAGAAGTATTATTGTGAAAATCAATCATCGGTATACTGGCAACATACACTAAGTCAAAAAGTTAGTTTTGAGAAAATCGCATTTTAAGAAGTTTTGAAATTAGGAACAACATTTGAGACATTTGATTTCATTGAGAAACTCCTGAATCTGAAATTATTTATGGATAGAATATTGGAGAACGTATGTAAGTACCTATGTAAAAAAAGTTATTTTTTGAAATTTTAGTAATATTTTATAGATTTTATGAAGTCTGTGATTTAATGTATTAGCTCACACTACTACTATAAGTAGTGTGAGCTATGGTGATCCAAATTTTTTCGAGAAAAAAAAAGTTGCTCCGATTTTAAAAATTTTTATATATCTTTGCGTTTCAGATGATTTTGAAACTTTTTTGTTTTGCTGTCTGTCTGTCTGTATGTCTGTCTGTCTGTATGTCTGTCTGTAACGACCAACCCGCATAACTCAAAAACCGCTTGTCCGATTTTAATGAAATTTGGTACCTAAGTTGGATCTTGGGCCGTGATGGTCCCATTTAAAAATGAACAAAATCCACCCAACGCAAGCCAAATAAAAGGGTGGGGGTAGATTCCAAAAATTAGAGTTTATGTGAAAATATGGCGTGTGTGATATCAAACGAAAGGTAATTAAGTCTGGAGTTAAAAAAATGAATTTTAGTTTATTTTTAAAAAAAGGGTGGGGGTAGATGTCAAAAATTAGAGTTTAAGTGAAAATATGGCGTGTGTGATATCAAACGAAAGGTAATTGAGTCTGGAGTTAAACAAAATACATTTTAGTTTTTTTCAAAAGGGTGGGGTAGATTAAAAAAAATTGAGTTTAAGTCAAAACATGGCTTGTGTGGTATCAAACGAAAGGTAATTGAGTCTGGAGTTGAATAAAATATATTTCAGTTTTTGATTATATTAGCTCACACTATAACTATAGTACCTCGTGTGAGCTTAGGTGTTCATAGATTGGCAGAGTATTTTTTAAATTTGGTTGTAACGGCCAGGTTTCACCATGGCTCAAAAACTAACAAAAATGACTTTGAGTGTATTTTGCCAGTATACCGACGTACTTAGTTAATTAAAAAACACGATTTCACAGCACATTAAACTAAAAAGTAAAAAATGAATATAGTTAAAAAAACTAAAAAACACGCTTCAAACTAAACAGTTAAAAATAATTCTTAATATTAGTTGAAAACAATAATGAACGAAAAATACTAGTATTATTGTGAAAAAACGTCGGGCTCTCGATATACAAAGAAAATATGGCTCAAAGCGCCCCACGATTTTAGCTCACACGACTACTATACTATAGTAGTGTGAGTTTATATTTCTTTGCGTTTCAGCTGATTTTGAAACTTTTTTGTTGCGCCGTCTGTCTGTCTGTCTGTATGAACCTTTCATTTTGAAATTTGTATTGGAGAACTTGGCTTTACTTTTATCTCAATTCTTTTTACGGAATGCCATTTTCGCGTACTTGGCTATTTTTTACATGAAATGTTTTTGTTATGATTTCACTTTTTTTAAAAGGAATTGGATAATACTTAATTTTTAAAGTAGTAAAATATGCGGAATATTGTTTAAAATTTTTGCAATGCCTTACTTAAATTTTTGAGGTTTTTTTTAATTTTTTTTTCCTGGTTTTGTCGTAGTTCCCATCAGCCTTCCAAAGCTCAGCTCTCTAGCGTTTCTGAAAGTGCACAATGTTACTTTTACATGTATAGGGGAGGGAAATAAATTAAAATTGTCGTGTTTTTAAATTTTGTCCTATAGTTTTATCATAGTTCCTATCAGTCTTCCAATGGTCAGCTCTCTAGCGTTTCTGGAAGTGGATAATCTAACTTTTACATAACTTTACATTTATAGGGGAGGAGATTAAATGAAAATATTGGACTTTTTAAATTTTTTCCTATGGTTTTATCATAATTTCTATCAGCATTCCAATGCTCAGCTCTCTAGCGTTTCTGGAAGTGGGCAATGTTAGTTTAATATAAATTGACATTTATAGGAGAGGGCAGTAAATTAAAATGTTGGAGTTTTTAATTTTTTTCATATAGTTTTATCATATTGTCTTTCAGTCTTAAAAAGTTCAGCTCTCTACCGTTTCTGGAAGTGGGCAGTGTTACTTTTACATAATTTTACATTTATAGGGGAAGGAAGTAAATTAGAATTTTGGGGTGTTTTAATTTTTTTCTATAACTTTATCATAGTTACTATCGGTCTTCCAAAGCTCAGCTCTCTAGCATGTCTGGAAGTAGGCAATGTTACTTTTACTTAACTTTACATTTATAGGGGAGGGAAGTAAATTAGAATTTTGGGGTGTTTTAATTTTTTCCTATAGTTTTTTCATAGTTCCTATCAGTCTGCCAAAGCTCAACTCTCTAGCATTTCTGGAAGTGGGCAATGCTACTTTTACATAACTTTAAATGTATAGGGGAGGGGAGTAAATTAAAATTTTGGGGTTTTTTGATTTTCTCCTATAGTTTTATCATAGGTCCTATCAGTCTGCCAAAGCTCAACTCTCTATCATTTCTGGAAGTGGGCGATGATGCTACTTTTACATAACTTTAAATGTATAGGGGAGGGGAGTAAATTAAAATTTTGGGGTTTTATGATTTTTTCCTGGGGTTTGGTCATAATTTCTATCAGTCTGCCAAATTTCAGCTTTGTAGCATGTCTGGAAGTATAGTAGAATATTGATGATGTATACATGAGTGAGTGAGTGAGTGAGTCAGTGAGTGGCAATTTCGACGTTTTTTGAAATTTCGTAATTACTTTACTACTTTATGGAATTCCATGAAACTTGGAGGGGTTGTTAACTCCATGGAGATCTAAAAGATGGTTACGGCGCGCGAACTTGGCGAGGAACTGCCGTGCCCTCAGATCTACTTACCTTTAAATTCAATAAACTTTGATTAAAAACAAAAAAACACTTTGCCGGAACAGCTTTTGCTCGATTTCTACGCGGGGTCACAAATAAAACGAAAACATAATTATTTAAGTGTGGATGTCACAGAGAGACAAATTTAAATCGAAGTATACATACTCAACTCAGCCCAGGGCTGGCCGATTGCGGACCGACCATTTGCAAAATAGAATACCTACAGGGGCGCCCACTACGGGGGTAGTAAGGGGCTAGGGCTAAGGTCACTCATCGTCAAGCAAGCTTTACAGGTAGCGAAGCCTAACTCTGATTTTATATTGGCGGCTCGTTGTTATTTTAAAAATGTGGTTTTAACATAGTCTAAAGATCTATTTAATAATGATACAGTTTTAAGATTGTTTGCAGCATAACTTTTTAATTACATAAACATAAATAAATATAGTTTAGGTACCTTCATACTGTGTAAAACAACATCTTCAAAATAAAACAGAACCGCCAATGCGAAACCGAGGAAAACATGTCAAAAATAATAACCAAAAAATATAAAGCTTGACGTTAGCTTCGCTTCCTATAAAGCTTGCCTTTACGATGAGTGTCCTTAGCTAGGGCACCTCCAACACGTAAACTGGGAGGTGCGAAGCACCCCCAAGCATAGTCACATAGAAACTGATTACTAATCGGCTTTGCTTGGTACACAAAAAATGGCCGATATTCCAGTAAAATCTACTACAGTACCCAGATTTAAAAAAAAATCTAGATAATCTGGACTAGGTACTTACCTATGTTCAGCGAATTTTTGATAAATTATGTAGCTTTATACCTAGCTGGATATGTTTTATTTACTGACGCTGGCGCCACTTTGGCAGAATTAAGGCCCTTAATTATTATGCAAATAATATAAAATAAAAATATAAGATTTTCATTATTCAGTCTAGCAATTTATTCCCATTTTCTTTTCTTTTATATCTATATTTTTTTTCCAAATCGGCTAACCCATATGTTACTTTTTTTTAGGTACCTAAATTATTCTTCTGAATTTTTCTTATATGTGCTACTCCTTCGAAATAAATAAATAAATATATTAGAGGCGCAATTAGGGAGGAGGTTTTATAAAATCGGTTAAGCAGTTTCTGAACTCGTTTCCTTTACAGGGTGGGCCAAAAAAACCTGGACATTTTTTTTATTATAACTTTTGAACTATACAATCGATATTAATGGGACAAACTACACTTGCCAAAGAATTAATCAGAGTTTTGACTAATTTATCATTTTTTGTCTGCCATCTCAAAATCCAAGATGGCGGACGAAATTAAAATGTACCTTTGAAAGATGCTCGTTTATTCTTGTGTTGCGAATATGTTCTAATTATTTTTTTAAAATAGTAAGAAAGCTGCGTTCTTCCCAGGCACGACAAGGTACGATTCAGCAAAATTGGTTCAGTGGTTCTATAAAAAAATATTTTTGTTCAACCATTGTTTTGCATATTATACGATTGCTTGCCAATCATGTCTGCATTTATTTACTTATAAATTCATTACTACTGAACCGATGTTAGTGAAAATAAACAACATCCTGGTGAGAATTGATTGCTTTTTTAAGATCATGATCAAAGTTATCGCCATCCTATATTTTAAGATGGCGGATAGAATTATTCTTGATTCTTTAAAATGGCGTGTTTATTCTTATTTTCCGAAAATGTTTTAGATTTTTTTTAATCTATGAAAAAGCACTACTTTTTTCCCCACACAACGAGGTAAAAATTATTAAAATCAGTGTGGTGGTTCTCAAAATATCTATTTTTGTTTCAACCATTGTTTTAGAGATTACATTAATTTTCTTAAAAATTCTACCAATTTTAGTGAAACACAAAAAATTGCTCTTTAAAGATTATAATCGAAATTTGCCGCCATCTTAGAATTTAAGATGTCGGACAGAAACTGCCAATGCAATCGCATAACTTGTAAAACAATTGTACAAAATCAGATTTTGTGAGAACCACTTCGCCGATTTTATTAAATTGTACTTTATTAAGCAGGAGAAAAGTAGTACTTTCCAACAAATTAATAAAAAAAACTAAAACATTTTCGAAAAATAAGAATAAAAGTGCCTCTTTGAAGGATCAAGTATGGTTCTGTCCAACATCTTAACTTTTAGGATGGCGGCAAATTTCGATTATAACCTTGAAAGAACAATCAATTCTCACCATCATTTTTCTTATTTCACTAAAATCGGTTTGGTAATAATAATTTATAAGGAAATGAATGCAGACAGGATTGGTATTGCAATCGTATAATCTGTAACACAATGACGAAAACAGAAATAGGTTTTTTGAGAACCAATACACCGATTTTGCTAATTTGTACTTTGTTGTGCGTGGGAAAAGTAGTGCTTTTCTATAAATTAAAAAAAATCTAAAATATTTCCAGAAAATAAGAATAAACCCACCATTTTTAAGAATCAGTATGATTCTGTCCGCCATCTTAAATTTTAAGATGGCGATAAATTTTGATCATGATCTTTAAGAAACAATCAATTCTCACCAGGATGTTTTTTATTTCATCAAAGTCAAAGGTTCAGTAGTAATAAATTTGTAAGGAAATAAATGCCATCAAACCGATTTTGCTGGATCATACCTTGTACGTGGCAAGAACGCAGCTTTTCTACTAATTTAAAAAAATAATTCAAACGTGTTTGCAACATAAGAATAAACCAGCATCTTTAAAGGGTACATTTTAATATTGTCCGCCATCTTGGATTTTGAGATCGCTGACAAATAATTATAGTTAGTCAAAACTCTGATTAATTCTCTGCCAAGCGCAGTTTGTCCCATTAAAATCGATGGTATAGTTCAAAAGTTATAATGAAAAAAATTGTGCGGTTTTTTTTTGGCCCACCCAGTATATATGTATTGATTGATTTATAAGAATTCTAATTTAATTCAGCAGATTTGTTTTTGTAAAAAAATCACTGAATAGAGTTAAAAATATACTATTATAAATCAGTACGTTTTGACGTAGCTAGATTAAAATTTAGCGCTCTTTTTACTCATCTGACTTTAACTACCTGGTAAAAAGGAGGACGGAGATAGCAATTCACAAATAGTATCAAGTCCCTATCCAAGTCCGTTAGTTAATTCACTTTTGCTCTGAGGTACATGAAGAAATATTTATTTATATTTTATATTTATGTTCCCAATCAGCTAGCTAACATTATTTATTATGCTAACATTTTTAAATATTTTTACAAAGATGCAAGTCAAGTGAATCGCTGGACCACATAGCAACAGCCGCCCCAAAATAAAAAATACTCTGCCAATCTATGGGCACCTAAGCTTACACTGGGTACTATAGTTATAGTGTGTCTACGTGAAAGCTAATATAACTAAAAACTGAAGTATGTTTTATTGAACTCTAGATTCAATTACCTTTCGTTTGATACCACACAAGCCATGTTTTGACTTTAACTCTAATTTTTCAAATCTACCCCCACCTTTTTTTTAAAACTAAAATGTATTTTGTTTAACTCCAGACTCAATTACCTTTCGTTTGATATCACACACGCCATATTTCCACTTAAACACTAATTTTTGAAATTTACCCCCCCCCTTTTTTGAAATAAACTAAAATGTATTTTGTTTAACTCCAGACTCAATTACCTTTCGTTTGATATAACACACGCCATATTTTTTAATAAACTCTAATTTTTGAAATCTACCCCCACCCTTTTATTTGGCTTGTGTTCGGTGGATTTTGTTCATTTTTAAATGGGACCATCTCGACCCAAAACCCAGCCTGGGTACCAAAAAATATTAAAATCGGGCAAGCGGTTTTTGAGTTATGCGCGTTGGTCGTTACAGACAGACATACAGACACACAGACAGACAGACAGACAGACAGACAGACAGACAGACATACAGACAGACAGACAGACAGACAGACGGCGCAACAAAAAAGTTTCAAAATCATCTGAAACGCAAAGATATATAAAAATTTTTGAAATCGGAGCAACTTTTTTTTTCTCGAAAAAATTAGGATCACCATAGCTCACACTACTATAGTATAGTATATGTGTGAGCTAATAAACCAAATTTAATAAATAAAATAGGCATAATGCAAGGTTGTCGCTTTGACGGATGTTACGAGTGCGTGCAATTAAGATGAAAATATACATTGGATGTCACAGAGTGATGAATATCAATTGGATCGATTCTTGAATATACTCGCGCCAATATACACGGAAATTTTGGCGTCAAAATGTTTTAAAAATTTTGCTGTATTCTTCATCAGACTTATGGTATGCTATGACATCCATTTAATTTAGGTACACCCGGGCCCTCCCCATCAGGACTGTACCATAAACATGGAAAAACGTTGTGACATCCGAATTTGGATGTCACGGCGTCGAAGGATGTCACAAGATATCTAAAATTTTTACGCCTGGATGTCACAACGATCAGCGGATATCTATATATATATATATATATATATATATATATATAAACATTAAACTAGACTTATAAAGCAATATGATGTGTTGAAATGCGCATAATATATTAGGTTTTTTATTTTAGTGATTGCAAACCTCTATCCGGTTATGATAACGGAGTATGACGTTTGGGCCAGTCTTACATAAATGTTAACAACAAATAGCAACTTCAGCATCAAACTAAATGTAGTGCTTTAGAGTATTATTGGAGGCAATTTTATTTGTACAAGAAAAATAACTAATATACTAAACACTAATTTAATTTTGGATGGTAACATGAAAGGGGTACCCTTTTTCAATAATGACCTAATACTTATATATGTTCTCTGGGTTATTTTGTCTGGTTTAGGCAATTTTTTTTACGCTGCTGCTTGTGCGAGTCGGCTTAGTGGCGTATCAAGGGTGAAGGGGGGCAGAGGGGCCTGGCCCTCCCCCTCCTTGACATAAAACGTATAATTTTTAATTCCAGAAGAAAAATAACCAATGCATAAGCCGCAATTTTTTTTAATTAAATTTAACTGATTTTACTCAAATTTTCGCCTGCGGCACATTTTATTTGCACATAGTGGTAAACTTTAAAGCTAATTCTTATTAAATCCCGCAAAAAAAAATATTTTGTGTTTTTTTCCCTCCTTGGCCCCTCCCCCCCCGGACATCCTGGATCCGCCACTGGTCGGGCTTACTGGAAAAGCCATTTTGTTTTAGGCTAGTACCATATTGTCAGGAATGTAAATTTCCCCTGACTGTGCCACTGTACGAAACCATCTTGGAAAAGCGACAAACACAATTATGGTTCTATTGAGATAAGAAAGTGGTTCCGCCTCCCTCCAAAATGGAAAACATTTGGTTACCGCGTACCACACAGCAGATGGTTAATGTAAGAAAAACTGTTGAAAAGTCTAGAGTGGAAGTCGTAATGGTTAGCGAGAGGGTTTTCCCTTTAAAGTGATTGGACATGGAAATACTGTGAGATAAGAAAATGTTGTCTATAAAATGTATTTTATCTCTGTTTTTGTTTAGGTTATCTTGTTTAGCAAATTAGCTAGAATGTAAAGTAAACTTTAGGATTATCAGCAACGCCACTGACTTGGTTCCTCCAAGCTCTTCAAAGAGGGGTGTTCGTGCAACTTTAATTTTAAATTCAAATTTTGCGCCAAATTCCCGTATTCGGAAAACCCACACAATTTCAATTTGATTGGCACAAGCAAAACGCCAGCGCCATCTACGAAAAATGAATCTGCACAAAAAGGCGTAACCAAAAAAAGAATTCGTCTGTCTTATTCTATCGAGATCACCACGCAGCATGGTGATAAATTCTATTAACCAAAAAATCCAATAACATTCTTAGAAAATCAAACTAAACCATTACACAAACAAGTGATTCTAGTGTGGATCGACTGCAACGACTGGGCCAGCGAGAGGAGCTCCTCTGGACGACGGAAACAACTGAAAAGGTGAGTGCCAATCCTCTATATTGTCTTTGTGTGGCTCGGAAAAATGAATATTTTTACATCGTCCTTTTAAGGATTTTTGCACCCAGATTTTATAAAACGACCAGCGCTTACAGTCCCGCAGCTCTACCAACCTCAAAACATCAACATTTTCTGGTCCCACGACCCAGATAGTTTTTTAAAATTTGTTTGCTAAAAATATTAGATTTTTTCGCCTCGCCATTTTGGTTCGCTTAGTTGCCGTGTCCAGTTTAGAAAGGAGGTTCCGTCCCCCCTTGCGTGGCTTAACGGTGGCTCCACCCACATTTCATTGCAGCCGAAATTGGCACTTGGTACGTCGTTTGTTTTGATTCAAAAATCGAAATTTGTTTAAATAATAGTTATTTGTTTAAATAAAATGTTATATTTATTCAAAACAACAAAAGTGCTTGTGAGTTAAATGCTGTATTCTTATTTAACAGGTAAATAAACACATCTAGTAGAATTAGTATTTACCTGTAAATAATAAGAGAAGCGGTAGTAGGTACAAGTTGTTTTGTGTGCATTTATTTTGGGAGAAAAATCGCGACCCAGGATAACAGCTGTTGATAAGTTTTTGCATTTATTCGAGAAATCGATAATAAAATATAGGCTTGTTGAACTCTTTTGGACTGATTAAAGTCAATAGGGGTCAAGTGTTAGTTTTATTCCTTTTAAATATTTTTTATTTTTTTTAATTAACAATATGTCGTTAAAAAAGCTTGAGAATCAACGCAAAGTTTCAATATCTCGTATTACGGAAACGTATAACTTGGGAACAAAAGCTAAATCAGATAGTTCTTCCTTGCCAATTTTTAAGGCGTTTTACAAATCGTTAGATGATCACTATGAACAATTTAAAAACATTCATAATGACATCATAGGTCTCTTGAAAGACGACGACGATGATGAATTCGAAGTACAGGACAAAATTAGGAAAGATACGGATCTATTCTACCACCAAACTAAAGTTCTTTTTTCGAGTTTATGTTCCGATTCAGTTCATTCAAATTTTACCCCCGCAACTTCACACTATTCACGTAGCGATGATCTGGGCCCTTTAAAGGTACCTTGCTTTAATGGAAACGTAAAAAAGTGGCCAACCTTTTACGATGTTTATTCTTGTTTGGTTCACGAAAACTCTAATTATTCCGATATAAGGAAATTTCAACATTTGCTAACCTTCCTTGAGGGCGAACCACTTAATATTTTAAGTTCTATAAAATTAACGGCAAGTAATTACGCAATCGCCTGGAAGGTATTAACAGATCGCTATCAAAATAAAAGACTTTTAGAGAATATTGCGGCTCTCGAAAATCTTGAATTTCCAGTAACGTCGTGGTGTTTTTGTTTATTTTCAATTTTATTATCAAAAATCGATCAAACCACAAGAACCGTTTTCGAATTAAAGTATAGTACTACCGAGATTCCAACATATCAAAATCTAATTCAGTTTCTTATTAACCAATGCCGTGCTCTTGAAACAGTACAGCTATCTCCCCAAAATACGCAAATGCAACCTTCGACTTCAAAACAGCAAAAACCAAATTATTCGAATTCTAGTAACCAAAAATATAATTCTTATTCAAATAATCAGTACAAATCAAGCCCTCCATCAAATTTTTTAGCGCATACGCACTCACAAGTATCAAATAAACAATCCAATATTCAATTTCGACAAAACCAACAACCCTATAAGTACAAATTATGCAATAATTCTTTTCATCCACTCTCGCAGTGTGGTGTTTTTATTTCCAAATCTCCTTCAGATCGTTTTACTTATGTAAAACAACAATCGTTATGTATCAACTGTTTACGTTCAAATCATCAAGTAATCGACTGCAGTAGTACCTACAACTGCAGGGTATGTCGACATAGGCACCATAGTCTTATTCATCTATCGCAAACGACAGATTCAATCCGTCAGAATTCAAGTCAATCCTTTGTTAATTCAAGCCAAAATTCAAATCAAAATTCGAACTTAAATCAAAGTTTTAATTCAAATCAAGTGGCCGTGCCTAGCACAGGCACAAACTTATCGTATCAGAATTCAAATTCAAGTCTTAGCCAACAGAACCCTAGTTTTGTTCAACCCAGTTCAAATTCAATTCAAATCAATTCGAATCCAAATACATCTACAAATCAATACTCTTCGTTATCCACCTTGACGCCCCGGACGACAGTGCTTCTAGCGACTATAAAATTAGAGGTACTGGATAGTCGGGGTAACTACCAACCTGTCCGAGCACTTCTGGACAGCGGTAGCCAAGCTAACCTGATAAGCGAAGCTTGTCTTAACAGGTTAGGCTTGCCAAGAAACAAAATTTCGATCCCTGTTCTGGGACTAAATCAATCTTCATCGGCCACTAACGGCTTTTCTACTTGCACTATTCGAGCCCTAGGCCAACAAGAGCCTACCTTTTCTATTCAAGTCTTCGTTTTACCGAAACTCTGTTCGAATATGCCCTCAGTACAGGTAGATTCATCCAATTGGAGTCATATTTCAAATCTAAAGCTTGCAGATAACCAATTTTACAACCCTGGTCCAATTGACTTACTCTTAGGTGCACAACTTTACACAGAAATCGTCCAATCAGGACGAATTCCAGGACCTCACGGCCTACCCTCCGCTTTTGAGACAGTTTTTGGGTGGGTCTTGATGGGCCAAACTCAAAACATAAATATTTCACCTCAAGTCAATTCTTACTTTACTTCCTGTGAGCAGTCTCTCGACTTTAATATTCGCAGATTTTGGGAACTAGAATCAATTAAGTCAAAAACGTTTCTCTCACCCGAAGAAAAAAGATGTGAAGAGATTTTCCAAAAAACTACCACTAGAGATATTTCGGGCCGATTTACTGTAAATTTGCCTTTTCGTCACATTGACCCTCCTGACCTAGGAGACACATATTCAGTGGCCTATCGTCAATTTTTGTCTCTTGAATCTCGCTTAATAAAAAGTTCAAATTGCTATAGTATGTACTCGGATTTTATGAGAGAATATCTCAAAAACGGGCACATGTCTTTAATTCCAAGATCCGAACCTAGACCTCAGTTATGTTCTTATTTACCACATCACGGAGTCCTTCGTCTTGACAAATCAACGACTAAACTCCGGGTGGTTTTTAACCCCTCGATTAAGGGTTCGAAAAGCCTAAGCATGAACGAAACTCTTTTAATAGGACCAAAATTACAAGCCGATATTTCCGAAATTCTATTAAAATTCAGATTTTATTCTATCGTATTTTTGACTGATATAAAACAGCACTTTTTACAAATTCAAATCAATCCAATTCATCGGGACTACCAAAGGCTACTTTGGCGATTTGATCCCAACGAACCCCTGCAGGAATACAGGCTTAATACAGTGACGTTTGGTGTTAGTTCAAGTCCCTATTTAGCTATTAGAACTCTTAGAGAACTAGCCATCCTGGAGGCTAAGAATTATCCTGAAGCATCCCAGGTCCTTTTGAATAACATTTTCATGGACGATATTTGCTGTGGAGCTAACTCTCTAGAAGGTGCTTTATCACTTCAAAAAGATCTCATAGCGTTGCTTAAATTGGGAAAATTTGAATTAAGAAAATGGGCATCAAATAATCCGAAACTTCTTTCACATTTGTCGCCCGCTGATTGTCAGATCCCTGTTACCTTTGAAGACGATTCTTCAACATCGATTAAGGTGTTAGGCCTTCAGTGGCACCCTTCTACAGATACTTTTACCTATTCTTGTACCCCTTGTGAAAAACCTTGCACCAAAAGGAATATTTTATCGGCTATCGCTAAAATTTGGGATCCTATAGGTTTCTTATCGCCTGTTTCAATTTTAGCCAAAGTGATTATGCAAAAACTTTGGTTATGCAAAACTGATTCGGATGAAATACCCCCCGATCCAATCAAAACTCTTTGGAATCAATTCAATAATCAATTAACCACTCTTTCGAATCTTTGTATACCTAGACATATTTTTTCGAATAATATTCAACGATGTCAATTGCTAGGTTTCTGCGATGCATCCGAGCTAGCATACGCTTCTTGCGTATACGTTCGCGTCGAATTACCAAATAAAATTATCAAAACTGCTCTAGTCATGGGCAAGTCAAGGGTTGCTCCCTTACACACTATTTCAATCCCACGTTTGGAACTACTTGGAGCTACTCTATTAGCTGATTTACTCGAACTAGTTATTCGCACCTATTCATCATTACTCGTAATCGATGAAATTCTTGCGTTCTCGGACTCACAGGTCACGCTTCATTGGGTCACATCTTCACCTCACAAGTGGAAGACCTTTGTGGCAAACCGCGTAAGTCGTATTTAAGAAACAATCCCCGAAGTCCCATGGTATCACATTACTTCACTCGAAAACCCTGCCGACTGCGCTAGCAGAGGGTTGTCGCCCAATAACTTAATAAATCACCCTCTTTGGTTTCACGGCCCTCCATGGATAACCTTGCCCACTACGGAGTGGCAAATTCAAAGGTTTATAAATGAACGTTCTTTGGGAGTTCCAGACGAGGTTCTCAAAGAAGAAAAACCGGAAAATTCAGTGGTGCTGACGGCAGAAATTCAAAATCAAAACTTTTTTGATAGATTAATCGATAAAATATCCAATTTAAATACCATTCAAAAAATCATTTGTCATTTTTTAAGACTTATTCACAATCGAAAAAACTCAGTGGACCTTTTATCCGGCGTTTTTTCCGCTTTTGAACTACCCAAGGCTCTACTTGTTTTAGTTAAAAGGGTCCAAGAAGAGTGTTTTTCGGATATCATTCAAAAAATTCAAAATACTCAGCTATTACCTAAGCCGTTTCGTAAACTCGCGCCCTTTTTGGACGAACTGGGTTTCCTTAGAGTGGGCGGACGCTTACGGCATTCTCAACTCTCCTTTGAGGCAAAACATCCCTTATTATTGCCGAAATCTCATAGATTAACCCAATTGATCATTATTCAAACTCATAACGAAAATTTACATCCCGGAATAAACACAGTCCAATACTTAATTCGTCAAAAGTTTTGGATTATATCATCACGTCGAGCTATTCAGAGGGTTTTATTGCAATGTATTCCCTGCTTTCGCTTAAAACCAAAACCGTATACTCCGTACATGTCGGATTTACCTTCTTTTAGAACGTCACAATTAAAATGTTTTTCACACGTTTGCTTAGACTATGCAGGCCCAATCAAAACCTTTGTAGGTCAGAGACGTCGTGGAGCACAAGTTGGTAAATCATATATCGCAGTCTTTGTCGATACTTCTGTCAAGGCAATCCATATCGAGCTTGTTTCGGATTTAACCACAGAGGCGTGCATCGCTGCTTTACGACGCTTTGTCGCTAGACGTGGCACTTGTGTCCAAATCACAAGTGATAGAGGCTCAAACTTTGTTGGGGCTATTAAGGAGCTCCATAATCTTTCGAAATTAGCTTCTGAGAGCTTAAAAATCAAATGGTGTCTTAATAGTCCGGGAGCCCCCCACCTAAATGGTCTAGCAGAAGCAGGAGTCAAATCTATAAAAACACATTTGTATCGGGTCATCGGTGACCAGATACTAACCTTCGAAGAGCTCTATACTCTCCTCGCCCAAATAGAGGCATTACTCAATTCTCGACCCCTTTGTGAGCAAAGCTCTGACCCAAACGATCTTACGTCTTTGACTCCGGGTCATTTCCTCACAATGGAACCCCTTAATTCGTGTCCTGATCCTGACCTTTCTACCCTTAAAGTTAATACCCTTAAGCGTTGGCAACTTATCCAACGAATTCATGCCGATTTCGGGAAGCGTTGGAAACTCGAGTACTTAAATACTTTACAACAGCGTTCTAAGTGGTCGGACCCTTCGGTTGAAATCAAGCTAGATACGCTTGTATTAATTAAGGATGAAACTAGGCCGCCATTACACTGGTTGCTGGGTAGAATAGTATCTGTACATCCTGGTCGGGATAATCACATTCGAGTTGCTACTGTTAAAACACAACACGGACTTTTCACTCGTCCCGTGGTCAAGTTGTGCCCACTACCTTTAGATGCGCACTAAACTCCCAAGCAACTTCTTTTGTTTCGTGTGTCGTTATCTAGAATATATATATATATATATTTTTTTTCTTTTTTTTTCTTTTTGATCTATAAACCTAAAACGGATTTTAATAACCTACCCTTTAAGGTTTTGAATTAACTTATATTTTTTTTATATAGCCATTTATTTATTCAATTAATCTCAATGTAAAACTTCGTTTTAAGTGGGCGGAAAATGTTCGTGCAACTTTAATTTTAAATTCAAATTTTGCGCCAAATTCCCGTATTCGGAAAACCCACACAATTTCAATTTGATTGGCACAAGCAAAACGCCAGCGCCATCTACGAAAAATGAATCTGCGCAAAAAGGCGTAACCAAAAAAAGAATTCGTCTGTCGTATTCTATCGAGATCACCACGCAGCATGGTGATAAATTCTATTAACCAAAAAATCCAATAACATTCTTAGAAAATCAAACTAAACCATTACACAAACAAGTGATTCTAGTGTGGATCGACTGCAACGACTGGGCCAGCGAGAGGAGCTCCTCTGGACGACGGAAACAACTGAAAAGGTGAGTGCCAATCCTCTATATTGTCTTTGTGTGGCTCGGAAAAATGAATATTTTTACATCGTCCTTTTAAGGATTTTTGCACCCAGATTTTATAAAACGACCAGCGCTTACAGTCCCGCAGCTCTACCAACCTCAAAACATCAACAAGGGGATAATGGATTATTTAGGTCCAACCTACCGTTTATAAAAACCCAAACTTTGAGAAGACAAGTGGGTAGTCACATTCTAAGTTTTGTTGAACTTAACTAAAACAAAAGTTGTCAGTAAAGAAACATAAGATTTTTATATTTAAATAATATTTTGCAGTTTGTTATTATGGTAAGTTAAAGTTTTTATTTTAATATTTTGGGTCTTGTTTGTTTTATAGGTTATAAGAAAAGTCTTGTAACAATTTGTAAATTGCAACAGAGTTTTATTTTGTATTCATTGAAGTTTGTAACGTTTTTAAAACGGTTTTATATTTATTTTATTCACATAAGAGATCTACTACGGTACCCTCGTTTAAGGGCTCGATTTAAAATAAAATCGTACCCGACAAGTTGGTGGAGGCTTGAGGCTTGTGTGAATAAAATCTTGCAAATAATTTTGTAAAATTTATTTTTTTTTAATTTTTTATTTATCAGTTTATTTTTAATTATTTATTATTCCTCAATTTTAGTTTTTTATTAAATTTATTTTTAAATCAATGTTAAGACTATAAGACAAGCAAACCCTATACCGAATTCCGACCAGGTAACTGAACTTCTTCAAAACTTGGAGGGCCCAAAGTTGTGCTACCCTCTGAATTCGATTTTGTTTATTTTAGTAATATATAACAGTTTAGTAAGTTCTTAAAAATGCCGAATACTACAATTTCTGATATTAAAAATGAGACCGGGACGCCGGCAAAGCCAAAGTTTGTATCCCCAAATTTATTTGATCCCTCCGCAGAGATTAATGCTCGTGATTTTTTGAGGCATTTTGAAAGATGTGCCGCCCAAAATTCTTGGGCAGAGAAAGAAAAATTATTGTATTTTGCCACCTATTTAGTAAACGTGGCTTTTACTTGGTTTCAAAAAAATAAAGAAAAAACTGAAAATCAAAATAAAAATTGGAAAGACGTATCTGGCGATTTTTTAAAAAATTTGGCACAGTTTTTTACAAACGTAAATTAAAAATTAGTTTATTAAATACAAAGCAAAAAGAGAATGAAGATATTAAAAAATATTCTTTTCGATTAACAAATATTTGTGACGAATATGACGAATCTATGACTTTTTCTAATTTTTTGGAATATTTTGAAAGTGCAAATTGTGAAAGGCTTTCGCGGCCATCGTCCAATGGTGGGTGTGCTTTCGGGCTGTTCGGCCGTCGTCGTTGGAAATTCGTTCTCGACGTTTCGCCATCTCGAGTGGATGGCATCTTCAGGAGATGTTGACTGTTTGTCGGCTTCTCGAAGACTGGCCAGTCTATTTTTTTAAATTATCTAAGGTAAAATTTTCGATTGCAATACATTGATTAATTTTATTTTAGTATTTTTTTATATTTTAAGACGTGCGTTATTGTTATCATGTTAAAAATGGGCACGCATTTCTTACTTAAATTTCGAAAATCCAAGAACTCTAAACACCAAATATTGAGTTACTCTTTGTAAAAATTCAAAAAAGTACTAAAAAATTTATTTTTGAATATTTAGAAGCGTATGTGAGAACATTTAAAAATATTATTGGTATAGAAACACTTAAATCCCTAATAATATTTAGTTATTTGATGCAATTTTTGTAAATTTTTCTTATGCAAAAAATCCACTTCTAGCTTTAAAAGTCAGTAAGACAATATTTCAAAAATACGAAAAAATTATATTTTAAAAGACAAAATTGGTATTGAAATCAAAAGAAAAAAATAAGATTTTGAGTTTAGTTATAATAAATCCATCGTCAGTTTATGAAAAACCAAGTACAAGTTGGTATTGCATATTATTTTAGCTCACACATATACTATACTATAGTAGTGTGAGCTATGGTGATCCTAATTTTTTCGCGAAAAAAAAAGTTGCTCCGATTTCAAAAATTTTTATATATCTTTGCGTTTCAGCTGATTTTGAAACTTTTTTTGTTGCGCCGTCTGGCTGTCTGTCTCTCTGTATGTCTGTCTGTCTGTCTGTTTGTCTGTATGTCTGTCTGTAACGACCAACGCGCATAACTCAAAAACCGCTTGCCTGATTTTAATGAAATTTGGTACCTAGGCTGGGGCGTGGGTCGAGATGGTCCCTTTTTAAAATGAACAAAATCCACCGAACACAAACCAAATAAAAGGGTGGGGGTAAATTTCAAAAATTAGAGTTTATGTGGAAATATGGCGTGTGTGATATCAAACGAAAGGTAATTGAGTCTGGAGTTAAACAAAATACATTTTAATTTATTTTAAAAAAAGGGTGGAGGTATATTTCAAAAATTAGAGTTTAAGCAAAAATATGGCGTGTGTTATATCAAACGAAAGGTAATTGAGTCCGGAGTTTAACAAAATACATTTTAGTTTTTGTTTTTTTTTAAGGGTGGCGGTAGATTTCAAAAATTTGTGTTTAAGTCAAAACATGGCTTGTGTGGTATCAAACAAAAGGTAATTTAGTCTGGAGTTGAATAAAATATATTTCAGTTTTTAGTTATATTAGCTCACACGTACACTTTAACTATAGTACCTAGTGTGAGCTTAGGGGAACATATATTGGCAGAGTATTTTTGTTAGCCACAAAAGACCCGCTAGAGGTCGCATTGACACGGCTCTCGATAGCTAACTAAATAAATTAGACTTTCGTGTTCTAATAATTAAAATAGTGCCAAAATAAGAAGTTTTGCCGTAATTAATTATGCTTCCGTAAATTAAGCCACACACATGGAGTTAAATAAAGTGAATAGTTATGTCCCAAAAGCAATGTTTACCCAAGACGCGCATTATTAAAACATTTTTGGTTTTCTTAAATGATTTTTTTTTAAACAGAAAACCGAACCGAACCGAGGCAACAAATTTCTTAAAAAACTCATATAAATTTGTATTTTTAAAAATAGTATTTTTTGTTTTAAAATTATTGAAAATAAATCTTAAAAAATAAATTAAGGATGGATTTGTGAGAAATTGGTAAATTACACAACATAACCTTAAACTCAATTAGTATAACTTTGTTTTTAATTAGCGCACAGAAAAAAGTTTTGGAAAAAACTTATATAAAAATAGAATAGCAATATCGCTATATTTTTTAAACAATTTTTTCTGTTAATGTACTAAACCTTTAGGTATAAAAAGCGATTTCGTGGAAAATCACATAATGTTTTTCTTGTTTTAAAATCTGGACATAAAAAGAAAGTAACAGTTTTTAGTGACAAGGATAGAAAATATCGGCAAAATATTTATACAGGGCAAATTTATAAAATAGGCAGAAGGCCAAGTTAGACATTTTATTTTATTTTAAAAAAGATTGAAACAGTCGGTCGGAATTTAAAATTTCAGATTATTAAAAATTTAAACAGAAAAGGAAGGTAAGAACATGTTGTAAATTTAATTTTTTTTTTCATAAATATTGCTTAGTGTTGGCAAGAATCGATAATAAAAAGATAAAATAAGTTATATATTTTTATGCATAAAAACTCTTTTAATATTTGTTTTTCCTACAAAAAATAACATAAAAACGACTTACATCGGTATCTCCAAGAAAAAATTAATTATTTCGATGGATGGTGGATACAGGATTTAAGTGTAATGTTGAGCTTCAACATAATATTTATCCACTTATTTTCACAATTTTTTAAAATATTTTTTAATTTATTTTAACACAAACACTAATACTAATATAATTTTTTTTTCTTAGATTGACACGTTTCACAATTTTGGAGATCACACACATTACAGATACATAAATTACCGACGATTTACTTTATATTTAATTTTTTTAACAAACCGTGGCGACGAACCTTTAGTGTCAACTTTTTGGCAAGACACACGTCCAGATGTTTCACGACGGACGAATAGCGACTAAAAACTACTTAACACCCAACAAATGGGTAACCTGTGCAAGTAGAGACTTTTTCAGGAACAGCAATATACAGGGCGAGTCAAAAAATATATAAATACATAATTTTTTTTGGTATTTTATGAAAAACATAAAGCTGAATTTACAAAAACAGTAATGGGTACGTTTTGCGCATGCTCCAATAGAGCATATCTCTTGACAATAAAAAAAAACAACGTTTTTTTTTAGTGCTACTGTACATTATTTGGCATACTAGTATAAGCAAGGCCAACACAAAAATAGAGGCCACGACCCTGAAAAAATCAGCTGTTCTCCCGGGGCTGAATTTTACATTGGGTCTTATGGGAGGTCAGACGTTTTTTTATGATATTTTCAAAATGGCACTACAGATTTCCGAAAAATTTTAGTGAAATATTCTCAGACACCATCCCGATATTTCACCAAAGGTTTGTAAGGAAGCAACATGATTAAAAGGTTAAAATCTTCAAAATTTAGCATTCCTTATTTTGAATTCAAATTACCCGCCATGTACCACATGCCAACTGTTATATTTGACATGTATTTGACTTTGTCATATGTGATTGTCACATTCGCTTCTGCTTTAAACTTAATTTTTGTGTGAGCTAATAAAGCGGCTATGAAAAATTAGGGCTTACTATACATTTAAAAAAAATTGTTCTGCCAGAATAAAGTAAAAACAATCTCAAAAACGGCTTTATTTAACAAAAAATCAAATATCCATGAACCGTCATTCCAACTTCAAAATTTTAAAGACAATCAGCTGTGTCGTAACGTTACCATCAAAAAAAAATCAGCCCCGGATGTGACGTCAACAAAGTGGAGGATCGTGGCCCGTCCATTTTGATAGCCCTGGTATGAGCAATGACCAGTGTTCAAATTGGTTAGCTGAACTAAATAAGCACGCAATGACCCTTCAGCTTCACTCGTAGCTGAGAAAGCGAACAACTAATCAGTTTGCACAAAAAGTTTAACTGTTTTATATAAAATTTAATATTTAGCATACATTTTCTCTCAAATGATGTTTTGGCATTTAAATAAATTTTACTAAAAAGAAAAATAATTTATTTTTATTTTAATTTCTCGAGAAATGGGCTAAGCATATTTTCAAAGCCACCCATTCAAAACAGGACTATTGTGCCAATGTCAAATTAGGACATTATATTAAAAATTCACATAGCACATAAAAAACTGTGCAGATTTTTTAATATGTAATATTAGCTCAAAAGATTAACCTAAAGCTATTTAGCTCAACTGGCAGCTTTATTACCCAAAAAATTAATTTTTGTTGAAAATTTTTTAAAAATCTGTATTATTTCCTAATGGGACACACTGTATTTGTTAAGAGTAATTAAACAAAAAATGCTAAATTTGCAGTTTGATATACATATACAGATTAAGTTTCGTTCTTATTTTAATGAGAAGTGAGAAGCTAAAAATCAGCGAATTTATTTACATTAAGACCACCACAGAGCTCTGGTTTGAAAATATAACACAATGGTTTATTGTTTATTTATAAAAAGATAATTTTATACTTTTGTCCCTTGAATAAGTAAAAGATATAAAAATATTATATGGGGCACATCTTGTTTAAAAATATAGCTGCAGCTGCTCTTAAAAATAGAAAGCTTATATTTCTATAATATTTTGAAAATTTGAGGAGATGTTATTTTAATTATTTGATTTTATGCATGCATGTTTGAATTTTGGCGGAGATACGATAATTTAAAACTTTGGAGAAAATTTTTTGTTTCTTGCAGGGTGAAGATACTTGATGAATCTACATGGTGAAAATACCAGGTGAACATACAAGGTGGACTTTTTCTTTCACTTAAAAGGTGAAAATACAAGGCGGATTATTTTTTCTTTCACATACAAAAAATAAAAATAGCTATATAGCGATAGCAAACGATTTTGCTAATTACCTACTTAAATAGTCTTAGGTAATGCGCGCGCATCATATAAAATATTTATTTGGTTAAATATGTGTATTAAATATTCTGAAAATATGAGAGAAATATTTTTGTTGGAAAATATAAATCACTTTTTGCTTATAATTTTGTGAAAATAAGCAACAAGTGATATTTGGAAAATTAGTTTTTAAATACTCTGTTGGCAAGACCCAAATTAATTATTTTGAAAAGGAATATTTTAAGTAAATATTTACTATTATTCTTATTTTAGACAAATTGTATTTTGTTGCAAATGTAAATGATTTAATATTTTGCTAATTTTATACTAAGTAATTTTATAATTAAAGTTAAAGACATTTTTATAAATATTGTAAAGACAACAACATTATCTCTCATATTTTGAAAACAACCATCGATATAAGCTCAGAACTAATGCCTCGCTTTTGTTACATGTCACTGGTGCACAACACACGAAAGCAGCCTAAAAACTCCCAGCATTCGATGTCAGTACCACAGTAAAGATGAATGGTTCCAAAGTTTGGTTATAGTCAAATCCAAACAACCCTTAGACCATATAACGTCATGTCGTCGAGGTCGCCGACAAATTGGTGGGGGGCATATGTCAGGAATGTAAATTTCCCCTGACTGTGCCACTGTACGAAACCATCTTGGAAAAGCGACAAACACAATTATGGTTCTGTTGAGATAAGAAAGTGGTTCCGCCTCCCTCCAAAAGGGAAAACATTTGGTTACCGCCTACCACACAGCAGATGGTTAATGTGAGAAAAACTGTTGAAAAGTCTAGAGTGGGAGTCGTAATGGTTAAGCGTGGGGATACAGCAAGTAGCGAGAGGGTTTTCCCTTTAAAGTGATTGGACATGGAAATACTGTGAGATAATAAAATGTCTATAAAATGTATTTTATCTCTGTTTTTGTTTAGGTTATCTTGTTTAGCTCATTAGCTAGAGTGTAAAGTAAACTTTGGGATTATCAGCATCGCCACTGACTTGGTTCCTCCAAGCTCTTCAAAGAGGGGATAATGGATTATTTAGGCCAACCTACCGTTTATAAAAACCCAAACTTTGAGAAGACAAGTGGGTAGTCACAATCTAAGTTTTGTTGAATTCAACTAAAACCTCTAAAAGTAATTGTCAGTAAAGAAACATAAGATTTTTATATTTAAATAATATTTTGCAGTTTGTTATTATGGTAAGTTAAAGTTTTTATTTTAATATTTTGGATCTTGTTTGTTTTATAGGTCATAAGAAAAGTCTTGTAACAATTTGTAAATTGCAACAGTTTTATTTTGTATTCATTAAAGTTTGTAACGTTTTTAAAACTGTTTTATATTTATTTTATTCACATAAGAGATCTACTACGGTACCCTCGTTTAAGGGCTCGATTTAAAATAAAATCGTACCCGACAATATAAACCACGCATCCTCTTTTAAATGTTTTTTAAATAGTCTTTGTTTTTTGGATCCCATATAACAGGTCTATTCATGGTATTTTTTTTTATTTGAAGCGCATTGAACGACGCAAATGGCTTGTTGCGCGCTGCGATCATACCTTTTTCACGTCTACATTAGCAAATTGTTTGAGGCTCGAGGCTCGTGGCTCGGTAATGAGTACCCGGCTCATTGGCAAACATTTTAAACTGATCACAGATCAAAAATCAGTTTCTTTCAAGTTCAATACAAAACATCCAAATAAAATAAAGAATGAGAAAATATTGAGATGGAGACTAGAGTTGTCTTGCTACAACTTTGATATCGTCTATAGATCAGGAACTGAAAATACTGTAGCAAATATGTTCTCTAGAATCTGTGGTTATTCTTCAGGCAATAATCTATTTGTTCTTCACCAAGTATTAAGTCATCCAGGTGTTACTAGAATGGTACATTGGGTTAGAATAGGGACCCTGTATGTATGACATATTTTAAATAAAAGAGACGCGACAAACTCTTCAAAGTCAAATTTATTTAAGTTAAAATCAAAGGATGAAAATATCGGTCCTCTATACTCTAGTGATGTTTAGAGAGAGACGTCCTTGTTAGTTCATAAGCGTGGGAAAATAAAAATAAACGATTTTTAACAAAACCTATACAGGGGGTGCGAACAAACGTATTTGTTTATATGTTGCATGATGATTGATGTCACTCACCGCTGACAATTTAAATTATTTTAGTGAAACGCCAATGAACTTGGCAAGAAAATAACATACCCAAAAAATGTTAATTTCAGTGACTTTGATGGGTTTTTCGCGTCTCTCTTTTGTAAAACTATGTCATACATACAGGGTCTCTAGGTTAGAACACATAATCTGCCATATTCAGTGCAGGAAATGAAGAAAATAACTGCAATATGTGCTACGGTACAACCAAGATTTAATAAGAAAAATACAGGTAAACTAATTAAGGCAACAGCGCCTTTTAAAAGAATTAATGTAGACTTTAAAGGACCGTTACCATCGTCTTCAAGGAATAAATATTTGCTAACAATAGTAGATGAGTATTCTAGATTTCCTTTTGTTTGTCCATGTGCAGATTTGACAGCGCCTACAATTATCAAACATTTTAACCAACTTTCTACGTTATTTGGAATGCCGTCTTATATCCATTCAGACCAAGGATCAAACTTTATGTCTGATGAACTGAAAGTCTATCTACAAAATCGAGGAATTGCGACAAGTAGAACTTCTCCTTATAATCCTCCAAGAAACGGGCAGGTTGTACGGTATAATGGGATTATTTGGCAAACAGTTAGTCTTTCTTTAAAAACCAGAAAACTTGAAGCAACTCAATGGGAACTTGTACTTGATGAATCGCTGCATTGTACACGAACTCTACTTTGCACTGCTACAAACTGTACTCCGCATGAGAAAATGTTTATACACTAGAGAAAATCTACCTTCGGAAAATCTATACCTTCATAGTTATCTACTCCAGGACCGGTATTATTACGAAAATTTGTAAATATGATCGTTTGGTAGAAGAAGTAAGTTCAATTACTGCAATTAAATCCTGAGTATGCAACAATAAGAAATCAGGAAGGAAGAGACTGTTTCTTTAAAGCACCTAGCACCACCGGGTAATGGAGATCTTGTCAGTCACACAGAAGAGTCATCAAGTATTACTGATATAAATAATCTCAAGAGAAATGAACAACTTGAATGTATCAACTGGCAGTGGATGTCCAATCGAAAATAATACTGACAGTAGAGATAGTCCAACAAACGCCTTCCTTAGGACCAAGAAGAAATATTAATCTACCGGCATACCTTACAGATTATGTTCCACAATAGAGTGGGGGAAAATGTGTGTGTGATTAGTGCACTTGTATAATTATTGACATTGATCGTGTTTATTAGACATTGTCTAGTTGTTGTTATTTATGTAGAATTTTGTTGAATAAAGCCTCTTAAATGGTTTTCTACTACACTATACTATATATCTTTGTGTTTCAGACGATTTTGAAACATTTTTGTTGCGCCGTCTGTCGGTGTGTGTGTTTGTATATCTGTCTGTCTGTAACAACCAACACGCATAACCCAAAAACCGCCTGCTTGATTTGAGTGAAATTTGGTACCTGAGTTTTGGGTCGACTTTAAGTTAAACCATGGCTTGTGTGGTATCATAAATGTAATTCAGTCTGAAGCTGAATAAAATAGATTTCAGTTTTTAGTTATATTAGCTCACACGTACCCTATAACTATAGTACCTAGTGTTTGCTTAGATGCCCATATACTGGCAGAGTATTTTTTCTAACAATGCGTTGAGCACATGTTCATGCCGCTGTATAAAATTTATCTGCGTCTTCATGAATAATTGGACCACAAATCAAAAGATGTAGTAGTTATTTGATGTACATTTTAATAATATAATGTCACTTTACAGCATTCCAAATTTTGAAAAATCATAATGAATGAACACCTAGTATAATTAGTACCAAGAGAATACGATCTTTACCTAAACTTGATTTGTTGAGCAGTAAATATAATACCACTCAGGCTATAAGCCTTTACATACAAAAATAAAAATAAAACACCTAGTATGAATTACACACCACCTAGCACCCCTACTCTTGCAAAATCATGCCATTGACTTTTAATTTTCTAATGGCCTTAAAGTGTTGTCGGGTGATAAATTTGGGCTCAAGGCCATTCATTCTCGAGGTCAAAATAACACCCTTTGTTGTGAAATATATGCAGCCCTGACTCATAAATCTGTAATAAATGGCCGGCCTTGAAGTATTGATGTGAGCTCAAGGTCATTCATTCTCGAGGTCAATAAAACCTTTCAAACTATTTGCATCTGTATACAAAGCATAATGAATGAACACCTGGTGTAATTAGTAACAAGAGAATGCGATCTTTACTTAGACTTGTCTTGACTTGTTTGGTAATAAATTTGGGCTCAAGGCCATTGTCGAGGTCAATATAACACCTTTTGTTGTGAAATATTTACAACACAGAGTCAAAAAGACTACCTACGCTGTTTGCCTCCACATACAAAAGACAAAAACCTACTCACACCTGCACACAAAAGACAAAGATACAGATAACTTTACATTGTCATATCAAGGTCAAAAGACCACCCATAGTGTTCGCCTCTGTACACAAAACATAAGGGTCTTTGCAACGCGCATACGATATTATATCAAGGTCAAAAAGACCACCCACACTATTCGGATATTGTCAAAAAGACAAAGACCCACTCGCACCTGCGCACAAAAGACAAAGGCTCACACAACTGTACATTGTCATATCAAGGTCAAAAAAGGACTAACACTATTGGCCTATGCTCAAAAAGACCCGCACACACTCCTCCTTATACAAAATTACCTTCATATTATTGGCCTATGCTTAAAAAACTACTCGCACTATTCGGCTATGGCAAAAAAGACCACCCAGACTGGTCGCCTAATATGATGACGTCATTACCACCACATTTTGGTCTGAAGCATATACAGTACAATAATGATTATCCAAATCGCGATTTTCCGAAATCCGGTTTATCCGAAACCAACTTTAAAAACAAAAAAATTCGCATTATACGAAATGCGGGGTTCACAGCAATACGACTGTCTAAAATGCGAATTGTTTTGGTTAGCCGACAGAGTGTTACAAATGTTTTTAAGTCGATCTAATGATATACGTATCCTAAACTCCTATTTTCCAAAAAAAAATCGGATTAACCGAAATTTTGATTATCCAAAATCACTTTGGTCCACATTATTTCGGATAATCGGAACTGTACTGTATATGTCTACTACTGCTGAATCCAAATATGTTGTTAAAAAAAAATTGGGGTAATCTGAAGGAATGGGGGAAATTTATGGGGTAAACAGGATAACTGTATACAGGGTGTCCCAACTAAAAGGTAACATACGTGTTTTTGGGTATTTTTCGTGCGAATTTGGAGAAACGCTCAGACACGTCAATTTTGTTTGCGAGGGGGACAGTTCTTGGCTTTCTTGAAATTTTTTTACCACGCACCATCTTTGAGGGGTACTATTTACCCCTATATTTTGAATAGGGAAAATGGGTCTAGTGATACCTTGTTTTGACGGGCTCTTGAATGTCTGTACAACCGTGTAAAAATGTCAAAAATCATTAGTCTTTGAGATAATTGCCTTCAAACTTTCAAATTTAACATGGACTGATAAAATAAAAATTTAATCAGAATTTTATATTTTTTGGATTTAATTTTTACTTTATCATTTTATGTAAAATTTGAAAATTTGAAAGCAAATATCTCAAAAACTAATCTATGGATTTTCGAAATTTTTACACGGTTATAAAGATATTCAAGAGAACTTCAAAACTAGGTATCACTAAACCAACTTTCCCTATTCAAAATACTAGGATAAAGTATACCCCTCGAAGATGGTGCATGCTACAAAAATTTCAAAATAGCCAAAAAAAACGCTTGATTGATGGGACACCCTGTATATGGAGAGTTAACGAACAAACTTTGTCAAATATTTTGTAACGATTTTGACTCCACTGCTCAACCCTATTATAAAACTAACCAATGATCATTTTGAAATATTTAAGATAATGACTGTGCAAAAAAAAACAAAAGGGAAGCATACACATGCGATAGTAATCAATTTAAGTTTCAAGGAAAAAACATATTAGAAAACCTTAAGTGTAATACAAGGCATGAACCTTCTTCCCCACCTAAGTGTTAAATAATTTGAAAATGGTCAGAAAGTATTATACTCTTCAGGGTACACATTTCTCATCATCATCGAATATAATGTTCGATGGTAACATCCAAAATATCAAAAATTACATTTTATCGAAAACTTAAATCTTGAATAATCAATATCTCCAATAATCAAAATGTTGAATTATTAATTGAAAGTCACAATGTCTGATTAAAAAATGTGGAATAATTAAAATATTGAAATTCAAAATATCAAAAGATCAAAATCTTGAAACTATAAAATATCGAAAAATCAAAAGCTGAAATATTCAAAACTGGTTAGGTTGGGTGCATGGGTGCGATGGTACAAAATGGCGTCCGAGGAGGATGTTGCTCAAGTAATTAGTGATCTAAATAAGTTGACAAAAGACAAATTAATTCAAATTATTGTGTATAAAAAGTCACCCGAGAGCTGTGTAATAGGAGAGAGTGCGCGGAAGTTTCTGGAGAGAGACATAAACGACCAAAATGATGAAGTTTTTGAAGATAGTGTCGAGCAACATACCTGTACAAAAGTGCAATGTTTGACCACACAAGCTGATTTAAGGGTGGCAAAAGTAGAACTCGCTGCATCCATGAGCATCTTAGATGAAAAAGAAAGGTCGGTACAAAACTTAAATACTATTATTAGCTTAATGAAATCTCAGTCCAGCAAAAGTGAGGTTAACGCGGGAACAAGTAAACAAACCCAACAATCAAAACAAAATAATGACCAGCAGAAGGGGGGCCCCAGTGATACCGACCGGGGCTCCAATACCTTGGGACGAGGCTCCGCGAGCGGAGTTCCCCAGACCGCGCCACCGAAAGTTCGATCGAACGGCTGCAGCCTTGCAAATCCTGCGATGCGCAAACAACAGCATCAGAATCGTAGAAGCACTCGTGACATCCACGTACCGTTTACTGTCCGTACCGAAACAAAAACATCGCGACAGAACAGTGGATCATGCAATGGTCCAAGTATAAATTATGAACAGGTCGGCCGAGCCATAGAAAATGCTAAATTATCGGCATACACTAATCCTGTGCCGAAGAGCGATGATGACGGTTCTTTCACGGATGTTACTTACAAGAGGAGAAGATCAAAACAAAACGCCATTATTGGATCAAATTCTGAAAATCTTTCATCCCTGAGGAAACCTCTAAATCTTGTGTTTTTGCATGTATCTAAATTACATCCTGGCACAACCGAAGAGGAACTTTTAGACTTTTTAAAACCTACTTTTCCAGAAGTGGAAGTGGAAGCCTTAAACTCAAAATATCCCAATTATTATGCATCATTTAAAGTCACAGTTGCTGAAACAAAACTACATGCAGCACTTACGCCTACATTGTGGCCAAAGGGGGTGCGAGTAAATCGTTTTTTTCATCCAAGAGTACAAAAAAAGCCCATGACATAGAGGAACCTGTAGTAAATGACATAGTCCTTTTAAATATTCAATAAACCTATAGAAAAACACATACATATAGTGTCTCAACTACTCTGGACCTAATTTACACTAATTTAAATCACTGTACTGAAGCTGTAGCGGAAAATATGCCATTTTCCGATCACGAATTAGTTTTGTTTAATACTGGTCTGTCTAATAAACCTATAGAAAAACACATAAAATATTGCAGAAATTTTAGTGAAGAAAATATAGATTCTTTCATTCACACTCTTCAAGAGGAGGATTGGACACCTATTTACAATGTATCTGATTTTACTGAAAATTTTGATTTATTTTATAATACATTTTTTACCCATTTAAATAATATTTTTCCAGTTAAACCAAAGTATTTTGATAATAAAAGAAAATCATGGGTAACACAAGATGTTAAACAATCAAGCCAAAATCTAAAAAATTTACATAGGCTTAAAAGGGAGGTCTTAGGGCTGGACGCACTCTACAGGGCAGAGCGTAGTAAACATAAAAAACTTCTGGAAACTGCCAAAAAAAGGTTTTATCAAAACAAAATCTCTAAATCTGATAATCCTTCAAAAACTGTGTGGACGGTAGTGTCCGATCTTACACGAGGGAAAAACCTTTCATCAAATTCTTCAAGTTTAATAATCAAAAATGAAAGTGGTAAGATTGTGCAGGTACCTACTTCTGTGGCAAATCAGTTTAATGAGTTTTTTGTTAACGCGCCAATTCGCATTTTAGAGCACTTAAACAAAAATAAAGCTATAGATTCTGAAACATCCGAAAATTTGCAAAGCTCATACCCCCCCATGCCAAGTTACAACTTTACAGAAACTGAAATACACAATCTGCTTTCAAAGAAAATTAAAAACAAAAAATCATCAGGACCTGATGATATTCCATCGAACATTTTTAAAAAAGCAATGTTAGAATCTTGTTTAAAACCTATAACACATCTTATTAATATTTCTTTAAAAACGGGAATTTTTCCTGATGCACTAAAAAGTTCAAAAGTCATCCCAGTCTACAAAAAGGGAGATGACACTCTCGCTGAGAACTATAGACCTATTTCTTTGACCTCTTGCTTTTCAAAGATATTTGAGTATGCTATGTTACAAAGGCTTTTAAGTAATCTAGATAACAATAACATCTTAGTTTCATCACAGCATGGATTTAGAGCTGGAAGGTCGACATCAACAGCAATTCTTGAATTTCTGGAGGAGGTTTTCAGTGGTCTGGAAGGGGGCGAGCGACCTGTTGGGATTTTTTGTGATCTCAGCAGGGCGTTTGACTGCGTAGATCATAAGATGGTTCTCGACAGACTGACCTTCTATGGTGTTGGAGAAACAGATCTGTGCTGGTTTTACTCCTATTTAAGATATCGTCGACAATTCGTCCAGGTGGTTGATCATACGGGGAGACGCAAGGATTCGGGCAGCCTGGTGGTCAACGTCGGTGTTCCACAGGGTTCAGTCCTGGGTCCTGTGCTGTTTCTTCTGTTTGTGAACCCCCTGCCATCACAGGTGTCCTTAAGTAAAATTGTATCGTTTGCTGATGACAACTCCAGAGTTGTTAAAAAGGTGAAAAATGCCTCAATGGAAGTCACAGCAAATAACGCTATCAAAGAATTAAGCGATTGGTTTATAAAAAATAATTTAAAGATATCAAAAACACATTTTATGGTTTTTCATACTGGACACACTGAAGTAAATCTAGACTTGGACTTACGCTGCCAAAATGAACAGTTGCAACGAGAGGAATGGGTAGAATTCCTTGGCATTATTGTCGACGAGACTTTGTCATGGACAGAGCACTGCAGAGTTTTATCATCAAAGATAAGTAGCCTTTGTTTTGCAGTTCGTAATTTAAAGTCAGTTCTTGATACGCAGCAGCTAGTAAATGTTTACTACGCTACTGTCCATTCACGCATCCTGTATGGGGTTGAATTCTGGGGGGTCTCTCCGCACGCTCAAAGTGTTTTTAAATCACAAAAGCGTGTTGTGCGATGCATGGCAGGTGTATCAAATAGAACATCTTGTGTTCCTCTCTTTAAGAAATATAAAATTTTAACTGTCCCGTCTATAGTGATTTACAAAATTTGTCTTTTTGTGTTTAGTAATAAGAATCTATTTTCAAGAAATAATGAATTCCACACGTATAATACGCGTTATCAAAATCAATTTTTAATTCCAAAAAATAGGCTTACCAAAACAAAAATGTTTGTGACAAATCTTGGTCCTAAAATGTTTAATAAACTTCCCCAGGAAATACAAGATATTCAAAATATAAATTCTTTTAAACATTTGGTTAAGACTTACCTAATTGAAAAGTGTTTCTATAGTATAAACAGTTTTTTGGAATAGTTTAGTTTATTTTATATAGCCTTTTTTGTATACACCTTTGTATGTCTAGATAAGAATTTGACGATGTCCATTTACATTTAATTGTATCTTTGGAAAAATAAAATTTGTATTTGTATTTGTATTTGTATTTGCATTGGTTAGGTTGAATGATTTGGTTAACTTGGCTAGTTAGATTCGTTGGTTATGTTAGTTAGGTAGTTGTGGTAGTTTCGATTTTCAATATTTTGTAATTTTAATATTTTGATTTTCAATATTTTAGTTATTCGACATTTCAGTTTTCAATAATAAAATTTTTAATATTTTTATTGTTCAAGATTTTTATTTTATATATTCGACATTTTAACAATTTGAAATTTAAATTTTTTATTAATTTGATAAAATTTAATGCAATTTTGTGAATGCTCCTCCTGAAAACTTTCATAATCGGTCCACAGCATTTTTAACAAACTTTTGTGGTAAAATTGAGAAAAAGCAATTAATTACCGCGTTTTCGAGTTTTTTGACAAAATAACATTTTAAATTTTATCTGATACGTATATTTTTATTTTTTAAATTCTAAACCAAAAGCCTTCTATTTAAATTTTACCATCTTAAAGGGCGTTGAAAATACTAATAATTTATTTCAAATATGTATTTTTTAGTAAGGAGGTAACAGCATGTTATATTGCTAAAAGAAGAAACAAAAGGTATTCTTATTAAAATAAATAACAAATTAATTTAACAACCATAATTTAATAAAGGAGATTATAATATAAAAGATTAATTCTACATTAACTGATTCACATATTTTTACCTTCTTAGCCCGCGCAGCAATGGCTAGAGAAGGTATTATTTTCGACGAATTTTTTTTTTTGAGATAACACCGAAAATGTGTTATTTTGGTGTATTTTGACGTTTTTTAGCAATATCGTTGTAATGTCTGTCTGTGTGTGTGCGTGTGTCTGTCTGTAACACGATAGCTCCTAAACCACTAAACCGATTATTATCAAATATTCAGGTAGAATAGTGTTCGACACTCTAATGTGTTGATTAGATTTTGGCCAAAATCCATAAATGCTAATGACAGTTTTTTTGAAAATTTAAAATTTTTAAAAATGATGACTTTTTAACGGAGCATCGCATCAATATGCGGTTTTTGAAATATAGTAGACTGCATTTTGCTTAATAATTTGTGAAACTTTGTAGAAGCTTTAGTTTCTGAGATATTTACAAATAAGTCTTTTTAAGGCTGATATATCATGACTACTTGAACTGTGCTTATAGGTTAGTTAGGAAGGTATCAGATCCGTCATGGATTCATTTATTTAATATAGTTATACCACACAGAAAATAAAAACACAATAATTACAAATCAGTGGAAGGAAAAAAGGGGATTTGCTTAGTCTATAATAGTCCTGACCTGGCCTTAGTTGTGGTTATGGGGCCAGGCCACGCTATGACTTATGCTAGACCGTGTCTCGGGCGTGCTTAAATCGTATAGGTACTTAGCTAATTGCGCTCCTGAGTTTTCCTCTTTTAGGAATAACATTTGAGCTTTTTTCAAATTTCTTATCAGCATAGACGCAAATAGGTATTACTCTTTCTTAGCTGCTATCGACTACCTGATTACTGACTTATAGGGGTAGACACATCAACAACTAGGTATTTTTAACGTTGCACACACATCATAATCCTTGTTATAACATATAGTAAATTTGTAAAATAAAGCTCCCAAAAAGGTATATTTTTTATATTTGGCATAGTACGCAAAAAATTAATTTTTATTCTAGGATCTTCGATTTTCCAACTTCAGAATCCGGATCGCCAAGTTAAAAAAAAAATGAATTTCCTGTTTTAAGAAAAATTAAATTAATTTTAAAGTATTTACTTTAAGTGGGACCTATTCAATATAAAAATGTAAAATACATTATACTTCTCACTTCAAAACAAAATTGTGTCTATATTAAAAAGAAAATGTTTTTTTAACATTTCAAGATGGCGGACAAAGTTCAGATAAAAAAGTTAATATAAATAATATATTAATTTGTACTAAATAAGGGTTGCCGATTTCAAATATTTCATAATTAATGACATGTCTATTATTATCCAAGATGGCGGCGGCGGCGTTCAAAATATAAAAACAGCAGTAAATTTTTGGTTTGGTTAATTTTTATACTAATATATGTAGTTTTATATCACGGTGGATAGAATAGACTGGTGTTTGGATCTTATATATACAGGGTGTCCCATAACTTAGAGGCCATAGCGCAGCAGGTGATAGAGGAGGTTATTTCCGAAAAAAAAAGTTTATATAACATGGGGGTCAACACACATCTGTTTTTAAGATATAGGATTTTTAAAGTTAGAGAAGTGGGGGAAAAGGGTTTTACAAAAAAAAGAAAATCTGTCACAGCCAGCTAATTGTGATTCAAAAATGTGGTATTTGTTACAAGTTAAGGAAAAACAGGCTGACAAAGTAACCTCCAAAAATGTATAAAAAATAATATATATTTATTTATATTATTTTTAAAAAATATCAATAATATTTTTTTATTATATTGTTACAAATTTAAGTTATTTAAATTTTATAATTGGAATTTATTTAGGTTTAGTGTAGTATTAGGTTGATTTATCTTAAGGTTGTATTCTTAGTCTAGGTTTTAGTTGCGTTATCTGTGACTTGCGGTCGTAATAATACGAGAACTTTCCGGACGTCGAAGGCTGCCGGAAAGTTCGAGAGAGATGGACGATCCTATATATATAGGGCCGGGGTCGCGCACCAGGGGTCAGTCAGAGATAACCAATGGTAGTGATCGCGAAGTTAATAGGCGGATTAAACTAGTGAATTATTCGCAAGTTATTAGTAAGTTTAAGTGCGTATTTTTGTACATAATTTGTCGAAATAAATTGACGTATCGTTTATCAACAATTGCGAGTTTTAATTTGTCGTTGTGAACCCGTAACAATTGGTGTCAGAAGTGGGATTAAAAGAAATAAATAGTGCAAAGACTATCCTTACACAGTACCACCGGCTAGGACAATTAAAAAAAAAGAACTGTAAGTGATTTTGCCAGAATATTCGGAACTGAATAGTGCAAAGACTACCCTTACATATTACCACCGGATAGGACAATTGGACAGAAAAACAGTAAGTGATTTTTCCAGAATATTTGAAGAAGTTCGATATTGTTTTATTCAAAAACTAAAAGAGATATTTAAGAACCGACTTCGACATTAACTTTACAGTCCAAAAATTGATAATTAGAGAGATTTTCTAGAATATTCTATAACATTCTACGACGTTCTATTCAAAAACTAGAAGAGATATACAAATACCGACTTCGACATTAGATTAGTAATTTTAAAAGTAAGAATCAGAAAGAATTTCTAGAACATTCCATCACTTTCTACGACGCTCTATTCGAAAACCAGAAGAAATATCCAAAAAGAGACTTCGACATTAGCTTAGTAATTTCAAAAGTAAGAACTAAAAAGAATTTCTAGAAGATTCCATAACATTCTACGACGTTCTATTCAAAAACTAGAAGAGATATACAAATACCGACTTCGACAGTAGCTTAGTTATTTTAAAAGTAAGAATTAGAAATTATTTCTAGAATATTTCATAACATTCTACGACGGTCTATTCGAGAACCAAAAGAGATAATCAAAAAGTGACTTCTACATTTGCCTAGTAGCAGAAAGAGTAGCATTTACCAGTATTTAAGAATTGGAAGAGATATTGAAAAACCGACTTCGACATTCGCTTTATAGCCCTAAAATAGACGTTTTAAGTGATTTATCAGGAAGTTGATGCTTACTAGACAAGGATCGGCAAAGATGGAAGATCTAACTAAAATGATGCAGGCTCTAGCAGCTCAAATGGCTCAAAACCAGAACGATATAAGACAGACCATTGAGCAAAATCAGGACAATATGAGACAGACCATTGAACAAAACCAGGGCGATATGAAAAGCAGACCATGGAACAAAACCAGAAGGACATGAAACAGACATTTCAGCAAAGATTAGATGGCATTCAAGAAAACTTCGATCAAATAAAGAGCAACTCTGAACAGCTGAGAGAGGAGTTCAAGATAGCAACCGAAGACCTTAAGGAAGACATAACTCATAGAATGCAGAATGTAGAAGAAAAAGTGGAGACCAAACTACAGAATGTTAGAGAAGAAGTTTTTCAAACCATGGAAGAAAAATTCCAGGACGTGTCAAAACAGCTTATACAGCTCCAAAAAGAACACAACAAAATGAAAGCTCAGGGATGTGTTGTGAATTCCAACCAAAACATTAAGCCTCCAAATTTTGATGGTACGTCTTCCTGGTCTACCTACAAACAACAATTTGAAGCTGCCGCCACTGCAAATGGTTGGGATGATGAGGAAAAAGCTAGAGCATTGTTAGTAGCTCTACGAGAACCTGCTCTGGGACTTTTACGGTCCATTCCAGTCGAACAAAAACAGAATTATAATGCTTTAGTGGCAGCGTTAGAAAGAAGATATGGAGATGAACATTTACGAAATTTGCATTGGTCAGAATTAAATATTCGCCAACAAAGAGCAGGGGAGTCATTACAAGAGTATGAAGCGGATATCAGGATGCTGATGTACTTGGCTTACCCAGAAATGCCAGAAAATTACAGAGATCCCTTTACGGTAGATCGCTTTATTAACGGCTTGCGAGACACGGACTTAGCAAAGTTACTTCGTCGAGAACGCTTCGATAACAGCAGTGAAGTGTTGATTCGAGCCCTTGAAATTGAATCATCAAATAATATGTCCAGGCCAAAAGTAAGAGCTGTTTCAATTCAGGAGGGAGAAGAAATGAGCACTGGAGAGGAGGTCAACTTAAAAACGCTAAACCAACTGTTTCAGTCACTGATAGAGAAGATTGATTCTTTGAAAGAAAGCAGACGATCCCCTCCAAATGTAAAGTGTTTCAGATGCGGACGTACAGGGCATATTCAACGCGATTGTCGTGTCCTAATAAGGTCTCGCTCGCCATCTAGCGGGACAGAGTACCGAAGAAGAGATCAGGAAAACTAAAACTAGTCAACGCAGAGGGGCGGGTGTTGGCTAATGGGAATTTAGCCCCCAAAATTTACTCTATCAAGAGCTTAAAACATACTGCTGACAGTCTTAACATCGACGGACTTATTAATGGAAGAAAAGTTAATATAACAGTCGACACTGGTGCTGCCATATCATTGCTTAAGTTCAAAATTGCAACGAGATATAAAATTCGACCAACAGAAAAGAAAATAACACTTAAGACTGTGACTGGAGAATCCGCCGACGTGTTGGGGCAGACAGACATAGACCTACAGCTGGGGAGGTTGAAGATTCGTCACTCGGTATTAGTTGCAGACATAGAAGACGAATTTATCTTGGGAATGGACCTGATAAGTAAACATGGATTTGCGTTTGATAATAAACTTAATACCCTAAGATTTGGGAACGAAGAGTTCATTTTGTCAAATAGTCACATCAATAAAGAACCAATAAAGGTGGTGGCAGTATGCACAACAAGACTAGTCGGTAACAGTGAGACCATAATTTTTGGGAGGCTAGAAAGTAAAACATCAAGCTGCGTCGGACTCATAAGCCAACAAAACACACCCAACACCTACCTCGTTGCAAAATCACTAGTTAAAACCGATAAAGACATCCCGATTAGAGTCGCCAATATTTTCCCAAATAGTGTCAAAATTAATAAGGGAGAGGTGGTAGCATTATTTGAACCAGTACAGAAAGTAACAAGATGTGAAGAGCCAACTTCCGAGGATACAAGCAAGTTACCAATGGAAGTACTTCAGCAATTTGAGAAAACTTGGCAACATCTCACTCCAGAAGAATTTAGTAAAGCGAGAGAGTTTATAGAAGAACAAAGTAATATTTTCGAAACTAGGAGTAGTTCGGGACGCACAAACCTTATTCAACATGCTATCAACACTGGCGATGCCCAACCGATAAGACAGCCCCCAAGAAGACTACCAATGGCCAAGCAAGAAGAAGTTCACAATCTCATTAATAAAATGCTCAGCGACGGTGTTATTGAAGAGTCATCAAGTCCTTGGTCATCTCCTGTGGTGTTGGTCACTAAAAAGGATGGAAGTACTAGATTTTGTGTCGACTACAGGAAACTTAAGGATGTGACCAAGAAAGATAGTTACCCACTGCCAAGAATAGACGACACATTAACAACGTTGGCAGGATCATATTGGTTTTCTACTCTTGACCTGAAAAGTGGGTATTGGCAAGTAGGAATCTTTGAAAGAGATAAAGAGAAGACTGCATTCTCTGCTGGAAGTGGACTTTATCAGTTTAATGTGATGCCATTTGGCCTGTGCAATGCCCCAGCTACATTTGAAAGACTAATGGAAGTCGTTCTACGAGGCCTTACTTGGAAAACCTGCCTAGTCTATTTGGATGATGTCATAGTAATGGGGAAATCATTTTAAGATCATCTAGATAATTTGCGAGAAGTATTCTCAAGAATCAGGAACGCAAATCTTAAATTGAACTCAAAGAAATGTTTTCTGTTCCAAGAAAAAGTTGAGTTCCTGGGTCACGTCGTTTCCCGAGAAGGCATCCATACCGACGAAAAGAAGTTACAAGCAATAAAAGAATGGCCTCAACCTCGTGACAAACATGAATTGAGAAGCTTTTTGGGTCTGTGTACATACTACAGACGATTTGTAGAAGGATTCGCCAAAATAGCGTCTCCATTACATAGACTTACAGAAGATAAAGCTTTTTACAGATAAAATACTGAATGTGACCAAGCATTTAGAAGACTAAAGGCAGCATTATGTTCTAGTCCGATTCTTGCATATCCCATTCCCAAAGGTAAATTCATACTAGATACTGATGCGAGCAACGATGGCATAGGAGCAGTACTCTCCCAAGTACAAGATGGAGAAGAACGGGTCATCGAATTTTTCAGCAAAAAGCTATCCAAACCAGAGAGAAATTATTGTGTTATCAGAAAGGAGCTCCTAGCCATCATTAAATCCGTAGATCACTTTCACAAATATCTCTATGGACAAGAGTTTCTGATTAGAACGGATCATGCTGCGTTACAGTGGCTCATGAAAATGAAACAACCTGAGGGGCAAGTCGCGAGATGGATAGAAAAGCTACAACAATACCATTATCAAATTAAGCAGCGAGCGGGAAGGGTGCATAATAATGCGGATGCATTGTCCAGAAGACCTTGCCCTGAGGATTGTAAACATTGCAGGGAAATTGACCAGAAAGAAGGAATTACCTACGTGCGCCAGATAAAGTTAGAACCAGATGAAGAATGGATGTCGGCTTCGATTAGAACCACACAACTTAACGACAAAGATGTAGGACCTATCTTGCGATTGAAAGAAGATAACAAGCCACGACCATCATGGCAAGATATCGCAAACCAAGGAGTGATATTCAAATCACTGTGGGCACAATGGGATTCACTGATAGTAGAGGAAAACATCCTTAAACGTGCCTGGGAAAGTGCCAATGGCCTTACTGTGGTTAATCAAGTAGTGGTTCCGTGGTTCCTAGGAGCATGGTAGACAATATAGTGGCCGAATGCCATGGTGGAAAATCAGGCGCGCACCTAGGCATAAATAAAACCATGGACAAAATTCGAAACCGATTTTATTGGGTCAATTACTTTCAAGATGTGAAAAACTGGTGCCGCCGATGTTCGACTTGTGCAGCTAGCCAAGGTCCCAAAACAAGGTCCAGAGGTCAAATGAAACAATATAACGTAGGTCTGCCATTCGAACGCATTGCTATTGATGTGGCCGGACCATTTCCAGAAACTAAAAAGGGCAACAAATACATCCTTGTTGTCATGGATTACTTTAGCAAATGGCCAGAAGCTTTTGCTTTGCCTAACCAAGAGGCCGCTACAGTTGCAGAAGTTCTGGTAAATGATGTTTTCAGCCGATTTGGCATTCCTTTGGAACTACATTCAGATCAAGGAAGAAACTTTGAATCAAAGCTCTTCCAGAATCTCTGTGACCTTTTAGGAATACATAAAACACGGACTACGGCTTTACATCCGCAGTCAGATGGCATGGTTGAAAGATTTAATAAAACAATAGAAGAACATCTGTGCAAAGTTGTTGATGAGCACCAAACAGATTGGGACCAATATATTCCATTATTTTTGATGGCCTATAGAACCGCCATTCACAATACGACAGGAGCTACTCCATCTAGTATCCTGTTTGGTAGAGAACTGCGTTTACCATGTGATATCATGTTTGGTTCACCTGAAGAAGAACACTTAGAGGTTAATGACTATGTCGAACGTTTAAGGCAAAAGCTGCACGATATCCATGAAGTGGTTAGAGAGCGAATAGAAATAGCCAGTGACCGCATGAAAGCGAGATATGACCTGAAAGCAAACTCTTCAGGGTTCAAAGAGAATGATCAAGTCTGGCTATACAATCCTCACCGCAAGAAAGGAAGATCACCTAAGTTGACACCACCATGGGAAGGGCCTTATAAAGTTGTTAAGAGAATTAATGATGTAGTCTACCGAATCCAGAGAAGCCCGAAGTCCAAGATGAAAGTTGTTCATCTAGACAGACTAAAACCTTACCTGGGAAATGTTGATCGAGACGATCAAACCTGAAGAGGAGGATAGTGTTACAAATTTAAGTTATTTAAATTTTATAATTGGAATTTATTTAGGTTTAGTGTAGTATTAGGTTGATTTATCTTAAGGTTGTATTCTTAGTCTAGGTTTTAGTTGCGTTATCTGTGACTTGCGGTCGTAATAATACGAGAACTTTCCGGACGTCGAAGGCTGCCGGAAAGTTCGAGAGAGATGGACGATCCTATATATATAGGGCCGGGGTCGCGCACCAGGGGTCAGTCAGAGATAACCAATGGTAGTGATCGCGAAGTTAATAGGCGGATTAAAGTAGTGAATTATTCGCAAGTTATTAGTAAGTTTAAGTGCGTATTTTTGTACATAATTTGTCGAAATAAATTCACGTATCGTTTTCAACAATTGCGAGTTTTAATTTGTCGTTGTGAACCCGTAACAATATCTTGCTAGAGACTTGTTTTTATCAACAAAAAATATAAGAAAAGCATTGCGTTTAATGTGACATTTATTAAAGTTAATACCAAAAAAATGGTTTTAAAAATGACCAACTAAGTTTTTTTAAAATTATTTTTGTTTTAATTTATTGCTCTTGTTCCAATACACGACTTTACCCAATTTCATATTTTTAATGCGTTTTTTTAAAAAGTTATAAAATTTAAAAAATCGACAACTTTGATGCTCTCGACAAAGAAAGAGTTTTGACCCATGTACTATAGGACTTTTTTTTATCAGACATGACCTCCTCTATCACCTGGTGGCCTATGGCCCCTAAGTAATGGAACACCCTGTATATGTCGAATATTTCACGTCACTGGTGGTCCAGCTGATTTTTGTAAACAAAAGTTAGATATGATATGAACAACGGAACAACTAATATTTTTTGAACTTTTTGAAAACTAAGGCAATTTTCCTACTGTTTTCTAGTACATCCTTATAAAATATAATTTTCTAGACGTATTGTCGTTATTTTTTTTAGCCCGCTTTATTTTTCATTACACACAACTTAAACTACAAGTCAAACTGAATGTGGTCGTTTAGTTTCAAAAGTGAAATGAGGACTTGAAAAGTAAACAAAGATGTAGGCATATACGTAATATTCCAATACTCCCTGTTACCCATTTACACAATGGCTGGCATTTGATGCAAACATTCAGAAATAAAGATACGAAAAATGCACAGACACCAAATTTACATAGATAGAGTTTTTGTCAATTCTGACCCGATGCTTTGACTTGACGAATACAATAATAAAATAATATGTATGCGTAAAAGTATAACCAATCAGTACATTGTCGTTTTTTTTAGCCCGCTTTATTTTTTATTACATAAAACTTAAACTACAAGTCAAACTGATTGTGATCGTTTAGAATCAAAGGTGAAATGAGGACTTGGGAAGTAAACAAAGATGTAGGCATATACGTAATATTCCAATACTCCCTGTTACCCATTTACACAATGCCTGGCATTTGATGCAAACATTCAAAAATAAAGATACGAAAAATGCACAGACACCAAATTTACATAGATAGAGTTTTTGTCAACTCTGGGCCGATGATTTGACGTGACGAATACAAGAATAAAATAATATGTGATTGATCCAGGAGTTTCAACCCTTAAGACCAATCGTAATTTACCCGTTTTTAGAATAAAAAAGGAAACTGGGTTCAGAACTCTTCACCTTACCTTACTTTTAGGCGGATCCCTGGGTGACGATGAATTTCTAGTCCAGACCTTTTCACAACGGTTTTTTTGGAAATCGAAAACGTATTAAGTTTGGGTATTTTTCACTGTATATTGAAGTTATGGTTTCACGTCGGTTGCCGTTTTGTATCTGTGTGGGTCGACGAGATAAGGGCTTTATTTTCCTTCACCAGTTTTTTGCTTAATTTCAACTCGATAAAAACGTAGCAGATTAGACCAGTAGAACTAAATTGTGTATAGACCAGTAGAATTAGTCTAATTATTGTAAATATAAGAAAATAATTATTCTTAAAAAATATAAAGAAACATAAACCTTCTATGAACAAAAGGTACTTAATTAATTACCTATTATATATAAATGAACAAAATGTGAACATTCCGCCCACCTAAAATATAAGACATATTTTTAAATCTCATTTTGAGGGGAAACCCGAGGTAAAGGACATAACTTTACCAGTGGCCTTTTCAATAAACCTGCATTGGTTTTTACCATGGCTAAAATAGGCGACTACAACGCCCTCTTCGCGCTACTAAATGTCATAAAGCTGCTATGAAAGTTTCTGTAGTTATATCTGAAGTTAGCTCTAAATGTAAGGCTTTTGTGACAGCGCACACAAATAAACAAAGATAGTCTTTAACCGACTTTACGCCCCGAGCTTTAGTAAAGGCAATTGAAAAGGGTCCGCCATAACCTACCCCCACGATAGAAAATGGCTTAATTTGGTTTATTCTGAAGGATGGTAGGTTACCCATAAAGGGGTGAAGAGGAATTGGATTTTCCTTAAAGCAAGTAATACACTTACTAAGACAATGACGTATTGCACGTCGAGAACATAATATCCATAATTTCTGAAATAGGAGAAATTGAAGTGTTTGAGACCCTGGATGAAGATATTTCTTGTGGGTATTCTCAATAATAAGGTAGGTTAGACGGTGTTTACTGGGAAGAAGAGCAGAATGTTTCTTGTCATAGGACAATCCTGAAAATAGTACCCGACCGCCCACCCTGAGAATACCATCTTCACCAAGAAAAGGGTTTAGTTTTCTTAAATGTTTTGAAATCGATTTGCCCTCTTTAAGATTTTGGATATCGTTAGCAAATACAGACATTTGAACATGTCTAACTAACACCATTAGGGCTATATGCAGAATTGCGATTTTTGAAGTTATGAATAAATCGCAAAAAATGAGCAATAATTGTTTGCATTTTAGACAGACTCGAAAAGGTTTCTAAAATTTTATCGAAATATTCGAGTGAATAGACGGCTATTAAAGAAATAGTTTTTTCTTCGTCGATGGCTTGTGAGGAATTGCAATCTGGATCAAATTGTGGCCAAGAATCTTCACTAAATTTTAACCATAAAGAACAGTAGAGAAGTTGTTCTTCGGAGCTGATATGACGTCATGAAGATGGAGGAATTTTATCTTGAATATGGGACACTCTGTTAGAAATGAATGTCTTTCAGCGATGTGGAGATGATTTTACCCAATCCAGGACAGTGGTAGAGTCAGACCAAGCCGTAACCTTGTCGAATTGAAGTTTAGACGAATATGTTTTTATGACAAAGTCTGTGAAGTCAGCGAGTAACACTGCTGCACAAAGTTCGAGATGAGGTATAGATAGCCGTTTTAAGGTAGCCACTTTGGATTTGGCACAAACCAGAGTTACCTTAATTTCATTTTTCGTCTGAAAGCGGAAATAAATAACTGCCGCGTAACCCTTTTCGCTACTGTCAGCAAAACCATGAAGCTCGCACTTTGAAAATTGATTTTGACACAGGGGTCTGATTATTGAAAGGTTTGAAATAAGTGGAAGTTTAATTTTATATTGCTTCCATTTTTCGAGCACATAAGCGGGAGGAGTTTGATCCCAACTTAGTCCTAATGACCACAGATGTTGAATGAGATGTTTTGTAAAAAACGTTAACGGAGCTAAAAAGTCAAGTGGGTCAATTACACGAGCTACAGCTGACAAAATTGTACGTTTGGTACAAGGTCGATCTACAGGTTCTACTGTGTATGAAAACGAGTCAGAACCTGGGTTCCATTTAAGACCTAGAATTTTGATAGAAGAAATTTCTTCGGTATTGAAAATAAGAGAATGCTGTTGTCGATGTTCGGGGGGAATGTTTTCTAAAAGTGAAGGATGGTTAGCAGACCATTTTCTTAGTTCGAAGCCTCCACTTCTCATTAGAGAAATTAATTCTGATTGAAGTTGGTTAGCTCAAGCAAGTTTGGAAAACTAGATACTATATCATCTATTTAGATATCAGAAGCTAATGCTTTGGAAGCTAGTGGATACTTATCCTTTTCGTCCTTAGCCAGTTGCATGATTGTTCGAAGAGCTAAGTATGGCGAAGAAGAAACTCCAAAAGTTACTACTTTGAGTTAATAACATTTTATTGGATCGTTTGGAGAGAAACGCCAAAGAATGCGCTGGAAATCTCGGTGTTCTGGCGCGACCATAATTTGGCAGTACATTTTCTTAATATCAGCCGTAAATGTATAGGAATGCACACGAAAATTCAAAAGAATTGTAGAAATATCCTTCTGGAGTTTGGGCCCAGTTAAAAGAGTGTCATTAAGACTTAACCCAGCAGCATCCTTACAAGACGCGTCAAAAACAATACGAATCTTGGTGGTAGCACTCTCGGGCTTAATCACACAGTGGTAAATAGTATGTAGAAGGATTATCAGAAAATGGAACTTCTTCCATGTAACTAGAATCAATGAATTTTTTTGTTGCCTTTTGAATATGAGTTATAAAGGTACTTATCTTTTAAAAGTCGACGTTCTAGAGAGTAAAAGCATCTGAGTGCAATAGAGTGTATATTCGAAAAGGAAGGTTCGCCATTCTTAAAGGGTAAAGCAACTTGAAATCTACCTGAAGGGTCTCGAGAATGAATATTTTCGAAAATTAGTTCACACAAATTATTTTCAGGAGACATGACTGAAGTGATGAAAAAGGAACTGACCGAATCGTAATTAGTAGGAGGTTGCACATTTCCCAAAGGGATCCAACCGAAGCAAGTTTTGTCACATAAAGGCAATACACCATCACCAACAATTCGTCCATCTCGCAAAATCAAGGGAAAAAGTCCTGCACTAAGTAATAAATCGACTGATCCAGGAATGTTGAAGTTGCTGTCTGCTAAGTTTAAATTTACAATGTGCGTAAGATTGTCTTTAGAAAGACGCGTACTAGGCATATTTGAACATATTTTTGGTATAACAACAGCTTCAAAATCGAAAATTGGGTTAGTTTGATTTTGTGGTCGAATTTTACAAGAAACTAATCCTGAGCTGGTGGCTTGAATTTGGCTTAATCCAAGAACAGACATAGAATTTGGCATTTTGGTGAGTCCCAAGCGATTAACACATTTTTGGCTAATAACGTTTACTTGTGAGCCACTATCGATAAGAATTCGGATTGGTTGATAAGAACCCCAAGCATCTAGAATATCTGCTACAGCAGTGGAGAGAAGAATAGTCGAATTTGTACTTGAAGTCGGAAATGCAGCCAGATTGCATGAATGAGTTTGAGCAGAACTTTCTCCAGAAACGTGGAGATAAGTATGATGTTTACCTTGACCACATACTCTGCAAGCATCCTGTGATTTGCATTCTGGTGCTTGGTGGGCGTGGTGTAAGCAGTTGCTACACCAATTATTTTGTACTACCATTTTAAGACGCTCGTTAGGCGTTTTGGATAGAAAAATGGGACATTTATTTATCGAATGAGATTCCTTACAAACTGGACAGGTATATGATTTAGAAAACGGTTTAGAACTTTCAGATGTCTTTACAAAAAAGTTATGTTTATTTGAATTATTTTGTTTTGATTTAAAATTTGAATTTTTTGAAAAATTAGAATTTTTTGAAGAGTAACTTACTGGTGGCAACATTAACGCGACTGATTCTAAAGCTACACATTGTTTTTGTAAAAATATTTTTAAAGATTGATAAGAAGGAATTTGGTTTGTAGCTTCTTGCATCTCGAATCGTTTTATAGTTTCAACACTTAACTTTCGGATTAAAATTTCAAAAATCACAAAATCCCAACTATCCACCGGCAATTTAAAAGTTTTTAAAGCTGCTAAATTTTCATCAAAGGTATCAACCAATTTTCTGACACCTTCAGCGGTTTCGTAGCTTAATTTAGGAGCATTAATAATCAAACAAGTTTCGTGGCTAATCGGGCAAAAAGGAGTTTTTTTGTTTCCCTTATATTTTTCCGTGGGTAGCCTGAAAGCTAAACCTCACGGGGGTCCAAGATCTAATGGACACCTAATAAGTGTTGACAGTTAACCGTTTCGTCCTTATGGGACTCCTCAGAACACTGCTGGTCGATGTGACAAATCTTGCGAAGTTAATCAGACGGTTTTGTCTCTAATTAAATGTAATTAGTGAGCGAACTATAGCAAGAGGCGCCATCTACCGAGATACGAGAGAAACAAAAAAACCAAAAGCAGGCGAAAGAAAACACTGCTATACAATATCGATCAATGAAAAGATCGAATGCAAATAAAATAAAACAACTATAGTCCGTGACCTACGACAGCTCTTTGTCTTTCAGGCCGGATCAACACAGATTGCATTTTTACCCGTCTTCAAGACAGTGAGCGTCAATCAACGGAATTTTTAAGCCAAATAATACTAACAAACGTGGAATTTCGTACCCGTGAATTTAAAAATCAAACAAGTTTCGTGGCTAATCGGGCAAAAAGGAGTTTTTTTGTTTCCCTTATATTTTTCCGTGGGTAGCCTGAAAGCTAAACCTCACGGGGGTCCAAGATATAATGGACACCTAATAAGTGTTGACAGTTAACCGTTTCGTCCTTATGGGACTCCTAAGAACACTGCTGGTCGATGTGACAAATCTTGCGAAGTTAATTAGACGGTTTTGTCTCTAATTAAATGTAATTAGTGAGCGAACTATAGCAAGAGGCGCCATCTACCGAGATACGAGAGAAACAAAAAAACCAAAAGCAGGCGAAAGAAAACACTACTATACAATATCGATCAATGAAAAGATCGAATGCAAATAAAAGAAAACAACTATAGTCCGTGACCTACGACAGCTCTTTGTCTTTCAGGCCGGATCAACACAGATTGCATTTTTACCCGTCTTCAAGACAGTGAGCGTCAATCAACGGAATTTTTAAGCCAAATAATACTAACAAACGTGGAATTTCGTACCCGTGAATTTAAAAATCAAACAAGTTTCGTGGCTAATCGGGCAAAAAGGAGTTTTTTTGTTTCCCTTATATTTTTCCGTGGGTAGCCTGAAAGCTAAACCTTACGGGGGTCCAAGATCTAATGGACACCTAATAAGTGTTGACAGTTAACCGTTTCGTCCTTATGGGACTCCTAAGAACACTGCTGGTCGATGTGACAAATCTTGCGAAGTTAATTAGACGGTTTTGTCTCTAATTAAATGTAATTAGTGAGCGAACTATAGCAAGAGGCGCCATCTACCGAGATACGAGAGAAACAAAAAAACCAAAAGCAGGCGAAAGAAAACACTACTATACAATATCGATCAATGAAAAGATCGAATGCAAATAAAAGAAAACAACTATAGTCCGTGACCTACGACAGCTCTTTGTCTTTCAGGCCGGATCAACACAGATTGCATTTTTACCCGTCTTCAAGACAGTGAGCGTCAATCAACGGAATTTTTAAGCCAAATAATACTAACAAACGTGGAATTTCGTACCCGTGAATTTAAAAATCAAACAAGTTTCGTGGCTAATCGGGCAAAAAGGAGTTTTTTTGTTTCCCTTATATTTTTCCGTGGGTAGCCTGAAAGCTAAACCTTACGGGGGTCCAAGATCTAATGGACACCTAATAAGTGTTGACAGTTAACCGTTTCGTCCTTATGAGACTCCTCCGAACACTGCTGGTCGATGTGACAAATCTTGCGAAGTTAATCAGACGGTTTTGTCTCTAATTAAATGTAATTAGTGAGCGAACTATAGCAAGAGGCGCCATCTACCGAGATACGAGAGAAACAAAAAAACCAAAAGCAGGCGAAAGAAAACACTGCTATACAATATCGATCAATGAAAAGATCGAATGCAAATAAAAGAAAACAACTATAGTCCGTGACCTACGACAGCTCTTTGTCTTTCAGGCCGGATCAACACAAATTGCATTTTTACCCGTCTTCAAGACAGTGAGCGTCAATCAACGGAATTTTTAAGCCAAATAATACTAACAAACGTGGAATTTCGTACCCGTGAATTTAAAAATCAAACAAGTTTCGTGGCTAATCGGGCAAAAAGGAGTTTTTTTTTGTTTCCCTTATATTTTTCCGTGGGTAGCCTGAAAGCTAAACCTCACGGGGGTCCAAGATCTAATGGACACCTACTAAGTGTTGACAGTTAACCGTTTCGTCCTTATGGGACTCCTCAGAACACTGCTGGTCGATGTGACAAATCTTGCGAAGTTAATCAGACGGTTTTGTATCTAATTAAATGTAATTAGTGAGCGAACTATAGCAAGAGGCGCCATCTACCGAGATACGAGAGAAACAAAAAAACCAAAAGCAGGCGAAAGAAAACACTGCTATACAATATCGATCAATGAAAAGATCGAATGCAAATAAAAGAAAACAACTATAGTCCGTGACCTACGACAGCTCTTTGTCTTTCAGGCCGGATCAACACAGATTGCATTTTTACCCGTCTTCAAGACAGTGAGCGTCAATCAACGGAATTTTTAAGCCAAATAATACTAACAAACGTGGAATTTCGTACCCGTGAATTTAAAAATCAAACAAGTTTCGTGGCTAATCGGGCAAAAAGGAGTTTTTTTGTTTCCCTTAAATTTTTCCGTGGGTAGCCTGAAAGCTAAACCTCACGGGGGTCCAAGATCTAATGGACACCTAATAAGTGTTGACAGTTAACCGTTTCGTCCTTATGGGACTCCTCAGAACACTGCTGGTCGATGGATGTGACAAATCTTGCGAAGTTAATCAGACGGTTTTGTCTCTAATTAAATGTAATTAGTGAGCGAACTATAGCAAGAGGCGCCATCTATCGAGATACGAGAGAAACAAATAACCAAAAGCAGGCGAAAGAAAACACTGCTATACAATATCGATCAATGAAAAGATCGAATGCAAATAAAAGTAGGTCACGGACTATAGTTGTTTTCTTTTATTTGCATTCGATCTTTTCATTGATCGATATTGTATAGCAGTGTTTTCTTTCGCCTGCTTTTGGTTTTTTTGTTTCTCTCGTATCTCGGTAGATGGCGCCTCTTGCTATAGTTCGCTCACTAATTACATTTAATTAGAGACAAAACCGTCTGATTAACTTCGCAAGATTTGTCACATCGACCAGCAGTGTTCTGAGGAGTCCCATAAGGACGAAACGGTTAACTGTCAACACTTATTAGGTGTCCATTAGATCTTGGACCCCCGTGAGGTTTAGCTTTCAGGCTACCCACGGAAAAATATAAGGGAAACAAAAAAACTCCTTTTTGCCCGATTAGCCACGAAACTTGTTTGATTTTTAAATTCACGGGTACGAAATTCCACGTTTGTTAGTATTATTTGGCTTAAAAATTCCGTTGATTGACGCTCACTGTTTTGAAGACGGGTAAAAATGCAATCTGTGTTGATCCGGCCTGAAAGACAAAGAGCTGTCGTAGGTCACGGACTATAGTTGTTTTCTTTTATTTGCATTCGATCTTTTCATTGATCGATATTGTATAGCAGTGTTTTCTTTCGCCTGCTTTTGGTTTTTTTGTTTCTCTCGTATCTCGGTAGATGGCGCCTCTTGCTATAGTTCGCTTACTAATTACATTTAATAAGAGACAAAACCGTCTGATTAACTTCGCAAGATTTGTCACATCGACCAGCAGTGTTCTGAGGAGTCCCATGAGGACGAAACGGTTAACTGTCAACACTTATTAGGTGTCCATTAGATCTTGGACCCCCGTGAGGTTTAGCTTTCAGGCTACCCACGGGAAAATTATAGGGGAAACAAAAAAACTCCTTTTTGCCCGATTAGCCACGAAACTTGTTTGATTTTTAAATTCACGGGTACGAAATTCCACGTTTGTTAGTATTATTTGGCTTAAAAATTCCGTTGATTGACGCTCACTGTCTTAAAGACGGGTAAAAATGCAATCTGTGTTGATCCGGCCTGAAAGACAAAGAGCTGTCGTAGGTCACGGACTATAGTTGTTTTCTTTTATTTGCATTCGATCTTTTCATTGATCGATATTGTATAGCAGTGTTTTCTTTCGCCTGCTTTTGGTTTTTTGTTTCTCTCGTATCTCGGTAGATGGCGCCTCTTGCTATAGTTCGCTCACTAATTACATTTAATTAGAGACAAAACCGTCTGATTAACTTCGCAAGATTTGTCACATCGACCAGCAGTGTTCTGAGGAGTCCCATAAGGACTAAACGGTTAACTGTCAACACTTATTAGGTGTTCATTAGATCTTGGACCCCCGTGAGGTTTAGCTTTCAGGCTACCCACGGAAAAATATAAGGGAAACAAAAAAACTCCTTTTTGCCCGATTAGCCACGAAACTTTTTTGATTTTTAAATTCACGGGTACGAAATTCCACGTTTGTTAGTATTATTTGGCTTAAAAATTCCGTTGATTGACGCTTACTGTCTTGAAGACGGGTAAAAATGCAATCTGTGTTGATCCGGCCTGAAAGACAAAGAGCTGTCGTAGGTCACGGACTATAGTTGTTTTCTTTTATTTGCATTTGATCTTTTCATTGATCGATATTGTATAGCAGTGTTTTCTTTCGCCTGCTTTTGGTTTTTTGTTTCTCTCGTATCTCGGTAGATGGCGCCTCTTGCTATAGTTCGCTCACTAATTACATTTAATTAGAGACAAAACCGTCTGATTAACTTCGCAAGATTTGTCACATCGACCAGCAGTGTTCTGAGGAGTCCCATAAGGACGAAACGGTTAACTGTCAACACTTATTAGGTGTCCATTAGATCTTGGACCCCCGTGAGGTTTAGCTTTCAGGCTACCCACGGAAAAATATAAGGGAAACAAAAAAACTCCTTTTTGCCCGATTAGCCACGAAACTTGTTTGATTTTTAAATTCACGGGTACGAAATTCCACGTTTGTTAGTATTATTTGGCTTAAAAATTCCGTTGATTGACGCTCACTGTCTTGAAGACGGGTAAAAATGCAATCTGTGTTGATCCGGCCTGAAAGACAAAGAGCTGTCGTAGGTCACGGACTATAGTTGTTTTCTTTGATTTGCATTCGATCTTTTCATTGATCGATATTGTATAGCAGTGTTTTCTTTCGCCTGCTTTTGGTTTTTTTGTTTCTCTCGTATCTCGGTAGATGGCGCCTCTTGCTATAGTTCGCTTACTAATTACATTTAATTAGAGACAAAACCGTCTGATTAACTTCGCAAGATTTGTCACATCGACCAGCAGTGTTCTGAGGAGTCCCATAAGGACGAAACGGTTAACTGTCAACACTTATTAGGTGTCCATTAGATCTTGGACCCCCGTGAGGTTTAGCTTTCAGGCTACCCACGGAAAAATATAAGGGAAACAAAAAAACTCCTTTTTGCCCGATTAGCCACGAAACTTGTTTGATTTTTAAATTCACGGGTACGAAATTCCACGTTTGTGAGCATTAATAATTTGAGACCAATAAGCATCGCTTAATAACCTCGGATTTTGAAATCGGTCGTTTAATGTTTTATAAGCTATTGCGTAGTTATTGCTAGACATAGGAACAGCTCTAACAATACCCAAAGGAGCCTTTTCTAAGGAGGAAATTAAGTGCTTGTATTTTTCGACGTCTGAAATTTCACTATTATTGTGAACAAGTGAGTTAAACAAATCAATAAACCCAGGCCAGTTTTGCAAGGTTCCATCAAATTTAGGCAATTTAATTTCAGGAAGCTTTGAACCTTTAGCTGAACTTGAATTACCAGCAATTTTGGTCTCCAATTGTTGTTCAAACAATTCAAAATAACTTGTTTTAATATTATAATATTTTTCAAGAAAATCGGTTCTAAATACTTTTTCAATCTTTAGCTGATCAGGGTCTTCAGCTAACGCGTTAACGGTAGCTGAGTGTTGTTTCTTAAACTCCAAATAACTTTCTTCTAAACTCCGATAACACATTTTAAATCGCGAATGAATATCGGTATCAGCTTTTGCAGTTTGAGACACCCTGTATATGGAATACAGCTGATCGATGGCTAGCTCTCTAGTAGCACGTAACTGTTTTAAAAGTTTTGCACTAGCCATTATGTATTAGAAAAAAAAATCGGTAATAAAATATTTAATTTTTAATGTAGGAACAAAGAAATAATTTTAAAATTATTTCGAAAATATGTCAAATTAAATATTTTTTTGCAAGCAAAATAATAGACTTCACAACTGGTAAGAAAAATAACAAAAAAATTCAAGGCCAAATACTTCCTGAAAAATCATATTCTGTGTTTGAACCGCTAAAAACAGATTTATTTTAACGCTATTAAATTAATAAATTTATTAAAATGTAACGAATAATATGGCTAACAAACTGATAAAAGAAATAACCTGATTTAGGTTTGGTGAAACTTTTATTTAACCAATTATATATCGAAATAGAGAATATTTTGCTTGCGTATTTTGAACTTAAAAGTTATGAATTTTTAGAAAGTTGAAAAAAATTGTACCTAAAAAAATTTTTATTTTTGAAGAAATAAAATTAAAAAAAAAATTAAAAACGCCGTAATTTTACGCTAAAAAGTACAAGGATTAAGCTCTATAAGTTGTTTTGAAGTACATCGCGAGTTTGGAACTACTTTGAAAGTAGGAGAAAACAAATTTCTACACCCCCTAAATTGTAGAAAATTAGTAGAATTTTACGACGCTTGGCTATAGATCGAAACTGCGTGTGCTGAGACAGCACTGGCAGTATATTGAAAAATATCAAAAAAAATTTGAAAATCGAATTGAAATAAATATGTATATATATATGAAATATATTAATATTTACCCACTAACTGAAAGAATCCGATATAAAACGAGTGTGTAAAATACCTCGAAAAACCTACGTTATTAATAATTTAAAATGATGAATTATTTTTGAAAGCCGAAAATTTTGAAAGAATAAAGATTATTTTTATAAGTCTAGATGGTCTGATCTGCTATTTTTTAAATATCCGCGTTCGTTTAGGACCAAATGATTGATCCAGGAGTTTCAACCCTTAAGACCAATCGTAATTTCCCCGTTTTTAGAATAACAAAGGAAACTGGGTTCAGAACTCTTCACCTTACCTTACTTTTAGGCGGATCCCTGGGTGACGATAAATTTCTAGTCCAGACCTTTTCACAACGGTTTTTTAGGAAATTGAAAACGTATTAAGTTTGGGTATGTTTCACTGTATATTGAAGTTATGGTTTCACGCCGGTTGCTGTTTTGTATCTGTGTAGGTCGACGCGTTAAGGGCTTTATTTTCCTTCACCAGTTTTTTGCTTAATTTCAACTCGATAAAAACGTATCAGATTAGACCAGTAGAATTAAATTGTGTATAGACCAGTAGAATTAGTCTAATTATTGTAAATATAAGAAAATAATTATTCTTAAAAAATATAAAGAAATATTAACCTTCTATGAACTAAAAGTACTTAATTATTTACCTATTATATATAAATGAACGAAATGTGAACAATATGTATGCGTAAAATTATAACCAATCAGGATATTTTATCATAAGGACCGGAAAAATGATAGACTTATACCCATTGACATTGTTATTCCAAATATGTTTACATTATGCATCGTAAGGTACCGTAGGTATTGCCATAATACGTACTATATAGAAATAATATATATGCATATGTGTTTGAAAGCAACCAATCGGGTCATTTTTGCTTAAGAACCACAAGGACTCATGTCTGAAACGAACACATTATTTTCTTCAAATTTTAATTTTTGTGTAAAGAGAAGTGAAGCCGGCTAAAAAAACTAACGACTGGTATGTCTGAAAAATATTATTTTATAAGAATATACTAAAACATAGTAGGAAAATTGTCTTAGTTTTCAAAAAATATTAGTTATTCATATCATATTGTTTACAAAAATATATATGTTACATGAAAATATCCTGCCTACACTTAGAAGAAACCACACCACAGAAACTGCTGACTTGCGTTTCCCATGAAATAAACAACACGTACATTCAAGCCGAATCAGCACTTTATTTCTCAGAACCTTTCAAGATAAGAAGACCATTCTGCTGACTTGCGTCCCTCATGGAATAAGCAACACGTGCATTCCTGCCGAATTGCACTTTAGTTCTTTAGTTTAAATCTAGAATATTAGGGAATTATTCCATTGCTTAATCAGCACTTGTTCTTTATATAAACTAAAATCATTGTAATGTTAAGTTATTCTCTTCAGAATCGTTCTTAAGTACACGTTCAGTTATAACGTTTAAGTCCTATATTGTATTTAATCAAAATAAGGTTTTTTAAAAAGTTAAAAGTAAACTTTAAAGTATAACATTTGGCGCGGTCGCGCGGATAGTTTAACACACGCGAAAACACGAATATTCTAATTCGCGAGTGGTGAGCTCCAGCTCTTTAACCTATCAAGAATCTACAGCAACCAAGAAGTTACACAGGCAACAAAGAAATTACACAAGCAACAAAGAAGTTACATAGCAACTAAGAAGTTACACAGCAACCAAGAAGCTAGACAGCAACCAACCAAGCGTCCTCGCAACCAACGGATACGAAAGGAACACCCAGTGAAGCCTCTGGTAGCCGAACACGTGGAGACAAATGGTCCAGCTAAAGCTTTTATTAATGGGAATAATCTCAATCGTTTCCAGTCAATATTCAATATTACCCATAAATAATACACTAGGACTATTTTATCATGAAGAATCCCTTATCAGAATTTCTAATAATGAATGGCCACTTGTTGTTTGCAAAGATATTTTACCCTTTAAGAAAGCAATCGAGCATAATGACATTCTAATAATGAATTTTAGATACCTTTATGGATCACTTTTCAATCAATAATAATCAAATTGCAAATTTCAAATCGCAAATTAAAACGAATGTTAGCCTTTTAGATGCATCAGACGGAGAATACTTTAATGATTGTATTAATAAAGTATCGAATGATGAGAAAAATATTGAAAGATTATTGCAAAAACAAATTTCAGTAACAACCTCTGTTATTAAAAGTTTTAATACGACTTTACAAAAATTACAAATTGATGAAGAAACGTTTAATCATGATATTAAATTAATTCAATATTTAGTTACTTCGATTTCTGATAACGCTGCCTATGCAGAAGCACAAATAAAAGCGTAAGATTTATGCGAATCGCTTATGGAACCTTTATTAAAGATTCATTAAATGACGCGTTAAACGCAGTAACTTTTGCACGTTTAAAAATATTGCATGGTTCAACAATAAAACCATCGGATTTGGTCGATTCATTGAAAAAGATTTCTCATTCATTACAAAAAAAATAATTTGCCTTTACCAATATTAACCTCAACGGTAGCCCAATATATTAATTTAATTGAACTTAGTGCTTTTCAAACTGAATCAAAAATAGTATTTGTTCTTAAAATACCTCTTATAGACCCTTTGACTTATATTTTATACAGACTTTACCCAATACTAATATTAGATAATCGAACAGGTCTTCACCATACTATATCAACAATCAATAAATTTATTGCGCGTGACGATGATTCAATGTTTTTCGTCACCTTCCACAACGTGGACCACTGCAAGATCATTGAAAGAAGAACGAAGCTCTGTTCCAAAGTACTTCCGTATCCCATCGACAGTGATGCTATTTGTGAAGCTCAACTATTGAAGCAACAAACTCAGCTGCCGAAAACATGCCAAACTTTCTATGCACAAGGCTACAATGTTCAACCACTAGAAGAAAATCAATGGCTAGTTACTAAATCAGAACCAGTACCTACCAATATTAAATGCAAAAATCAAGAAATCGTTTCAAATCAACATGCAATGCTTTTATTGGAAGTGATTCATTCTGAAACCATACTTCAAGAAAGTACCTTTGAAGAAATAAATTCACCAATAATCAATATTCCATATACTTGTTGTAAAGATATGCCTGAAATCCCCAAAATTCAAGGCCTAAAACACTAAAGTTAAGCAAAATAAACGTCGAAGATCTGAATATTGCACAACATAATCTCCACCAATATTCAGAAAAATTAGATAAAATGATCAATCAACCATTCATTCAAAAACACATTGATTGGTTTACTATCATTACAATAACATAGTACTACTAGTAACTCTTTACATTATTAACAAATGTCAAAGACGCCGAAGAACATGAAATGGTAATAATACCAATAACGATAATGATAATGGTAATGACTTTCCACCATTTCCAAAACCTAATCTACAAATAATTAGGAATTTATCGAATATCTTGCCAAGAAGAAGACCAAGCATACACATCGAAGATCAAATCGAAGAAGAAATCGAAGCCAATGCAAAATTAATGATCAATCAATCATCTTAATAAAAGTTGCCGTATAACGCCAACTTTTTCAAAAAGAGGGGAGCTGTTATATGAAAATATCCTGCCTACACTTAGAAGAAACCAGAACCTTCTATGAAACCCGAGAACCTTCCAGATAAGAAGCTTAATCTGCTAACTTGCGTTTCCCATAAAATAAACAACACGTGCATTCAAGCCGAATCAGCACTTTATTTCTCAGAACCTTTCAAAATAAGAAGACCATTCTGCTGACTGAACACGTGCATTCCTGCCGAATTGCACTTTAGTTCTAAGAAGTTTAAATCTAGAATATTAAAGGCCGCTTGACATGGTGCATAACAATAAAATTTGCAGGCAAATGCATGAAGTTTTGCCCAGGTGCATGCGCAGTACAAATCCAGCTGAGTGTTGCAGGCAATCCATTTTTATCGGTCCGGTGCCATTTTTTTGCATGCAAACTGTACTTGCATGCAAACTGTGGAATTTTTACCTAGATTCTGGGGAATCCATGCATGGCCATGCACAATGTCAAACGAAAAGAAGATTTTTTGCAGGCAACAATTTGATCGAAATTTTTTGCTTGCAAATATTTGCAGCGCGTTATGCACCATGTCAAGCGGCCTTAAGGAAATATTCCATTGCTTAATCAGCACTTTTTCTTTATATAAACTAAAATCATTGTAATGCCAAGTCATTCTCTTTAGAATCGTTCTTAAGTACACGTTCAATTATAACGTTTAAGTCCTATATTCTATTTAATCAAAATAAAGTTTTTTAAAAAGTTAAAAGTAAACTTTAAAGTATAACATATATAAGATCCGAACACCGGTCTATCCTAGGCACCGTGGTTTTATATTACCCATAATTGTTAGAGTGGAAAAGCTAAGTGATCTAAGCATTTTTGTGGGAAACTAAGAAAAATCTGTACAATTTATGCAAGCGGACTTACAGATAACGTTATTTTAAATATACCATAGAGTATAATGTGGGGAAATTGTACTTAGATCTTATAGTCCCGTATTGGCCTTGACACACACATCATTTTGGTTAGAAAATCTAAAATTTGTATAATTTGGCACTTAGATCATTTAACCTGGCCACTCTACAATTAGTTTTAAATTATAATGAAGAAATCAATCGGAATGGGACAACTGGGCGCCGCCAACTGGGTCGGACTAAAAAAATTTTTTTGATAAAATGTGTAGATGAAAAACAAAATATATTATTTATATAAAAACATCTTTAAAAAATCCTTTAAGCAATTTTTTTGAAATTTGTTTTTGTTAGGTAAAGTTAAATCCATTAAGTCGACTGTTGAATCTTGGTAGTTGTAGTGTTTGGTAACCTGGTAACACTACAATTTACGTTTTTTATTACAACAATGACGTATCCAAAATGGCGGATTTCTTTATTTTTATACCGATTTGTCTGAAACTTGAAAATTTGCAGTGACTGAGATCACTAAACACAGTTTTATCATCAAACTTAAAAAATTCAAAATGGCGGATTTTCTTATTTACAAACCGATTTGTCTCAAACTTGAAATATTACATTGCTTGAGGTCATTTAACAAAACTTTTTACTCAAATTTAAAAAAAATCAAAATGGGGGATCCAAAATGGCGGATTTTCTTATTTACTAACCGATTTGTCTCAAACTTGAAATATTACATTGCTTGAGGTGATTTAACAGAATTTTTAACTCAAACTTAAAAAAATCAAAATGGCGGATCCAAAATGGCGGATTTTCTTATTTACTAACCGATTTGTCTGAAACAATATTACATTGCTTGAGGTCATTTAACACAATTTTTAACTGAAACTAAAAAAAATCAAAATGGCGGATCCAAAATTGCGGATTTTCTTATTTACTAACCGATTTGTCTCAAACTTGATCTAACAAAATTTTTTTCTCAAACTTAAAAAAATCAAAATGGCGGATCCAAAATGGCGGATTTTCTTATTTACTAACCGATTTTTCTCAAACTTGAAATAATACATTGCTTGAGGTCCTTTAACACAATTTTTAACTCATTTCTATATTTGGTACACATCGGTTAGTAATTTTTGCCATTTTGATTTTTTTAAGTTTGATTTAAAAATTGTGTTAAATGATCTCAAGCAATGTAACATTTCAAGTTTGAGACAAATCAGTTAGTAAATGAGAAAATCCGCCCTTTTGGACCCGCCATTTTGATTTTTTTGAGTAAAAATTTTTGTTAAATGACCTGAAGCAACGCAATATTTCAAGTTTGGGACAATCGCCCGCTAAGCACAAAATCGTAAAAAACGTTAAATAAATGTTGAAAAAATAAGTTTTTTTTCTAACACAAATTTGTGTTAAAAGTAAGTCAACTTTTGACATTACAAGAACATGTAGAAAATCCTAACGAAAATTTCATGTAAAAGCATTACCAAAAATATATTTCTTAATAACGTTAAGAAACCAGCATTAAAAAAAAAACCATAATTTCACTAACATTAAAAATAATACCATCAATATATGGTTATTTGTATAATGTTTTTCCTAGATCTCACTTCTAACTTTGAATTTAAGATATATGAAGCTTACAAATGTTTTGTTTTTTAAACATTAAAAAAATATATACTATAGAGGGGGCGATGGCAGCGCCCTCTATAGTATAGCAGTCCCAGTACCTGAACATCGCCATAAGTTGCGTTTCGCTGCGACTTGATACCAATTGGTAGCAAAGACGCTTTTTGTAATTTTGGTTAAAAAATTTGCATTTGCAGAAACAAACGTGGCAAATTTAAAGCACAATTATTAATATTGATAGTGAATACATATTTGGATCGGAATATTACCCCAGTTGTGTGGGAAAGATGGTAAGTTAAAGAACAACAAATGCGTGTGCAGTGATCTAAATGAAGCACCACAAAATCAGGTAAGAAAAAGTAAACAAAAGAAAAAAAATGGTTTTGTATGAAATATCGCATACCTATCGGTAATCAGACAGGGAATGCGACAATTCACCGCGGACGATTAGCCGCCGGACCTTAAGCAGCGTATTCATTTGAGGCAGAATTATATAATAATAATAAATCGTCTTTATTGATAAATAAATGTTACATAGGCGAGGATTAGCAAACTTCTGCTTCGCAAGCCTCGCAGCGGGACCAAACGAATGCTTCGTTTGCAGTCATACTAAAGTGAATACGCGCCTTGAAATTGTTTGCCTTGTATTCACTTTAGCATGAATTGTTTGGCGTCGTAGCGAGGCACTTACTACAAAATTATTGTTTACATAGAATTTTAAATTTTATTTTCAAAAGCTACGAGCCGAATTGCCTTTACTGAGTGTGGAGTTCACGAAAACCTCAACGGACTGTTGCTGCCCTGCGTTTCCAAAATAGAAGAATTTTATTTACATTATTTATGTTACCTTATCTTTAGACATATTTGAAAAAAATATATTTTTTCATTGTTAAAAAAACATTTATTTTTCAATGTTAGGAAAACATTTCTTTTTCACTGGTAAAAATCAATATATTTTTAATGTTCGAAATACACTTTAAAAAAACTGTCACTGTGTCTAGATAAAAAGATGCGGACTGTAGTTTTTTTGTTGCTGTCAGTATGCATGTGATAAATAGAGAGGTTGGAAATGTCATAAAAATGTAACTGGCTATGGCCATTGAGTAAATAACCCATATAGAGGAGCCACCGGCGAGCTTTACCATATTGAGGGGCAGATGGCGCTCATTTCTTCTGGTACGCAATATTCAGAGACAACCACTATGATCTAATGACATTTGTATGATAGGCATGAGCCTCGGAACTCGCACATGTAACTAAATCGTACTAGCAGTCCCTGAATATTGCGTACCAGACGAATTTATTTCAGCGCCATCTGCCCCTCAATTTGGTAAAGCTCGCGGGTGGCTTCTCTATATGGGTTATTTACTCAGTGCTATGGCAAGGCCTTCCTAGTTAGGCTATTTGTCATATTAAAGTAAAGCAATGATATATCAGCCTTGAAAATAGTTTTTTTGTAAATATCTTAGAAACTAAAGCTCCTACGAAGTTTTTAGTTATAACGCAAATTTTTAAGCAAAATATTCCGAAAACTGAATATTGATGCATTTAAAAAAAATAATTTGTCAAAAAACTCATAAATGAATTCTGATCAAAATCTAATCAGCTGGTTAGTGTGTCGAAAACTATTTTACCTGAAAATTCTATGCAAATCGGTTCAGCGGCTTAGGAGCTATCGTGTTACGGCCAGACATACAAAAACACACACACAGACAGACATCATGACGATATTGCTAAGATATATCAAAATACACCCAAATAAAACATTTTCGGCGTTATCTAAAAAAAAAAATTGTGTGTGCTTAAGACACAGCAGAAGTGTAAACTTCAACAAGGCGAAATTGATATTACTGGCCTTCATCTGCATGATCTTATCGCTCGATATTCCTCTCACAGTTAGTCGACTCGAGCCGACTTCACCCGAATGAGCGTTACATAGCCGAGCTTGACGGCTCAGTTCAATTCACTACCCACAAAAACTGCTAAACGCGCCTAAAGGAGTTTACACTTCAAAAATTTTTCGTTGAAAATAATACCTTCTCTAGCCATTGCTGTGCGGGCTAGAAAGTTAAAAATATATAATTTATTTAGTTTTAAAGTTGGCGGTCAAAAAAGTTAATAAAAAGCATTTTTGTTTTTTTTCTTCGAAATTTAACAAAAAACACTGGAAAAAACAAGAAATCTCTTTAAACGAAACACAGATATTTTAAAAATATCAAAAAAGTTGACATATGTCACGTACCAGGTGATTGACCATATTTTACTTTATAGCTATAGTTCAAATTATACCCATTTGTAATGACGTCATTTTTGTTTATCTTTGTTTAGTATATTATAAACAGCGGTGACAATAAACTTTTTAAAAAAAGTAGTGTCTATGATATAAATAGGTAGGTAATTGGTTATGTGAACTATACGTCACTGTCAATCAAAAAACATTGATTGGCAAAAATATCTACGCCATACGTTTTTTTCTCACCTGGTGATGTCATTACAAATGCGTATAATTTAGACTATATCTCCGTTAATATTGATCTGACAGTAACGTTTAAATAAGTAAAGTTAAAATATTTTTCACAGGTCATTAAAATCTGATGTCAAAAATTACATATGTCAAACACTTTTTTGACATTGTATGTTTTCAAAAATCTCCTTTTTCTGTTCTTAAAAATATATGTCCACAAATGGCAGCGGTTTTTAAAATATTTGCATTTTAGTAAACTAAATAAACAATAAGAAGGTTGCCAAAACATATTATTATATTTCTAAAATCAACAAAAAAATTATATACACAGTGTTTTATTTAAAATAAATGTATCCATGATGGATCTGACACCTTCTTAGGTAGCCTATTATCACACTTTAAATAAAGCCATGCTAATATTATATTAGCCTTGAAAAAAGTTTTTTGTAAATATTTCAGAAACTAAAGCTCGTACAAAGTTTTTAAACTTAAAATATGATCTACTATGTTCCGAAAACAGTGTATTGATACGATGCTCCGTTAAAAAGTTAGCATGTGTTAAAGTATTTAATTGCCAAAAACTGTCATTAGCATTAATGGATTTTAACCAAAATCTAATCAGCTCGTAAGACTGTCGAACTATTTTACCTGAAAATTTTATAAAAATCAGTTCAGCGGTTTAGGGGTTATCGTGTTACGGACAGAAATAATATACACACACACACACAGACAGACATCACGACGATATTGCTAGGATAGGTCAAAATACATCCAAATAACACATTTTTGGGGTGACCTCAATAAAATTTTTTCGTCGAAAATAATACGTTCTCTAGCCATTGCTATGCGAGCTAGGAAGGTAAAAATAAACCATATGTTAACAGTTTGGCAAATTTATGACACGTCATTTTTTCCATCAGAATCTGATGATTCAAGAATAATTATTTAACTTTGCTTATTTAAATGTTACTGTTAGATAATGTGATCTAACAGTAACATTTAAATAAGTTAAATTAACGTGAACAAAAATAACAAAGTTTTTTTTTAGTTGAAAAAAACCTCATACCTTGTAATATTTAATTTGTTAAATCTACATGCTTAAAGGATTTTAACGTAAAAATCACATGAAACTGACGTAAAAATATTGCTGTTTTAATTTTATAATGGCGTTATTACAACGCAGTTTTTAGCAACGTTATTTTTTATAACGTTAATGAATGACCTATTAAGCTTGTTTTCATATATGAAATAAACGTTTTTTTCTAGCAGCTTTTAAAATCAACGGTTTTTTTTCTCACGCCTTTTTTACGTGTTAAACGCGTGATTGTGCTATGTGGGTAAATCAAATCACCCGGTACGTTACATAATGTCAACTTTTGTTTTTTTTGTTAAATTTAAAAAAAAAGCAAAAATGCTTTTTCTTTACTTTTTTGATCGCCATCTTAAAAAAATAAATAAAATCAATTTTTTTGTATATTATAATTCAAAACTAGATAAGAGTAATATAAAACTACATATCTGGGTAAAATAAATGGATCCATGATGGGTCTGATACCTTCCTAACCCATTAGCACACTCCAACTAAACTCCATGCTATATGAAACTTAAAAACAGTTTTTGTAAATATCTTTAAAACGAAAGCTCCTACCAAGTTCTTGGTTATACACAAATTTTTGAAAAAAATGTGCGCTACAATATTCTGCAAACCGCATATTGATGCGACGCGGCGTTAAAAAGTTAGCATTTTTTAAACTGTTTAACTGTCAAAAAACTGTCATTAACATTGATGAATTTCGACCAAAATTTAATCAACTCGTTACAGTATCGAATACTATTTTACCTGAAAATTTGATGAAAATTGGTTAGGCGGTTTAGGAGCTATCGCTATGAACCCACGATATTGCTAGGGAAGGTCAAAATACACCCAAATAACACATTTTCGGCGTTATCTCAAAAAAAAATTTTGTCGTCGAAAACAATTGCCTTTGCTGTGCGGGCTAGGAAGGTAAAAATTTACCAAACCAAAAAGATACTGTTGTTTTTATATTTTGAACGCCGCAATCTTGACTAATAAAGATACTTTACCCGTGAGCCGAACTCATATTTTTTGACAAACCTCGTATACCACTGAAAAACATTGATATTTGATGACTGTATTCTAAGTTTTAGAAAATGCAGAACTTTTTATGAAGAATAACTTTTTGAAGTTAAAACTTCTTTAGGCGCGTTTAGCAGTTTTTGTGGGTAGTGAATTGAACTCAGCCGTCAGGCTCGGCTATGTAACGCTCATTCGGGTGAAATCGGCTCGAGTCGACTAACTGTGAGAAACATTCAGCGAGCGATATGATGATGCAGGTAAAGGCCAGTACACAGAAGAGTTCGGTTCGGTCCGCTTTGCAGAATATGTTATGGGCCAGTTTTATTAATTTCGCCTTGTTGAAGTTTACATCTGCCTTGTGGTCTTTAGCACACACAATAATTTTTTTTCCTAAAATTAATATTAAAAAAGTTTTCCATATGATTCCAACTAAGGGGTGTATTCTTCTGACTGAAGTGGGACTTTGTCAAATTCTGTAAGTGGTGATTATTTTTGTACTTTTGTTATCAAAACGACCAATTTTCATCTAAAAGATGTTATACTGGGTTTATACATATCAAAATAAAAATAAATATTAAAATAAAAATAAAAGTTATTTAATTTTTATCTGGAAATGGATGTGCGCATGTACGTCATCGCGTCACGTGACTTTTGTTGTGGTTTTGATAGAGTATTTTTTTGTTTTTTCGTTCAATTTAAGCAATCCAACTTTTAAAAGCGAATCCCTATCCATCGTAATAAATAAATCATCCTAGATCATTAAAGGCCGCTTGACATGGTGCATAACAATAAAATTTGCAGGCAAATGCATGAAATTTTGCCCAGGTTCATGCGCAGTACAAATCCAGCTGATTGTTGCAGGCAATCCATTTTTATCGGTCCGGTGCCATTTGTTTGAATGCCAACTGTACTTGCATGCAAACTGGGGAATTTTTACCTAGATTCTGGGGAATCAATGCATGGCCATGCACAATGTCAAACGAAAAGAAGATTTTTTTGCAGGCAACAATTTGACCGAAATTTTTTGCTTGCAAATATTTGCAGCGCGTCATGCACCATGTCAAGCGGCCTTAAATAAAAATGGCCGAACAGTTCAATGAAAAAAACGGAATTATTAATACTGGACATTATCAAAAACGTCATTCATCAAAACAAGACAAGAGTAAAATCGAAGCTTAGTATAATAATTTATCAAAACCGGACAAAATCATAAAAAGGGGTCTCCTATCTTTTTATGTATACTGGTTCCGTCTGTCTTCTTCTCATACAAATCGGTCTCATAAAAGTTTGGCGGCAAATCGGTGTTAACCGAACCGACCCTCTTGGTCAATTAATTGCAATTGAATCCTAACCTAGGGTCCAACACCTGACCTTTTTTAAGGATAGCCCTTGCTTAATGAAAACGCCTTATGTGCTATGGCAATCCCTATGTTTAGTAACACCGATTTCGATCTGCCAGAACGAGGAGAGAACAGCTAAGTTTTCGAACAAAACGCCATTTGAATAAAATGCGATTTGAAAAAGATTTCTTCAAACAAAATGCCACGGAGGAAGACCACCCAGGAAAAAGTGGCCAAAGCAAAATACTCATTACGAAAATTCATAAAAGATAACGCTTCCTTTCCAAAAATGTAACTTTTACGAAAATCGGTTGTGAAGAATTGCCCCCATTAAGCGCCACTTTATATCGGCTGGGGAACCTATTTTTTTTTGGTAGGGTTAAAGAACTGGTCAGTAGTTTTCATATGAGGTATTAAAAATAAATATCGCACAAAAAATAAAGAAAATATCGAAGAAGAACAGTTTTTTTTAAAATATGATTAGGTGTGTAGGCCCCACTTAAAGTACATTTATCAAAGCTAATTTAATTTCTTAAAACAGGGAATTTTGGCAGTCGCCATTTTGAAGCCGGAAAATCGGATAAAAATTTAGCTTTTGGTATTAGCTATTAACATGCCAAATATAAATAAAAGGATCCATGACGGATCTGATACCTTCCTTTCTAACTAGCCTATTAACACACTTCAAGTTAAGCCATGATATGATATAAATATCTCAGAAACTAAAGCTGTTACACAGTTCACAAATTATTGAGCAAAATGTAGTCTACTATATCTCAAAAACACCATATTGATACGAAGCTCCATCAAATCCAATCGATTTTTAAAATTTTTGTCAAAAAACTGTTATTAGCATTAATGAACCAATTAACCAAAATCTAATCATCTCGTTAGAGTGTCGAACACTATTTTACCCCAAATTTTTATAAAAATCGGTTTAGCGGTTTAGGAGCTATCGTGTTACGGACAAAAATAATATACACACACACAGACATCACGACGATATTATGATGTCAAAATACACCCAAATCGACGAAAAAATTGTTCGTCGAACATAATACCTTCTCTATAGCAATTGCTACGTGGGCTAGGAAGGTAAAAATATATCCTTTTTGCAGCTTTTTCTTGAAATACCCAACATATTTACTCTACTAATAGTAAACTAACAGAAGTCACTATGACAAGTCATGTTGTTGACAATACATGTTTGTTACAACCAAAAGTATACGAGGTTTTTAAAAACATAAAAATCTATGTCGATACCTTTAGAAGGAACTTCGTAATCTAGTGAACTTAGCTAAAATGCGTGTGAACTACAAGGCAAGATTTTCTACTTCTATTACGTTATACAAATTCTGATATTTTTGACTGCGTCTTAAATTGAATACGTAAGTATGTAGAGGAAGATTTCGTAATAGTTGTTTATAAAAATATCAGAATTTTAAAGCTATTGATTAGTATTCTGCTGGTCGATCTGCACTTCCTTCTATGTCTTGGTCTAAGTCCTCCTCTTCATCATCAGTACTAAAAGTAAAATATAACTATTATAATATCGTAGTTTTTAATATTTATAGTGTTCTGATACAAACAAACAACAAGTTATTTAGGCACAAGGAAAAAGTAGTATGGATTTTACGTGGTGGAAGTTAGCATCAGATTCAGATTCAGATTCATTTAAATTACAGTGGACCAGTTCGTTTTTGCTGTATATTCTTATTTTCATATTTTAACTACATAAGAATTTTTTATGATGCTAAGGCAGTCGGATATTACTAAAAAATGGAAATTGTCTATCCTGGTGTTACGGGGGAGAGTCAGAAACTTATAGTTTCACCAGTAAAATGTTGTATAGGAAAATAATGCCCCAACCATTGGATTAATAAGATAGTTGTGATATAATTGAGACGTGCAGACATAACTGGAAATTATATGCACTGTTGAGTGAGTTAAATCATTAAACTAAGATACGAGGGTAAGTTAAAAAATGAAGATAAATCGTATTGTCTAAAATCAATGTTGAGTACGATTGGTGCTGAGGTGAATGTGACCTAGCAGTCCTATGGAATTTTTTTTAGTAACACATTTCTCTATATTAGGACATCCAGCTAAGATACGGGGGTAAGGTAAAAAAATACGATAAATTTTATTTTATTTGTATTTTCTAAAATCAGCGCTGTGCCCGATTTCCGTTGGCATGGCTAAGACCCACCATCAGTAGGGAATTATGTCCACTAACAGCTACACGTATTTTAGATCGTCGAGCTGAGATACGAGGGTAAGTTGAAAAATTACGATAAATTTTATTTTATTTGTATTTTCTAAAATCAGTGCTGTGCCCGATATCCGTTGGCATGGCTCAGACACACTATCAGTAAGGAATTATGTCCACTAACAGCTTCACGTATTTTAGAGCGTCGAGCTGAGATACGAGGGTAAGTTGAAAAATTACGATAAATTTTATTTTATTTGTATTTTCTAAAATCAGCGCTGTGCCCGATCTCCGTTGGCATAGCTAAGACCCACTACTAGTGAGGAATCATGTCCACTAACAGTTTCACGTATTTTAGATCGTCGAGCTGAGATACGAGGGTAAGTTGAAAATTTACCATAAATTTTATTTTATTTGTATTTTCTAAAATCAGTGCTCTGCCCGATTTCCGTTGGCACGGCTAAGACGCACTATCAATAAGGAATTATGTCCATCAACAGCTTCACTTATTTTAGATCGTCGAGCTGCGATACGAGGGTGAGTTGAAAAATTACGATAAATTTTATTTTATTTGTATTTTCTAAAATCAGCAATGTGCCCGATTTCCGTTGGCATAGCTAAGACTCACTATCAGTAAGGAATTTTGTCCACTAACAGCTTCACGTATTTTAGATCGTCGAGCTGAGATACGAGGGTAAGTTGAAAAATTACGATAAATTTTTTATTATTTGTATTTTCTAAAATCAGCGCTGTGCCCGATTTCCGTTGGCATGGCTAAGACCCACTATCAGTAAGGAATTATGTCCACTAACAGCTTCACGTATTTTGGATCGTCGAGCTGAGATACGAGTGTAAGTTGAAAAATTACCATAAATTTTATTTTATTCGTATTATTCGTCCATATATTCACTGGAGTCCCAAAAGAAAGAAGAGCAGCCAGACGGGTATCCTTATTAATAAAGAAAAACCTAAAAAATAAGATTACCGACTACGATTGCATTAGTGAAAACATACTTCGAGTGAACATGAAGATGCTTGATCATAATATAAGCATAATAGCAGTCTACGCACCATCAGATGACGAAAAAGTAGCTACAAAACAACTGTTCTTTGACCAACTTGTTGAGACTATCACCAAAATCGGTAATACCAGAGAAATAATTATGCTTGGCGATTTTAATAGCCGAACTGGTAGACAAACCCAGAGCAAAGTGATAGGACCATTTGGAGAAGAAGTAACAAATGATAATGGCTTGAGACTGATGCAATTGTGTGAAACCCACAACCTAAAAATAAATAATTGTTTTATTAGGCATAAGGATATTCATCGATATACCTGGATTCAGCCAACAAGAAATCTTAAATCAATCATTGACTATGCTATAGGTGGACAACACTCGAAATTAAAGTTGTATGATGTGCGAGCACTTCGTGGTATTACCTGTGGATCTGACCACCATCTGGTAAAAGCAAAAATATTATTCCCTTTCAGAAAAACACATAAGGACGAAAGTATTGAAGAAAATGAAAACCTAGAATGCATCGAAGACAATCAAAAATACAACTTTAGAAGTCTAGAAATCGAAAGTACTCAAAGATTGTATCAGAACCGATTAGATAAAAAATTAATAAACACAGAACACTCATTTGAAGAGATATATACAAACATAATAAAAAGCTTGAAGGAAGGAAGCATCGAAGCTGTTGGATACCAAGATAATAGAAATAGCAGGAAGATGTGGTGGACGGAAAAAATACAGGAAATGGTCAAAGAGAAAAAACGCACATACTTGAAATGGCTCAGTACTAAAGAACAAAGAGACCTAGAAATCTACAGGGAAACCAAAAGACAGCTGAGAAATTTGATACGCACAGAAAAAAATGAACTGTTCGAGCGCAAATGCCACTATATCAATACACACGTAGGAGGTAGGCAGAGTTCTGAAGTATGGAAATTCATTGCTACAGTAAAAATCCCAACAAAAGAAAAAGTAAACATCCAGATCATCAAACCAGAACAATGGACAGAACACTACAAGGGACTGCTGCAGGAAACGAAACCCGAATATCTGGCAGCCTCTCCGAGGAGAGACATAGAAGTACACGGAGAGGAAGAAATCATCGAAAAAGAAATGATAAAAAATAGTATTAAAAAGCTTAGATCCGGAAAAGCTAGCGGACCTGGAGGAATATATGCTGAAATGCTCAAATATAGATCAGAGAAACTAATCGAAAATCTCACATATATTATCAATCAATGCATAAACGGACATCCAGTACCTGATGATTGGAAAATTGCATTCATATCCTCAATACATAAAAAAGGAAACAAGCTGGATTGCAACAATTACAGAGGAATTTCAGTAACTAGTACTCTCAGTAGATTGTACGGTAGGATTCTTAGAGATCTAATAGAGAAGGATTTTCATGAACAAGAAGAAGAAGAGCAAAGTGGGTTTCGTGCAGGCAGATCTTGTAGTGATAATGTTTTTTGTCTTTAACAAGTAATTGAGAAAAAGAGCGCCAGAAATATAGAGACTCATGTTACCTTTGTGGACCTACAAAAAGCATATGATACCGTTCCAGTAAAAAAACTATGGACAGTACTAGAGCAGACTAATATCAATCATACATACATAAAAGCGATAAAAGAACTATACAAAGGGTCAAAATCTAAAATTAAAATTGGAAATCGACTTTCAAAAGAATTCCTGGTAACAAAAGGCTTAAGACAGGGATGTATTTCTCCAACTCTTTTTAAAATATATATCGCAGTAGCTCTAAAAAACTGGAAACGGAAAGTGCACGGCATGGGAATACAACTTAACGACCGATTTACTATATACACACTACAGTTTGCTGACGACCAAGTAATTGTAGCTAATGATAAAGAGGACATGGAGTATATGATGAGAAAGTTAATGGAAGAATACCAAAAGTGGGGATTAAGATTGAACGTGGACAAGACACAGTACTTATGTATTGGAGTTAGAACTAGACAATGGACAAGTAATATCTCCATGCAATGAGTATGTATACTTGGGTGTCACATTTGATAAAACAGGAACAGACTGTAAAGAACTGGAAAAAAGAATAGTAAAAGCAAAAAAGGTTATTGGATGTCTTAACAGTATTTTATGGAGCAGAGAGATAAAAAAGAATGTAAAATTTAACATATATGAAACAATGGTGAAAAGCACGCTGTTGTATGGTATAGAGACTTGTCGCGTAACAGAAAAATACAAAACAAAAATGGAAAGTGTCGAAATGGATGCCATATGAAGATCAATGAGAATATCTAGAACAGATCACATAAGAAATGAGATCATAAAAGAAAGAATGGGAATCGAAGGGAGCATAACGGATGACATCACTAAAAGACAACTGATATGGTACGGCCATGTACAACGGATGAACGACGAAAGATTACCAAAGCAGGTCCTAGAATGGCAACCAATAGGGCGCAGAAAAAGAGGGCGTCCTAAATTATAATGGCAACAGTCAATCCAAAGATCAATGAGTCAAAAAAATCTGACAGAAGATGATTGTCAGGATCGAAGGAGGTGGAAAATAGGCGTCGGACAACGTAGAAAAACGTTCTAAACCGACTAAATAAATATTTTCTAAAATCAGCGCTGTGTCCGATAAGACCCACTACCAGAGTAAGGAATTACGTCCACTCACAGCTTCAAATATTTTAAATCGTCGAGCTGAGATACGAGGGTAAGTCGAGGGGTGGCTCGATCGCCGATTTCTGTACACCAAAGGGAAATACCTTAGGTATTTCCCAGTATTTCCTCTAATTTCAATGCTATTTCCTAGCATTTCCCAGTACTTCCTGGTATTTCCCAAGTACTTCCCGGTATTTCCTAGTATTTCCTGGTATTTCCTAGTATTTCCTAGTATTTCCCAAGTAATTCCTAGTACTTCCTTATGCTCCAGTACTTTTAAAAAACTTAAATATCTCTAAAACTAATCAACCTTTTTTAACGAGGAAAAAAACAAATTTCATTAAATTTCCTGCTCTACAGGGTGTTCCAAGTAAAGTGTCCACTACTGCTAACTATGTTACTATTAAAAATAAAAAAATATATAAATTGGCAAACTAGTAGAATTTTTGGTGCTCAAATAAAAAAAAATTAGAGCGTTTTCGAGTTTTTTCAAAAAACATATATTTTTTTAAAATTGTTACCGCGCTTTTCTATTTTATATAAAACGACTTATCAGAAAAAAATATAAAATACAGGGGATTCAATTAAAAAAAATATATGGTTTTTGAAAAACAAAATATACGGTACAGCAACTAGCGTAACGTAATTTTTACACACATCAATTGAAAATTTAATTGTCAACAAAAATTAGGTAAGCGAACTCAACCTCGATTTGGTTTCATGTAAAGTTCTGGAAATGTATACAAAACGCCTTAAAGAAGTCTGGAAAAGTTCTGGCAAAATCCGAAAATGTTCTAGAAAAGTCTAAAACTATTCAGGAACACTCTGAGAAAATTTTGTAAAAGTCTAAAAACATGTTTAGGAAAAGTCTTAAAATGTATTGGAAATGCTTTTCAACAAAAATTTGTCTTTTGCCATAATAACAAAATGTCTCTGTAATGAGAGCGCGAGTAACAAAAGCGCGATGTAACATAAGCGCGATATAACAAAACCGCGACTAACAAATTCGTGAGTAACAAAAGCGCGAGTGATCAAACCGCAAGTAACATAACCGCGAGTAACAAAAGCGCTATGTAACAAAACTGTGAGTAACAAAAGCGTGAATGTGAATAACTGGCGATACGTTTATTTCCATAATTAATAGCGCATGAATTCTTTCCTGGGTTCCTAGAGGGTGTGATTACGAACCGAACCGAACCGAACCGAACTGAACCAACCGAACCAACCAGCATATTTTTTCAAAAAAAAACTTGCCCGACTTCTTTTTCGGGATCCTAGAGGGTGTGAATCCGAACCGAACAGTACTGAACCAAACCGAATTCGACCAAGTAGGCAGTAAAAACAAAAACATTTTTTTTTTGTTTTTAATAAGTGGCGGCTCGTGATTTTCGCAATCGGTGATGCAGGATTTCCCTACCGCCATTTTTTATACACACATATAAAAAATAAAAATATAATAATATGCTAATAATATATATATGAAATACCTATTCTATAAAGAACTTACCTAAATTCAGTAAAATCAGCGAAATCATATCGGTAGTTGCATCATCGAAAACCTACTGGTTTACGATGATGCAACTGCAATGTAATTTAAATTTTACTCCTTGTATGTGAGGCGATGAGTCTATCCATATTTAAAATGTCGAATGTACACTTTGTCTTTAATCTTAACCGGTTTATTAACGTTCATATAGGGGACGGCTTTTCAGAGTTCAAAATGTCTTTCTTGTCATCGTCGTTCCACCTCAAAAACGGTTTCCCCAGTAAAACACACACTGCATCGTTCACAGGGAACATTATGCAAAATAATTCAAACAGAAACCGAATCAGAACACACAGATTAGCAAGGAACCTAGGCGACCTAACCGAGCCGTTTACTGTGACCGGAAAATATTTAAATGATGTACGCAGGCTCAACACCCTGAATCGCTGCCCTGCGAAACCATGCGACATGTCATGGCGCCCAACGAAAGCCTTCACCCCGCGGCATATTGAGTAGACACAGGCGAACGAGAAACAAAATCGCTTCAACAATGCTTGTCTGTATGCTATGCCCGCATTCTCTGCACTGTAGAATTCCATAGCTATATGTTTTGTTGCCTGCCAATTGCAAAATATGGAAAGAGAGGACGATGTCGCTATAGAATTCAACAGTACAGAATCCGCGGCGGGGAACGCACACGGCTTTTTATCAATTAATAGGTAATAAGGTAACTAACCGCTCGTTCTGTTTTGCTGATGCGGCGCGGCTCCAATTTTTATATTCTTATATTATTTTATTTAGTCTGAAAAAAAGAGGTGAAGCAGTGCTTCACCCGTCATAGGGCGAGCCGCCACTGCTGAACTCTGAAATTAAGAACCAAACGAAAATAAAATGCGCCGCAGGCGAACATTTTAATAAAAGTTAATTCAATTTTGAGAACAAAATTAAACAAAAATATGTTGATTTTAAGTTAAAATTTAGTTTAACAACAAGTTTTCTGTAACATTTAAGTTACAAATTTATTGCCGCTTAAAAAAGATGGTATTACTAGAGCCGCTAGGGCTCCTTTTACGCCTAAGCCCCGGGCACTACCCCGGTTTGCCCAACGATAACTACGTCACTGTATAGTAGGTAAGTCTGAAAATATTTAGAAGGTTAGAAATGTTCTGGAAAATTCTAAAAAGTGACAAGCAACAAATAAATTTCAAAAAACTCGTGTAGTAAGTAATAAAGGCTACAAAGGGTACAAACGCAATTAGCGTTGATCTGGTCTAAAAGGCAGAAGAGCTGTCGTAGGTCATGGGTGGTTTGTTTCTTTTTATTTGTAATCGATATGTATAGCAGTTTATTTTCGCCTGCTGTTGTTCTAGTTGCTCTCGTATCTCGGTGGATGGCGCTTCTTGCGAGAGTTTTCTCACTATTTACATAGGATTAGAGACAAAACCGTCTAATTAACTGCGCAAGGGTGTCACATTGATCAAGCAGTGTTCTGAGAAATCCCATAAGGACGAAACAGTTAACTGTCAACACTTATTAGGTGTCCATTAGATCTTGGATGTCCGTGTGGTTAAGCTTTCAAACTACCCACGGAAAAATATGAGAGAAACAAAAACTTCTGTACCCGATTAGCCACGAAGCTTGTTTGATTTTTAAATTCACGGGTACTAAATTTCACGTTTGATAATTTTTATCTATAACAATTTAGGGGCGTCCGTAAATTAAGTTAATTTAGAAAAATAAAATTTATCGTAATTTTTCAACTTACCCTCGTATCTCAGCTCGACGATCTAAAATACATGAAGCTGTTAGTGGACATAATTCCCTACCGATAGTGGGTCTTAGCCATGCAAACGGAAATCGGGCACAGCGCTGACTTTAGAAATTACAAATAATATAAAATTTATCGTAATTTTTCAACCTAACCTCGTATCTAAGCTCGACGATCTAAAGTACTTGAAGCTGTTAGTGGACATAGTTCCTTACTGATAGTGGGTCTCAGCCACGCCAACGGAAATCGGGCACACCGCTGATTTTAGAAAATACAAATAAAATAAAATTTATGGTAATTTTTCAACTTACCTTCGTATCTCAGCTCGACGATCTAAAATACGTAAAGCTGCTAGTAGACATAATTCATCACTAGTAGTGGGTCTTAGCCATGCTAACGGAAATCGGGCACAGCACTGATTTTAGAAATTACAAATAATATAAAATTTATCGTAATTATTCAACTTACCCTCGTATCTCAGCTCGACGATCTAAAATACGTGAAGCTGTTAGTGGACATAATTCCTTTCTGATAGTGGGTCTCAGCCATGCCAACGAAAATCGCGCAAACCGCTGATTTTAGAAAATACAAATAAAATAAAATTTGTGGTAATTTTTCAACTTACCCTCGTATCTCAGCTCGACGATCTAAAAGACGTGAAACAGTTAGTGGGCATGATTCCTCACTAGTAGTGGGTCTTAGCTATGCCAACGGAAATCGGGCACAGCGCTGATTTTAGAAAATACAAATAAAATAAAATTTATGGTAGTTTTTCAACTTACCCTCGTATCTCAGCTCGACGATCTAAAATACGTAAAGCTGCTAGTAGACATAATTCATCACTAGTAGTGGGTCTTAGCTATGCTAACGGAAATCGGGCACACCGCTGATTTTAGAAAATACAAATAAAATAAAATTTATGGTAATTTTTCAACTTACCCTCGTATCTCAGCTCGACGATCTAAAATAAGTGAAGCTGTTAGTAGACATAATTCCCTACTAATAGTGGGTCTTAGCCATGCCAACGGAAATCGGGCACAGCACTGATTTTAGAAATTACAAATAATATAAAATTTATCGTAATTATTCAACTTACCCTCGTATCTCAGCTCGACGATCTAAAATACGTGAATCTGTTAGTGGACATAATTCCCTACCGATAGTGGGTCTTAGCCATGCAAACGAAAATCGGGGACAGCGCTGATTTTAGAAAATACTAATAAAATAAAATTTATGGTAATTTTTCAACTTACCCTCGTATCTCAGCTCGACGATCTAAAATACGTGAAGCTGTTAGTGGACATAATTCCTTGCTGATAGTGGGTCTCAGCCATGCCAACGGAAATCGGGCAAACCGCTGATTTTAGAAAATACAAATAAAATAAAATTTATGGTAATTTTTCAACTTACCCTCGTATCTCAGCTCGACGATCTAAAAGACGTGAAACTGTTAGAGGGCATGATTCCTCACTAGTTGTGGGTCTTAGCCATGCCAACGGAAATCGGGCACAGCGCTGATTTTAGAAAATACAAATAAAATAAATGTATGGTAATTTTTCAACTTACCCTCGTATCTCAGCTCGACGATCTAAAATACGTAAAGTTGCTAGTGGACATAATTCCTCACTAGTTGTGGGTCTTAGCCATGCCAACGGAAATCGGGCACAGCGCTGATTTTAGAAATTACAAATAATATAAAATTTATCGTAATTATTCAACTTACCCTCGTATCTCAGCTCGACGATCTAAAATACGTGAAACTGTTAGTGGACATGATTCCTCACAAGCAGTGGGTCTTAGCTATGCCAACGGAAATCGGGCACAGCGCTGATTTTAGAAAATACAAATAAAATAAAATTTATCGTAATTTTTCAACTTATCCTCGTATCTCAGCTCGACGATCTAAAATACGTGAATCTGTTAGCGGTCATAATTCCTTACCGATAGTTGGTCTTAGCCATGCAAACGGAAATCGGACACAGCGCTGATTTTAGAAAATACCAATAAAATAAAATTTATGGTAATTTTTCAACTTACCCTCGTATCTCAGGTCGACGATCTAAAATACGTGAAACTGTTAGTGGACATGATTCCTCACTAGTAGTGCGTCTTAGCCATGCCAACTGAAATCGGGCACAGCGCTCATTTTAGAAATTACAAATAATATAAAATTTATCGTAAGTATTCAACTTACCCTCGTATCTCAGCTCGACGTTCTAAAATAAGTGAAGCTGTTAGTGGACATCATTCCTTATTGATAGTGGGTCTTAGCCATGTCAACGGAAATCGGGCATAGCGCTGATTTTAGAAATTACAAATAATATAAAATTTATCGTAATTTTTCAACTTACCCTCGTATCTCAGCTCGACGATCTAAACAACTTGAAGCTGTTAGTGGACATAATTCTTTACTGATGGTGGGTCTTAGCCATGCCAACGGAAATCGCTCACAGCGCTGATTTTAGAAAATACAAATAAAATAAAATTTATCATAATTTTTCAACTTACCCTCGTATCTCAGCTCGACGATCTAAAATACGTGAAGCTGTTAGTGGGCATAATTCGTTACTGATAGTGTGTCTTAGCCATGCCAACGGATATCGGGCACAGCACTGATTTTAGAAAATACAAATAAAATAAAATTTATCGTAATTTTTCAACTTACCCTCGTATCTCAGCTCGACGATCTAAAATACGTGTAGCTGTTAGTGAACATAATTCCCTACTGATGGTGGGTCTTAGCTATGCCAACAGAAATCGGGCACAGCGCTGATTTTAGAAAATACAAATAAAATAAAATTTATCGTATTTTTTCATCTTACCCCCGTATCTTAGCTGGATGTCCTAATATAGAGAAATGTGTTACTAAAAAACATTCCATACTACTACTAGGTCACACTCACCTCAGCACCAATCGTACTCAACATTGATTTTAGACAATACGATTTATCTTCATTTTTTAACTTACCCTCGTATCTTAGTTTAATGATTTAACTCACTCAACAGTGCATATAATGTCCAGTTATGTCTGCACGTCTCAATTATATCACAACTATCTTATCAATCCAATGGTTGGGGCATTATTTTCCTATACAACATTTTACTGGTGAAACTATAAGTTTCTGACTCTCCCCCGTTACACCAGGATAGACAATTTCCATTTTTTAGTAATATCCCACTGCCTTAGCATCATAAAAAATTCTTATGTAGTTAAAATATGAAAATAAGAATATACAGCAAAAACGAACTGGTCCACTGTAATTTAAATGAATCTGAATCTGAATCTGATGCTAACTTTCACCACGTATTGATTTTTTATTTAAAATATATTAATTTTGAGAATAGTAATTGTCAAATGCCATCAAAGATTTTTGCCAGGTCGATGTTTTTTTTTTTTAAGGAAACAACATACTACTATGTAGAGACCCTGTATGTATGACCTATTTTTACTAAACATTTTTTGGTTATATTACTTTCTGACTAAGTTCATTGGCGTTTCACTAAAAAATGTTTAATTTTCAGCGGTGAGTGACATTAATCACCATGCAACCAGTGGCGTAGCACTGGGGGGGGCTTAGGGTTTAAACCCCCCCATGAGGCAAATAAAAAGAATAACGGTACATGAATGTTCTAAAACTAACTAAGTGGCAGGTGCCATAGATAAAGGAGTTTTTCTTCGGTTCAGTCAGTTTTTATTAGATAGGCAACTCTGGCTGATTGACAGATCATTAACTCTGTGGCGCCCACTACTGAGCCTAGTGACGAACTAAAAGTGGAGGCGGGAAATTTGAATCGCCTTTTATATAAATATTTCTTTAATTATAAAGTTTTGTTAAAATGTTTAATCAGTCAATATTTTATAAAGACATACAATGTCTTTATAAGATATAAACAGATTGAAAATGATATAAGTACAATAAATAAAATATTTTTTAAATAAATAAATTTTTATTATTATAAAAAAGCTACAAATAAAAACTAAATTAACGACTAACTATAGATGAAATAATACATAGTCTAATTGATTGGTAAAATAAAATATAATGAAAAACCAAACACTATCCAGTATATTTAAATTTGCTTTTAACATTTATGGTGAGTGATGAGTGAATAAATAATGAAACAGTTGTTCGTGAAGAGAATCATTCTTAAATGTCTACTTTTTAACAGCAAGACGAAAATCTGATGTGATTTAAAAGTACCTCCTCACCTTGGTTGTAAGTTGTGTCGGGTATGTTTCAAAGCAGTATATACATAGCTTATCAGTGGTCGCACATATCATCCAAAAGCTGAAAACAATAAAAAAAAATCAACTTATAACCACATTAATCATAGGTACTAGATTATGGTAAGATAAAGATTTAGAATTAAGGAATACATTTATTTAAAGTACATTACGCTGCTGGGTTATCCCTCGTTTACCCATCAATGTGTCTGTCTCCATTTTACTTAATATCAAAAGAAAGAGATTAACATAAAATTAACACTTAATTTGTGCTTAATTGATGGGCAAATAAGGCACCTACCAGCCATTGGAAACCTGTATTCAGAGTTCCGTTAAGTAAGCGATAAGAAGGTAAAAAGGCACTACCAATACAAATTTTATCAAATGCCAATCTAACCTCAACTGAGAAAATAAGAAAACTTACCTTAAAATTTCTCGGAAAACTATGAATCTTATACTAGTCTGAACTTTAGACACTTCACCCAGGAGAGCAACTAGAAATTCTCATTGTTTTAATTTAAAAATTGCAAAAGTTACAAATTTAACAAAATTTAATTTTAACGCGTCCAGCAGCAAAGATTACCTACATAAGCTAAAAAGATAGATTTAAAATGAACCCGAAATAAAATGCGGTCGAAGAGGTTTTTCTACCTGAATAAAAGGGGGACGGAACTTTAACCTAACGACCTGTCAAATTGCATTGAGTTTTCTAGGCATGGCAGGATCTTATAAATATATGTCGAATTTTCACGTCACTGGTGGTCCAGCTGATTTATGTAAACAAAAGTTAGATATGATATGAACAACTAATATTTTTTGAATTTTTTGAAAACTAAGGCAATTTTCCTACTATTTTTAGTATATTATTATAAAATATTTTTTTTTAGACATACCAGTCGTTATTTTTTTTAGCCCGCTTCATTTCTCTTTACACAAAAATTAAAACTCGATGAAAATAATGTGTTCATTTCAGCTTCAAAAATAATCCGCTGACTTACATCTTTGTTTACTTCCCAAGTCCTCGGTTCACCTTTGATATTAAACGATTACATTCAGTTTGACTTGTAATTTAAGTTTTGTGTAATAAAAAATAAAGCGGGCTAAAAAAAATAACGACAATACGTCTAGAAAATTACATTTTATAAGGATGTACTAGAAAACAGTAGGAAAATTGCCTTAGTTTTCAAAAAATTCGAAAAATATTAGTTGTTCCGTTGTTTATATCATATCTAACTTTTGTTTACAAAAATCAGCTGGACCACCAGTGACGTGAAAAATTCGACATATATATATATATATATATATATATATATATATATATATATATATATGATCCGAACACCGGTCTATTCTATCCACCGTGGTGCCTACCCTCTAATATTTTATAAATATGCGTACATCTCTAGTGTCTATTACCGACAACCGAATCATTTGATTCGTATACCTTCGCGCACAGAGCTGCGAACCGAACCGAACCACCGTATTTGATTTTTTTCTGAAACTAAAAAAACGCGATTAAAGTTTTTAAAATTCGTAAATACATAGTGCCTTACAGCAAAAAGAAATTTGTAAATAACTTTTTAAATATTTTTAGTAGATTTTTTACATTAGTATAAAAATCGCATTTTTGGATTTTTTTTAAATACTGCTAATGCTAAGCAGGGCAGAGGTGCGATCGGGCAGATCAGGTGTTTGGGTGGCGTATGTGGTTATAAAACTAGTTTTTCGTTACTCGAGTACTCGTTACTCAACAAATAACGGAGTAACGAATACAGATCCTAAAATTAAATGATTACTTGCGTTACTTTAATTATTTTAGTATTCAGCAATCCAAACATTTTTTATATTTTTTAAGTTCTCGTCTAAGACTGTTATTTTTGTCTCTATTTTTATTTATTTTTAGATTTTAGTTATGTATTTCTTTGAATATAACGCAATATATTTTTAAAACAAACTTATATACAGAACATTTCCTACGTAATTCCTACCTTTATTTATTATTTATTTCAATTGAATATTTGCATAATATCAACAACAAAAATATACCTACAAGTAAATGATCTTCGAAGTAGCAACAATCGAGAATTTTGCACTAATTGTATGATTGAATTGAATACAGTTATAGTAATCAAAGTAACGATAGTCATGAATATATAAAATGATTACTTAGTAGTCGAGTAACTGTTAGTAACGACTATTTAAAAGTAACGAAAATCAACACCTATATTGCACATTGCCTGTAACAACTTGCGCGGGCGAGAGGTCTTTTTCCACTAGACTCAAAAGCTATGAGCGGCACGTAAGTAAAGCTGGGGGACCACTATAAGGGGCCACCAAATTTCATATGCCAGGATTTGGTGCTAATTTGTTGCTAATTTGTTACCGAAGAATTAAATTTGTTGCTGCAGCCGTTAACGAGAAATCGCGACCCCTGTGACTTTACGGTAAAGCTGAGGGGCCACCTCATAACTCTGGACTGAAAGGCGATACGAGAATGATTTAAACGCCATAATTTGTTGATCGGGATGGGGATGTGCAACCAATATTAAAGAATCCCAAAAGACATATAATTTTCTTTTTTTTCTTAAACTGTTTTTTGTTAATATTTTTGTTATTCTTGAAAATATTAAGGTAGAAACACTTGTAGTACCCTTATAAAAGGCCGTTCGAATTTGTTACCGCTATTTAAAGCGCCTGAGAGCGTTATTAAGCAAAAATAAAAAAATATTAAAAAATTGAGTCAGAGACCACTGTGCGAGGAGTAAAGTTGAGGGACCACCTTGTATCTCGGTAGTCTTTAAATATAATAATCTCAAACAAAAAGCATAATTTGTTGCTAAGAGTCTTATACATTGCATTGTGTAAAACAAATTATTTAATTCCAATCGTACGATTAAAAAAAATTTAAAAATAACATATTTTGTACTGTATTTCTAAACCCAACTGGGGGGGCCACAGAGTTTATATACTTGCTAGCGCTCAAATAGCACTACTTTGTATGTAAATGGAAAATTTGTCGCTGCTGCCGTTTTCGAGTTAATAAATTTTTTGTATTTTTAATTCAACAACCGTGCTATTATTTAGAAACTGTAAACCCTTTTTCCCAAGAACTAATTAAGGGGCCACAGATTGACCTTTGCAGTTTATAGTACTTGAGGGGTACTACCAACATTTATCAACGAGTAATTTGTCGACGCTTCCGTTTTCGAGAAATTGAATTTTAACTTGCTATAAAGTTCGACGTGTTTCATATAGTTTTCACCCTGTATCTCAAAAACTAACTAGAGGGCCACAGATTTTTTTCAGTTACTTATAGTACCTAAAGAGTACTATCAATATGTGTTAACAAATAATTTGTTGCTGCTTCCGTTTTCGAGAAATTGAATTTTTATTTGCTATAAAGTTCAACGTGTTTTATATAGTTTTCACCCTGTATCTCAAAAACTAACTAGAGGGCCACAGATTTTTTTCAGTTACTTATAGTACCTAAAGAGTACTACCAACATGTGTTAACAAGTAATTTGTTGTTGCTTCTGTTTTTGAGAAATTGAATTTTAACTTGCTATAAAGTTCGACGTGTTTCATAAAGTTTTCACCCTGTATCTCAAAAACTAACTAGGGGGCCACAGATTTTTTTTAGTTAATTATAGTACCTAAAGAGTACTATCAATATGTGTTAACAAATAATTTGTTGCTGCTTCGGTTTTCGAGAAATTGAATTTTTATTTGCTATAAAGTTCAACGTGTTTCATATAGTTTTCACCCTGTATCTCAAAAAGTAACTAGAGGGCCACAGATTTTTTTCAACTACTTATACTACCTAAAGAGTACTACCAATATGTGTTAACAAATAATTTGTTGCTGCTTCCGTTTTTGAGAAATTGAATTTTAACTTGTTATAAAGTTCGACGTGTTTCATAGAGTTTTCACCCTATATCTCAAAAACTAACTAGAGGGCCACAGATTTTTCTTAGTTACTTATAGTACCTAAAGAGTACTATCAACATGTGTTAAGAAATAATTTGTTGCTGCTTCCGTTTTTTATTTGCTATAAAGTTCAACGTGTTTCATATAGTTTTCACCCTGTATCTCAAAAACTAACTAGAGGGCCACAGTTTTTTTTAGTTAATTATAGTACCTAAAGAGTACTACCAATATATGTTAACAAATGATTTGTTGCTGCTTCCGTTTTCAAGAAATTGAATTTTTACTTGCTATTAAGTTCAACGTGTTTCATATAGTTTTCACCCTGTATCTCAAAAACTAACTAGAGGGCCACAGATTTTTTTCAATTACTTATACTACCTAAAGAGTACTACCAATATGTAATAACAAATAATTTGTTGCTGCTTCCGTTTTTGAGAAATTGAATTTCAACATGGTATAAAGTTCGACGTGTTTCATAGAGTTTTCACCCTGTATCTCAAAAACTAACTAGAGGGCCACAGATTTTTTTTAGTTACTTATAGTACCTAAAGAGTACTATCAACATATATATATATATATATTTATCGGTTTCACAACGTTCTACGTCTTCCGATACCCAATCTCCACTCGTTTCTGTTTGCCCATAATTCATCATCTAGGCCTCTTATTCTTATTTCATTGTCTATTCCTTCTCTCCAGCTTCTCCTTGGCCGTCCTCGTTTTCTTCGGCCAGTTGGTTTCCATTGTAGTATTTGTTTAGGTAGTCTTTCATCATTCATTCTTTGTACATGTCCGTACCACACCAGTTGTTTTGTTCTTATATCATCCACTAAAGTACGTTCACCCACTGTCATAATTTCTCTTATTCTTTGATTTGTAACTCTTTCTCTTTTTGATTTCCCTGCTGCTCTTCTCCAATAGTCCATCTCCGTAGCGGAAAGCATTTTTTCTGTTCTATCCTTGATTGGCCATACTTCTGAGCCGTATGTAATAATACTTTTTACAATGGTGTTATATATAAGCTTTTTGTTATGTTTTGATATACTTTGGTCCCAAATTATTCCATTTAATAAAGTTATTGCTTTTCTTCCTTGTACGTTTCGATCTTTTATAGCTTTGTCTAGTGTTCCGTCAGCTGTAATTTTTAGACCTAAGTATTTATACTCATCACAGGAGTGAATTCGCTGCCCGGTATTTAAGATTAGATCCTGTTTCATTCCACCGATACACATATACTCTGTCTTATTGAGATTAACCTCTAGTCCCCACTTATAGTATTCTTCTAATAGTTTTCGTGTCATATATTCGAGGTCGTCATAATCCTGAGCCAATACTATCTGATCATCGGCGAAACATAAAGTATACAAGGTGGTTTCGTCCAACGGAATTCCCATGTTTTGGCATTTTCTCTTCCATACTTTAAGGACTTGTTCCAAGTATATCTTGAAGAGCGTAGGCGAGATACAGCAACCTTGTTTAAGACCTTTATTTACTTGAAAGCCTTTAGTTAGTTTTGCTTTTATTTTAACTTTTGCCATACTATTGCGGTATAACTCTTTGATGGCCTTAATTAGTTGTACGCTTATGTTTGCCTTTTCCAACGCTCTCCAAAGTAGATTTAGTGGTATACTATCATATGCCTTCTGCAAATCCACGTAAAGCAGATGCAGCTCTTGTCCGTATGCCATTTTCTTTTCAATAACTTGGGTTATACAAAAGAGATGATCTGAAGTCGATCTACCCGCCCTGAAACCAGCTTGTTCTTCTGCCTCCATGTCTTTATATTCGCTCTCTACTTTATTTCTTATTATTTTACCGTATATTCTGCTTAACGTACTAGTCACAGATATACCTCTATAATTGTCACATATATCTTTCCTTCCTTTTTTGTGTATTGTGGATATATATGACGTTTTCCACTCAGTTGGGACTACAGTTCCATTTAAATATTTTTGGAAAAGATTCCGTAATCTCCAAAACAGTTCTTCAGTGCCATATTTAATAAGTTCGGCTGGGATATTTCCGGGTCCGGCAGATTTACCGCTTTTTAAGGTCTTGCAGACGTTTTTGACCTCAGAGATTGTGAGGGGTACTGGAGATCCCATCGTTCTAATTATATTGTCTCTTGCGTCTTCCTTGAATTCTGCTCTATCTTCAGTTAAAAGTTTTTTAAAATGCTCATCCCATTCTTTGTCTGGTATTGGTGAAATGATATCTCTGCATGTTTCTTTTTTAATCGATCTTATAGTTTTCCAGCTTTCGGTACTTCTCCTACCTCCTAAGTAAGAATCTATTTTCTGGCACTTTTGCGTCCACGAATGATTTTTCTTATCACTGATCATTCTTCTCACCTTTGATTGCGCGATTTTGTATTCTTGTCTGCTTCTATCTGTCTTTTGGGATAAGTAGGTGTGAGATAATTTCCTTTTTTCCTCTATTTCTCTTTCAATCTCAGCATCCCACCAGTATGGTTTTCTTCTTTTATCAACATGTGTTAAGAAATAATTTGTTGCTGCTTCCGTTTTTTATTTGCTATAAAGTTCAACGTGTTTCATATAGTTTTCACCCTGTATATCAAAAACTAACTAGAGGGCCACAGTTTTTTTTAGTTACTAATAGTACCTAAAGAGTACTACCAATATGTGTTAAAAAATAATTTGTTGCTGCTTCCGTTTTTGAGAAATTGAATTTTAATTTGCTATAAAGTTCGACATGTTTCATAGAGTTTGCACTCTGTATCTCAAAAACTAACTAGAGGGCCACAGATTTTTTTTTGTTGCTGCTTCCGTTTTCGAGAAATTAAATTTTTACTTGTTATAAAGTTCGACGGGTTTCATAGAGTTTTCACCCTGTATCTCAAAAACTAACTAGAGGGCCACAGATTTTTTTCAGTTACTAATAGTACCTAAAGAGTTCTACCAATATATCTGAACAAATAATTTGTTGCTGCTTTCGTTTTCAAGAAATTGAATTATTACTTGCTATAAAGTTCAACGTGTTTCATATAGTTTTCACCCTGTATCTCAGAAACTAACTAGAGGGTCACAGATTTATTTATTTATTTATTTATTTATTTAATCAACGTATAAGGTACATTTTCAAGTAAATTAAATTAAATACAGTTGTTTAAAATCCTAACTTATTATTGCACAAGCAATGAGCAATAATAAATCACCAAACAATTTTATGTAAGAACAATTTTTTTTGCAGCTGATTTAAATTTTTCTAAGTTTGAAAAATTAAAATAATCAAGTTTAGAGTAATGTTTATTAGCAGTGTTTAATATTCGGTTTACTGGACAATGGAGCAAGTAGAATGCTCTACAGTATGGCACATGTAGAAGAGACTGGTTACGAGTGTGATAAGCTGGAACATGTATTTTAAGAGTTTCTAAACATTCAGGACTCTTAGTAATGTTGTGTGAAACCACCAGAAACAACTACTCCGAGGGAAAATACCCCTACCGGCATTGAATTATACTGATGGTTTGAGGCTTTCGTTGGGAACTTGTTAAAACTGTTTGGTTTTCACTTTCTCCAACGTCGATCACGAGGATACGAGTGATCCCCGTCTGGAACACGTCCTGGTAGTCAGGAACAAATGTTCCATGCCAATCCACGACCGGACCGGTTTCGACCTTTTGGGCCATCCTCAGGTGAATGTAGGCGATAGCTCCGTGTAGAGCATAAGTTGTGTGAAACCACCAGAAACAACTACTCCGAGGGAAAATACCCCTACCGGCATTGAATTATACTGATGGTTTGAGGCTTTCGTTGGGAACTTGTTAAAACTGTTTGGTTTTCACTTTCTCCAACGTCGATCACGAGGATACGAGTGATCCCCGTCTGGAACACGTCCTGGTAGTCAGGAACAAATGTTCCATGCCAATCCACGACCGGACCGGTTTCGACCTTTTGGGCCATCCTCAGGTGAATGTAGGCGATAGCTCCGTGTAGAGCATAAGTTGTGTGAAACCACCAGAAACAACTACTCCGAGGGAAAATACCCCTACCGGCATTGAATTATACTGATGGTTTGAGGCTTTCGTTGGGAACTTGTTAAAACTGTTTGGTTTTCACTTTCTCCAACGTCGATCACGAGGATACGAGTGATCCCCGTCTGGAACACGTCCTGGTAGTCAGGAACAAATGTTCCATGCCAATCCACGACCGGACCGGTTTCGACCTTTTGGGCCATCCTCAGGTGAATGTAGGCGATAGCTCCGTGTAGAGCATAAGTTGTGTGTAACCACCAGAAACAACTACTCCGAGGGAAAATACCCCTACCGGCATTGAATTATACTGATGGTTTGAGGCTTTCGTTGGGAACTTGTTAAAACTGTTTGGTTTTCACTTTCTCCAACGTCGATCACGAGGATACGAGTGATCCCCGTCTGGAACACGTCCTGGTAGTCAGGAACAAATGTTCCATGCCAATCCACGACCGGACCGGTTTCGACCTTTTGGGCCATCCTCAGGTGAATGTAGGCGATAGCTCCGTGTAGAGCATAAGTTGTGTGAAACCACCAGAAACAACTACTCCGAGGGAAAATACCCCTACCGGCATTGAATTATACTGATGGTTTGAGGCTTTCGTTGGGAACTTGTTAAAACTGTTTGGTTTTCACTTTCTCCAACGTCGATCACGAGGATACGAGTGATCCCCGTCTGGAACACGTCCTGGTAGTCAGGAACAAATGTTCCATGCCAATCCACGACCGGACAGGTTTCGACCTTTTGGGCCATCCTCAGGTGAATGTAGGCGATAGCTCCGTGTAGAGCATAAGTTGTGTGAAACCACCAGAAACAACTACTCCGAGGGAAAATACCCCTACCGGCATTGAATTATACTGATGGTTTGAGGCTTTCGTTGGGAACTTGTTAAAACTGTTTGGTTTTCACTTTCTCCAACGTCGATCACGAGGATACGAGTGATCCCCGTCTGGAACACGTCCTGGTAGTCAGGAACAAATGTTCCATGCCAATCCACGACCGGACCGGTTTCGACCTTTTGGGCCATCCTCAGGTGAATGTAGGCGATAGCTCCGTGTAGAGCATAAGTTGTGTGAAACCACCAGAAACAACTACTCCGAGGGAAAATACCCCTACCGGCATTGAATTATACTGATGGTTTGAGGCTTTCGTTGGGAACTTGTTAAAACTGTTTGGTTTTCACTTTCTCCAACGTCGATCACGAGGATACGAGTGATCCCCGTCTGGAACACGTCCTGGTAGTCAGGAACAAATGTTCCATGCCAATCCACGACCGGACCGGTTTCGACCTTTTGGGCCATCCTCAGGTGAATGTAGGCGATAGCTCCGTGTAGAGCATAAGTTGTGTGAAACCACCAGAAACAACTACTCCGAGGGAAAATACCCCTACCGGCATTGAATTATACTGATGGTTTGAGGCTTTCGTTGGGAACTTGTTAAAACTGTTTGGTTTTCACTTTCTCCAACGTCGATCACGAGGATACGAGTGATCCCCGTCTGGAACACGTCCTGGTAGTCAGGAACAAATGTTCCATGCCAATCCACGACCGGACCGGTTTCGACCTTTTGGGCCATCCTCAGGTGAATGTAGGCGATAGCTCCGTGTAGAGCATAAGTTGTGTGAAACCACCAGAAACAACTACTCCGAGGGAAAATACCCCTACCGGCATTGAATTATACTGATGGTTTGAGGCTTTCGTTGGGAACTTGTTAAAACTGTTTGGTTTTCACTTTCTCCAACGTCGATCACGAGGATACGAGTGATCCCCGTCTGGAACACGTCCTGGTAGTCAGGAACAAATGTTCCATGCCAATCCACGACCGGACCGGTTTCGACCTTTTGGGCCATCCTCAGGTGAATGTAGGCGATAGCTCCGTGTAGAGCATAAGTTGTGTGAAACCACCAGAAACAACTACTCCGAGGGAAAATACCCCTACCGGCATTGAATTATACTGATGGTTTGAGGCTTTCGTTGGGAACTTGTTAAAACTGTTTGGTTTTCACTTTCTCCAACGTCGATCACGAGGATACGAGTGATCCCCGTCTGGAACACGTCCTGGTAGTCAGGAACAAATGTTCCATGCCAATCCACGACCGGACCGGTTTCGACCTTTTGGGCCATCCTCAGGTGAATGTAGGCGATAGCTCCGTGTAGAGCATAAGTTGTGTGAAACCACCAGAAACAACTACTCCGAGGGAAAATACCCCTACCGGCATTGAATTATACTGATGGTTTGAGGCTTTCGTTGGGAACTTGTTAAAACTGTTTGGTTTTCACTTTCTCCAACGTCGATCACGAGGATACGAGTGATCCCCGTCTGGAACACGTCCTGGTAGTCAGGAACAAATGTTCCATGCCAATCCACGACCGGACCGGTTTCGACCTTTTGGGCCATCCTCAGGTGAATGTAGGCGATAGCTCCGTGTAGAGCATAAGTTGTGTGAAACCACCAGAAACAACTACTCCGAGGGAAAATACCCCTACCGGCATTGAATTATACTGATGGTTTGAGGCTTTCGTTGGGAACTTGTTAAAACTGTTTGGTTTTCACTTTCTCCAACGTCGATCACGAGGATACGAGTGATCCCCGTCTGGAACACGTCCTGGTAGTCAGGAACAAATGTTCCATGCCAATCCACGACCGGACCGGTTTCGACCTTTTGGGCCATCCTCAGGTGAATGTAGGCGATAGCTCCGTGTAGAGCATAAGTTGTGTGAAACCACCAGAAACAACTACTCCGAGGGAAAATACCCCTACCGGCATTGAATTATACTGATGGTTTGAGGCTTTCGTTGGGAACTTGTTAAAACTGTTTGGTTTTCACTTTCTCCAACGTCGATCACGAGGATACGAGTGATCCCCGTCTGGAACACGTCCTGGTAGTCAGGAACAGGAAAAATTTTATATACAAAGCACACATCGTAATACTCTCTTCTGCTGGACAAACTGTTCAGATTAAGGTAGGACTGAGTTAAGTCTCTTGTAAGATGTGTGCCAGTTTTTGAAAGAGTGTAGCATGCAAACTTTAGAAATTTGTTTTGGACATTATTTAATCTGTCTATGTGGATTTGATTATAAGGACACCAAATAATATTAGAAAATTCAAGTATTGACCTACAATATGAAATATACAGTGTTTTCAATGCAAAAACATTTGTAAAGTCCTTACATGTTCTTTTGATGAACCCTAGCATACGGTTCGCCTTATTGATAATATTCTCATAATGGGTGTGGAAGGACAGTTCACTATCCAGGTAAACACCTAAATCTTTGATGACTGTAACTTCCTCGAGAATAATGTTATCAATAGAATACTGAGCTGGCAATTCTACGGTTAGCCGGCTAAATCTTAAAAATTTGCATTTATCTGGATTTAAAGACATATCATTGGCCTGGCACCATGAGAAGACAATGTCAATATCTCTTTGTAGCTGCAAAATATCTCTTAGTGACGTGATTTTAATAAAAAGTTTTAAATCGTCAGCAAACATTAGGAAATGACAAGAGAGTAATTCGCCAAGGTCATTAATAAAGAGGATGAAAAAAAGGGGTCCCAGGTGCGACCCTTGGGGAACGCCAGATGTTACTGTGAATGGATTAGATAGGTGACCATTAATTTTAACTTGCTGCCATCTGTCGATCAGATAGGAGCCCACCCAATTTAGCAAAGCTGCAGATAAACCATAAAAAGAAAGTTTTAATAGCAGCAGAGAATGGTTTACTTTATCAAAGGCTTTGCTGAAATCAGTGTATATAGCATGTGTCTCTAGCCCTTTATCAAAGTTTTCAAAGATGTGGTTTGTAAACAAGTACAGGTTTGTATCTACAGACCGGCCAAGGGTGAAGCCATGTTGTTGTGACAGAATTTTACTCTGGAAATGGCCAGACATAATTTCCATGACACACTGTTCAAAGACTTTAGGAAGTGCTGATAAAATACTAATTGGCCTGTAGTTTTTGATGTCACTTTTATCGCCAGATTTGTGAATGGGAGTAATGTAAGAAAGTTTCCAGACATTTGGAAATCTGCCAGATTTTAGAGAACTGTTAAAAAGCAGGTAAAGAGGATAGTAGAGTGTTTGAGAGCAAAGCTTTAAGACTCTGTTTGGAATTCCATCAGGGCCTTTACCTTTTTTGATGTCAAGGGAACTTAATGCTTTTTCTACTGCAACAGCGCAATAGTGATTTCGCTAAGATTATCATGTATTTCTTTATCAACTTCCTGTGGATGGTTTTTCTTTGCATTGAACACAGACGAAAAGAACCTGGCAAACAAATTGGCCACATCCTCACCCTCTGTTGCTGTTGCATCGTCCAAATGCATTTCCTGGGGCACTGCTCCAGTACTCGATTTGGAGCGAATGAATTTCCAAAAAGTATTTGGATTATCATTAACAGAGTTTTCTGTTTCCTTTATGAAAAGTTCATAGCAATGAGCAGATAATAACTGACATTGCCTTCTCAAAGTGCTGAAATGAACGTAGTCAATATCACAGTGAGTACGTTTATATTTCTTATGCGCTAACTTTTTCTGAAAAATTAAGTTTTTTAGTTCATGAGAAAACCATTGAGGAAATTTAGACGAAGGTTTAAACACTTTAACTGGAACAAAATTATCGAAGCACGAAAATAGGACAGAGTACAGATTATTAGTTGTTTTATCAATATCATCATCCAGAATAGATAGCCAGTTAAAACTTAAAAAATAATTATTTATTCGTGCGAAATCCGCATTTTTAAAGTCATAGTAAAAACACTCTTTAGGTTCCAGATTTTTTGCGGATTTACTATGTAATAATATTTCTAAAGGTGGGTGCAATGGATCTGGTTTAACCAGTCCAACACTCTTTACTACGGCCTTAAGCTCAAAGTTTGCAAAACAGAGATCAAGAATTTTATTTTGGTGATTTACTATCCCATTATACTGAGTTAGTTCGAGAGATGCATACGTATCACACACTAGCACATCTTTTGCATTGAACAAATTTGACGGCGAAAAATCGGACTTACTGACGTTTTGAGAGCACGCGACTTTCGCAAAATTGTAGTCACCTGCAACATCTGAAGGCAAGAAGCTCGAGTCTTCGATGTTTTGAGACCATGTAATGTCAGGAAGGTTAAAATCACCAACCACTATAACTCTTTCGAACAACTCGCCTGCTGTTGATACCGACTTTAAGTGGGCTTCATAAACGGATATACCCATGTGTGGAGGAATGTAAACGCAGCCGACGCAGTAAGTTGCGTCACCAATCGACACTGACACCCAGATTTCTTCAACGGCTGGGTTACTAAAGTTTAGCCGGTGAGATTTGTAACGGCCGTTTATTGCAAGAATAACTCCACCTCCTTTTGATTTAGTACTGTTTATAGAGTTTCTGTCAGTTCTATATACGGCGTAACGAGAGTCAAGAAGTTCAGCATCATTTATGGTGGAGTCAAGCCATGTTTCGGTTAATGCAATGACAGAATATGATTCTATTTGAGCAGAGCAGAATATTTCTTTAAGTTTGGTTTTTGAACCACGCAGGTTTTGATAAAAAAGTGAAACGAGTTCTACTGATGGGCATCTTGAAGTTGTTGTCCTGACCGAAAATTCTTGTTTGCAGGTTCGTTCCGTGACGGGCGTGGACGAAACTCCTTAACGGCTGTGCCATCAGGCCATAGCCCAGGTTCCATCAGGCCCTTTAAAATGGATTCTTTAACACCAATTTTGAAAGATGCTACATCTTCATTTTGAACAAGCACATGGCATTTTACATCATTGATACCAAGTTTGTTCTGTACATAATCGATAACTTGTTCTTCAGTAGTACTAGGATTGCATCTACCCAGGTACAACCATTGTCTACGCTCTCCAGCTGTAAAAGATCCATTGCCAGAACTTGTACCAATCACTATATTAGGTCTGGCGCGGTTTTTTGGGAGCATAGGAGCAGAAGAAGTAGAAGAACTACTATTTGTATTTTCATTTTGTTTAGGATGATTGGCCTGGTGATTAGCTCTATTTGCGCTATGGTTAACTGTTGGAGGGAACCGCTGAGTTTGGTTGCTATTATTTGTTTGTTGCCACTTAGGCATTGTATCAGACACTGGTGTGTCCACGGAGTTTGTGGGGACCCTTGGAGCAGAGTTTTTTAAGGTTTTTATTTCATCTTCCAGTTTAGTAACTTGGTACAGAAGATTCGTGTGAGCAAGTTCAAGTTCGCTAATCCTAGTTTCATGATTTTGAATAATTGTGTTAGTGTTAGCGTTTGGAATCGTTTCATAGTTAACATGAGTTTTTTGTATATCATATGCATTTGTTTTGGCAATAGCTTTGAGGTCATTTTTTACTGTAGTAATCAGTTGATCATTTGTTTTAACAATATCACCTTTAACTTTGGTAAGCTCATCAAGCATATGTTTATTTAGTTTTGCTAGTTCTGATTGTAACATTGAGGTAACTGAAGATGTAATGTTGCAGCATAGTGTGTTGAAATCTGGCTGCAAGGAGGTATTTTGTAAATGAGTATTGATAGGAATATTTTTATCTGGTTGATTTTTGTATTCCATAATGGGTATCATACAAGTTTCACAGGCGAAGATCATTACTCTAGATTTCATTTGAGTTACCTGAGCTTCGGACGTTGTTAGCTTGGAGCATGCTAAACAGAAAGGTAAATTGCAGAATTCACAATTTATTTTATATTTCACCTCCTTTTCATTAAGTGTGCTTTTGCACTTTGAACAAGACATTATGCTCTTCTATTCCACTGTGCAGTGCACGAGTTTACTAAAATCGCTGAACACACCCTTCGCAAATTTGTTTGTGGCTGACTGGTCACCTTAGCGTGGCTAACTTCTGATTTGTTTACAAATTATGACGGTCAGCTGTTTATGGAACTTGGTATGGTGGGTTTTTTATACAGTTTTTTATTGCACAAATTAAACTGATAACAAGTTTAATTAGCTAAAATTATGCTAATTATGAGTCCGATGAAGTCAATAACACTTACGTGGATACAGTACCAGCTGGGCTGTAAGTTGAACACTGTTTACTTAACTTATGTGTACTAATAAGCTGGAATAAGGCTAAAATTGAGGAGCCACATTGATACTGATATCATACAGCCACAAAAACTTTGATGGTTTTCAGTTACTTATAGTCCCTAAAGAGTACTACCAATATGTGTTAACAAATAATTTGTTGCTGCTTCCGTTTTTGAGAAATTGCATTTTAACTTGCTATAAAGGTCGACGTGTTTCATAGAGTTTGCACCCTGTATCTCAAAAACTAACTAGAGGGCAGAAATAGAATTTCGGACTTCCATTGTCTTTATTTATTTTAAACACGACGTTTCGGTTAGTAAGTATCTCTAATCATTATCAAGTGTAAACTGAACTAGAGGGTTCTTTTAAGTGGCTTATAGTACCAAAAGAGTACTACCAATATGTGTTAACAAATAATTTGTTGCTGCTTCCGTTTTTAAGAAATTGAATTTTAACTTGCTATAAAGTTCGACGTGTTTCATAGAGTTTACACCCTGTATCTCAAAAACTAACTAGAGGGCCACATATTTTTTTTAGTGACTTATAGCACCTAAAGAGTACTACCAATATGTGTTAACAAATAATTTGCTGCCGCTTCCGTTCTCGAGAAATTGGATTTTAACTTGCTATAAATTTCGACGTCTTTCATATAGTTTTCACCCTGTATCTCAAAAACTAAGTAGAGGGCCACAGATTTTTTTCAGTTACTTATAGTTGTTTGCCCGCAGTTAGAAAAACGATAACTGCAGTGGACTTTATATATTTTATTAAATGAAAGCGCGAACAAACATAAATATATTGATATGAAATCACGAAATAATCAAAAGGTCCATAGTTAATTGCTGGTACCACACAACGGAAATCAGAAACAAAGCACTCACCAGTTTGCAGCCAATTTCTCCACGTTCCAGGGGCCCCTGTCTTGATCTAATAATGTCACCACGTAGCTGAAGGGCTGAAGTTTCTAGTTCTATGCTTCAGTACACCAAAATCGAGCACTTTCAAGTGTAGAAATTTGAAATAGTTGGAGAAAGTAAATTAACATGCCATTTTCTCGAGGCGGTAGAAAAGGATCTCACTGATTCTTGGTGCGCATGTCCAATGCGCGAAAAATGTACTCTGTCCGTCATCCAATTGTGTGGTTTTAAAATTTACAAACAACCGCGAAATTTAGCGGGAGCTAACATAACTGCCCTCCAAAACACACAATTTTAGAATATCAGCCGGACAGATATAGATATAAGAAAAATGATCGACCGATAAATATAAATGAATGAAAAACAGATAAGTAGCGTAAGTTTATTTAGAGATAACGAAAACCCGAAAAAGGCAAAACAAACAAACAAAAATTCAAAAAAAAAAATAAAAATAAAGAAAAACCTATTGTAATACCCGGTAATAGGTAGAAAAATGAAAATTAGTTTTAATTCGGCAAGAGGTACAGTTTTACAACTGGCCGCTTGTAAACACCGGTAGCCGTTCGTACCGTCGCAACACGCACTTGACCGTCTCCGCCGGGATGCAGTTCGATGACCCGACCGACTGGCCATTTCAAAGGTTATGATAACCAAATCATTTAATTTGATATTTGGGGACGAATCAGCCCACTTGTGTCGCTGTTGTAGCGTATGGAAATACTCTACAGAATACCGTTTCCAAAAATCATTATGTAGTTTTTGGATTAGTTGCCATCTCGAGAGCCGATTTAGGGGAACCTCGGACAAATCTGACTCTGGAATTTCTGAATTAAGGGGTTCAAGGGTCAAAAAATGCCCAGGGGTAAGAGGTTGAAGATCGTGTGAGTCTGAAGAGGCAGGAGATAAAGGGCGACTATTAAGTACATCTTCTATGCGACATGTAAGGGTCGACATTTCCATGATGGACAACTTCTGGTCGCCGACAACTCGAACAAAGTGAGTTTTAAAACTTTTGACGCCAGCTTCTGCCAGGCCATTGAAATGTGGACTGAGAGGAGGTCCCAGATGCCAACGAATATAAAGTCTGGTGGACGCACTTCTTGCGTAATCAAGTAATTGGTTACGAAACCCTATAAAATTACTGCCCTGATCTGACCAGCATTGCGTCACGCTTCCACGTCTGGAAATGAATCGATGGAATGCACCTACAAACCCTTCGGTGGACAGTTCCATGGTTAATTCCAAATGCACGCAATGTGTGGCCGTACAGACAAACACACAGACATACGATTTGAAAGCTTTACAACCACGGTAACGATGAGGAATCACAAAGAAAGGTCCACAAAAGTCGATAGCTACACTCGAAAAAGGTTTAAGTTGATTGATTCGATGAGCGGGAAGTGAACTCATTATGGGCGGTCTATAGGGTTTAGGGTTGATTCTAAAACATTGCAAGCACTTGGATATGGTTCTTTGAATTGCCCGTCTGGCAGATAATATCCAAAATTGCTATAAAAGCAGATTATGTAATGTTTTAAACCCAGGATGAAGGTATTGTCGATGAGTGGACTCGATAAGAAGAGTAGTTAAACGATGGTTGCTCGAAAGTAAGACGGGGTGTTTTGCAGAATAAGACAAAAGGTCAGATTTTTGTAATCTGCCACCGACTCTAATGATATTATTTTCATCAAGAAAAGGTGAAAGTTTTCGAAAAGGTTTCGGTATTGGTTTATCCTTAGATAACGCGGAAAAAAGCTCAGAAAAACAAGAACCACTTTGCATCTCACCGGTGGTAGGAAAAACAATATTTTCAAAAATAATTTTTTGGTCCGGTAGATTAGTGGGTTTTTGATAGGAATGGTTTTGAAAAAGGTTAACTATTCGAAGGACATAACAAATGATACGTTGAATTTTTGGAAATAAGCGGGAATTCAGAACGAAGTTTGTTCCAATAGTCGATGATAAAAGAATCTGGTTCTTCGTCCCAGCCTATTTTCGATATCCACAACTGTTGCAAAATAAATTTTGCTTGTAGCAACAAGGGACAAAGAAAACCTAAGGGATCGAAGATTGTTCCTATGATAGATAAAATAGAACGTTTAGTTGGGGGTTTGTCCTTCATTCGGCATTGATAAGAAAAAATGTCGTTTTTTGGATGCCACTGAAGGCCTAAAACTTTGATAAAGTGTGGTTCTTCCTTGCCAAAGGAGAGAGGCATTTGACGATCGGATTCTGGCAATGTTGCCAATAACTCAGGACAATTGCTTGCCCATTTTTTAAGTTCAAATCCTCCCGACTTCAACAAATCATTGAGTTCCGTTTGAAGGGAAAGGGCTTTAGAAAGCGAAGGGCTAGTTCCCAAGATATCGTCGATGTAAATTGACGTTTTTAAAACAGTACTAGCCATAGGAACACGTTCCTTTTCTCTCTCTGCCAGCTCATTTAATGTACGCATGGCTAGAAAAGGTGAGCATGTCATGCCAAAAGTGACAGTAGAAAGTTCCCACACTGAAAGTGGGTCCTGTGGAGAAAACCTCCACAATATCCTTTGATAAGGACGGTGATAAGGATTGATAAGGACTTGACGGAACATCTGTTTGATATCAGCAATGTAGGCAATAGAATTAAGACAAAACGTAAGGAGTAAAGAAGCAATATCTTTTTGAAGTTTCGGTCCAGATAACAACGTGTCATTGAGACTAATATTCTTTGGGGTGACTGCCGAACAATCCCAGACTACCCTTAATTTTGTACTTAAGCTTTCCGGCTTTAGTACGCCATGATGTGCCAAAAAACATGATACGTCGACTTTTGGTTGACTAGATAAAACTAGACTCATATGATTAGAATCGATATAGTCTTGCATAAAACTAGAATAGGCAGTGTACAGATCAGGATTTTTGAGTAATCTATTTTCTAGAAGTAAAAATCTACGATAAGCTTGCGGATAAGTATTTCCGAGGTCAGGGTTTATTTTATCTTTAAACGGGAGATCTACCATGAATCTACCGCTCGGTTGTCGTACGACACTAGCAGTAAATATTGATTCCGCTTGTTTTTCCTCCTTTGATAAGATTTGTTTTTAAGCAAATGTTCGATTTCCCAAAACCTAGGGATAATGACCTCTAAAGGAGGTGAATGACTAGTTAAAAAACAACTGGTTCGTTCCGTAAGATTACCTGCTTCGTCAACTTTTCCCATGACGACCCAGCCAAAGATGGTTTCAAGGGCTAAAGGTTGCCCTATTTGTCCAAGAACCCTGCCCTCCTTGAATATCTGTGCGAATAACTCGCAACCAATAACTAGGTCCACAGGTCTAGATTTGAAATAAGATGGGTCGGCAAGTTTAAGGTTTTCCAAGTGTTTCCACTGATTATCGTTCAAAGTGAATGTAGGCATATTGGAACATAGTTGTGGAACAACAATTGCTTCAAAATTAAGTAAAGGAGTGACCTGTCCGTGTGGCTTAATGTGACATTGAACGAGCCCTTTGGAAGTAAGAGAAGACATTTGATTTAATCCGAATATTTCAGTGGTGTAACTTCGCCTAGGAAGATTAAGACGCTGAATACACTTTTCACTGATGAATCCTGTCTGTGATCCAAAATCAAGCAGTGCCCTTACAGGTTGAAAATTTCCGCAACCGTCCATAACATCTATTATGGCGGTGCATAAAAGAAAGGTACCTGAAGGTCCTGAGGTATTTAATGACACATGAAGATTATTGACAGGTCGTGTGTGAATGACAGGACTAGTATCTTGGCTTCCAGACTCTTTATTAGTTTCTAAGATATGAGTTAAAGTGTGGTGCCTTTTACTATTGCAAGTCCTGCATGAATATTTTGATTTGCACGTGTCTACCCCATGTGAGGGATGAAAACACGCTAGACATAATTTTTTCTGCTTGACGAAAGATAGGCGCTCGATAGGCAAGAGGTCAAGAAATGTTTGACTTTTCGAAAGCACGTGACCTTGATTATACCGGAAACATTTTATTCCCGTACTTGAATTAGTTGAGGTGCCAGCCAGTCCTATATAAGGCGATTTGGATGATTTATAGGTAGGCTTTTGCCCAAACTAATTTGGCATAGAATTTGATTTTTGATAGGTAGGCTTTTGCCCAAACTGATTTTGCATAGAATTTGATTTTTGATAGGTAGGCGAACCTTTTTAAGTGCTGTTGATTGAGGAAGTGATTCCAAAACTTTACATCTTTTTTCTAGAAATTGAAAAAGTGACTGAAAAGTGGGAATTTCGGCATTAGTATTGGCGTGACTCATTTCGAGATTTGAACGCGTCGGAATATCCAATTTTTCTAACAGAATGAAAAAAATGATAAAGTCCCAACTGTCAACGTCAAAGCTAAGTGATTTTAAAATTTCTAGGGATTCTGAAAAGGTGTCAATTAAATTACGCAGTTCTTTAGCTGACTCGTTTTTTAATGTATAGTTCATAAATGTGCTTAAAGCATCATTTGCGAGGTCTCGCTTGTTTTGATATCTATTTGTCGTAAGCAATTTTATAATTTTGATCAGATAAGCTAATCCCTGATATCAATTTTAAAGGCTCATCCTCGAGATATGAAAATAAATATTGAAGTTTTTGGACGTTACTTAGACTTTGATTTTGATCTATAATGTTATTAAAAAGATCGAAAAAGCTTGGCCATAATTTTTTATCACCTCGAAATATAGGAATACCTAACTCTTTGAGTTTTGGAGTTTCGTTTTGTCGAACATATGATCCCGAAAAGGATGGGGCCTCAACTGGAAATATTTCAGAGTAAACCCCTTTACACGCATAAAAATATTTACGAGCTTCTGAAAGGATCGCATCTTGCGTTTTAAACTCCTCGTCGTCCGAGTCGTCTATCAACATAATGACATCATTATGTGCCAGCATGAATTTATCGAAGGTTTCATCCAAATCGGAATACCTCACTTGAAACTCGTTTCTCGCTTTTGCGTCCGTTGCCGCGGTTTGTGAAAACACATAACACTCGGTGATCGCAGATAAAAAACCCTTGCGTTTTTACACGGCTTTTTTGATAGACATGATTTTACCTTTGAAATGACGAAATTGTCGGTAAATATACAATTAACGCTAAATTAATGCTTCTGAAATAGAAAAATGACGAATTGTCGAAAATATGCACTAATTTATCGCAATTGATGAAAATTGTTTTAAATATCGAAATGATATGGAACACATCTAATCACAGAAATGAGAAATGTTGTTTGTTTGTTTTTTGATTGATTCTCGATTTTTGTTTACTGAAATGACCACGCGGTAGACCCTGCGTTACCATAGCAGCGGACCGAAAATAGGTGAATCGGGCCGAAACCGAAGGTCGAACACGAAAAACTACGGTTCAATACGATTGGCAAATTTCAAGGCCGTGTGGTCGCGGCGAAAATGTGAAAAATGGCCGACTTATTAATACCGTCGTATGGAGTAAATTTAAATAATTTGGGTCGAAGGAACACTTATGTTTGCCCGCAGTTAGAAAAACGATAAGTGCAGTGGACTGTATATATTTTAATAAATGAAAGCGCGAACAAACATAAATATATTGATACGAAATCACGAAATAATCAAAAGGTCCATAGTTAATTGCTGGTACCACACAACGGAAATCAGAAACAAAGCACTCACCAGTTTGCAGCCAATTTCTCCACGTTCCAGGGGCCCCTGTCTTGATCTAATGATGTCACCACGTAGCTGAAGGGCTGAAGTTTCTAGTTCTATGCTTCAGTGCACCAAAATCGAACAATTTCAAGTGTAGAAATTTGAAATAGTTGGAGAAAGTAAATTAACACGCCATTTTCTCGAGGCGGTAGAAAAGGATCTCACTGATTCTTGGTGCGCATGTCCAATGCGCAAAAAATTTACTCTGTCCGTCATCCAATTGTGTGGTTTTAAAATTTACAAACTACCTCGAAATTTAGCGGAAGCTAACAATAGTACCTAAAGAGTACTATTAATATATGTCAACAAATAATTTGTTACTGCTTCTGTTTTCGAGAAATTGAATTTTTATTTGGTATAAAGCTCAACCTGTTTCATATAGTCTTCACTCTGTATCTCAAAAACTAACTAGAGGGCCACAGATTTTTTTAGTTACTTATAGTACCTAAAGAGTACTACCAATATGTGTTAACAAGTAATTTGTTGCTGCTTCCATTTTTGAGAAATTGAATTTTAGCTTGCTATAAAGTTCAACGTGTTTCATATAGTTTTCACCCTGTATCTCAAAAACTAACTAGAGGGCCACAGATTTTTTTCAGTTACTTATAGTACCTAAAGAGTACTATCAATATGTGTTAACAAATAATTTTTTGCTGCTTCCGTTTTCGAGAAATTGGATTTTAACTTGTTATAAAGTTTGACTTGTTTCATATAGTTTTCACCCTGTATCTCAAAAACTAACTAGATGGCCACTTTTTTGTTTAGTGACTTATAGTAATAATATTTGTTAACAAATAATTTGTTGCTGCTTCCGTTTCCGAGAAATTGAATTTTTACTTGCTATAAAGTTCGACGTGTTTCATAGAGTTTTCACCCTGTATCTCAAAAACTAACTAGAGGGCCACAGATTTTTTTCAGTTACTTATACTGCCTAAAGAGTACTACCAATATGTGTTAACAAATAATTTGTTGCTGCTTCCGTTTTTGAGAAATTGAATTTTAACTTGCTATAAAGTTCGACGTGTTTCATATAGTTTTGACCCTGTATCTCAAAAACTAACTAGAGCGCCACAGATTTTTTTTAGTAACTTATAGTACCTAAAGCGAACTATCAATATGTGTTAACAAATAATTTGTTGCTGCTTCCGTTTTCGAGAAATTGAATTTTTATCTGCTATAAAGTTCAACGTGTTTCATATATTTTGCACCCTGTATCTCAACTAGAGGGCCACAGATTTTTTTTAGTGACTTATATTGGTAGTACTCTTTAGGTATTATGAGATGAGAAACAAAAATAGTGAGCACGCATTATCCACAGTTGCTAACTTTACAACTAAAATATTGGTTAAAATTCTAACACTAATTATGCTGCTTACTGCAAATTATTTCTGTTTGAAAATTGAAAGGTGACTGTAAAAGAAATTCTTAAAAAAAGTTAGTGGAAAAGTGTTAAACTGAGATTTATAAACTGGTGTTGATGAAATTGAAGTATAATACACGGAGTGTCAAGAATGTATGTTCCATCTTGATTTTTATAATACTTGACTGTTTTTGAAATCTTTGTTAAGAACTCTTTCTGGCAGTGGCTTGCTCCGAGTGTCTACTTCAGTGTGTTTTTAAAGAACCGAAATGTACTGTTGAACTTTTTGGCGAAGTATGTGATAATTGCAAAGTTATCACCTGCAGAAAGTGTGCAAAGTGGAGTACAACCGAAGTAAGATTTATTGCGCTAGTCAACAAGAAAATTCCACACCTCTGTCAAACATGCAAAATGCTGGCCTACCCCAATGAAGAACAAGTTGAAAAGGTTTTTCGGGAGAACCGAATACTAAGTGAACGCATCTTAGAAGTAGAGACGGAAAAGAAGATGGACAGTGTCACATTTCAGAAACAAACTGGTGTTGTGGCCTATTAAAATGCGTTGGGTGACATTTGTGGCAGCTTAAAGACGTTGCCGCCATTTTTGTGACACTTTAATTAGAATAATAATAATTTGCCAACTTGTGACACAACAAAACCACTGAATAATTAAACAAATATCTGGAAGCAGAACTGTATTTTCCAGCTAGGTAAAACATTGATATGCCCGGTAACTTTTATACAGTAGAGAAGGGGGGGTTCAGAAATAAGAAAATTTTAAGTGCGCCACAGTGTTTAATACCAATGTTTTACAAAGAAGATCTTAAATAAAATACAGTTCAACCCAAACGTTGTAGCCAAACAATGAAACTCTACTTACTTCCGAGGCTTCCAGAGTATTTACGTAATTAAGAATAACCAAAAAAAAATTGACTAATAAACAGAATAAAATTTTAAAGATTCCCAAATGAATCAAAATGACACAAATAGAAAGTTCCTTATAGGTAGATGCACATTTCCAACAGGTCACAGTGAACCTACATTTGAGTCAGTAGTGTAAGACTCACTTACATAAATGATTGTTAAAAAAAAAATACACTTCCAAAATCATTCTGTCATAGGGGAGACCAAATATCTGCTGTCATCATTCTACGTTAGGTAGAATGAGACAGACAGCAACCCAGTCCGAGATCTACCCCATGAGGTAAAACAATGTAAGGAAACCGCTAAAAAAGAATATAACCTCATCTCTCTTTTGTCTCTGCAAAGTTGGTCAATTGGGCTGTACAAATAACACAAACATTTAGTTCATCTTGTATATTTCAAATTGAAATCTAGGGGTAAAATAGAAATTATCATAGGTAAAGACAAAATAAGGATGAATCCAAGTTGAAACAAGCTAGCAGGGCTTTTTCAATTGTACAATAAAAATAGTTATGCCGCAAAATGGTGGTCATGACGTCATACCTTTATCTTGCGTTCACAAGAAGTGTTAAAATTATATTGAAAATTTATATGGAGAGAAAATGACTAAATTATTTTGAAAATTTATATGAAAAGATTATATCTAAATGTCTACTTGCTCCTACCTTGGTCCTTTGATTATCTTGTGGTTAAATAAAAATGTGTTTTATTGTGTAAACCTGGAAGTGGTGTACTCCGACATTCCTCTAAAACATGGTGTTGTTCTCCTGCTACTCCGGTCCTGGTTTGTTCGCGCCTCCCCTACTGCCGCTTAGCACATCACGCTAGGGCAGCACATGGTCTCAAGTGTTGATGGATACTTGCCCGAGCGTAAAACCCTGTGGAAAATGAAATGTTTCAGTTTCCTGGAATTCGTCTATTTTGCACGAAGTTCCCCTACACCGAGTAATTTAATCAAGAACCCCATGCCGACTCAATAAAGTAAAGTAGATTTAAACAGATGAACTAAACTAATCCTAACGTACCTTTCCCAGGGTTACAAGGCTACACCCGGCTTCCCACCAGCGTCCAGCACAGCTGTCGATGGAATGGACAGGGCTGTAGACAAAGGAGAAAAACAATATATACTTTTTATCCAAAACGTGGTCTTAAGAAAAAATAAAAAAACTCCAAAAATTCCAAAAATTCCAAAAATTCCCCACGTCTCTTGTCGAAAAAAGTACATTTCACACGAAAAACAATTACAATTTGAGAGGCAAATATTATCTTGAAGGGTCCTCAAATAATCCAAAAAAAATGAAAAAAAAAAAAATCGAACTTACCACTCTTATTTATTGTAGAAATGGCGTAGGCCGACTTAAATCCCCCTCAAAAGGGTGTGAGCGTCACTCTAGATTTCGCCTAAACACGACGGACTCACTCTTCACAGTCTCTGGGACAGAACCTGCGGTTTCTGCAGTGCCACTAACCAAAAACAATGGCGATCCCAGAGACCTGTTGCCGACCCAGCCAAAATTCGTTAGCCAAAAAGACCAGGCACTTTGTCGAGAACACCAAAAAATGAAGTAGCCGGAAACCGCATTGTAAATATGGTGGGGACAGAAAAGCACACAGTACCAACCTAATTTTCCCAGTTAAATTCAAATAAGGATGCAAACCTATTTATAAAAAACTTTCTCGTCAAAAAAATCACTAAATCCGGTTTGCAACACTGGAGGAAAAGACCCGCGGTCTTCAAACCAACCAATGAGGAAATACACCAATATTTCCATACCGGTATATAGGGGGCAGCACCGACCAAGGATATAGAGAATACGTAAAACGCACACTGAGGTGTTGTCGGATCCATTTCCACGGTTGGAATTTTTATAACAAGGACGTCGAGACACCCTCCATACATAGACCGAACATTTGCCTACCGGACCCCTGCCAACATAGCAAGTAGGAGGAAAATAACCAGACGGACTATAAGAAGCTCAGCATTGAAACCATCAACTGTAAAATCAATTACTGGAGATCAGAGCTTGCATCAAACCCAGGAATATTCGAACACTCAACCAATTCCCATATGAGTAAAGCTGTACTAAGTGTAGAATTTCGTTGTATTTTAGTTACAGTTTTAGTCAAAAGTTTCCTTTGCTCTTTATATACGTTTTCTCTAAGATTCATATGGTTTGACGCCATTTTTGTAAAACATTTCTACATTAATAAAGTTGTTTCTAAACTTGAACCTAAAATACACATTGAACCACTGCTCAAACCCGGCCTACGAGTGTTCAGATGTTAAGTTTGCTCCCCACTAGCTAGCCCTACACAACCCTTCAATCCGACTGAGTTAGTTATTAACTTTATTTAACTATGATTATATATACATTTATATAATATAAAGATACGATTTTGTTTATTCTTTTAGTCCTGGTTTTATTCCTCGTTTATCTCCTATTTACAAAAGTGCATAACTCGTATTTATTTTATCTTCTCCTTATCAAATTAATAAAGATATCAAAGTGGGCGAAGCCTCGGTTGTTACTGGTCAAACCGTGAACCTAAATATGTTTTCGTGCTATCAAAACTAGCTAATCCGTGAAGGATATGGGGTTCGGATTGTCCCAATATCCTCGAAAATAAACATAAGCGAATGAACTGTTCATCTAAATGTTTCCTCCCTGTTACTGAAACCATTTGTGATGCGGCAACGCCGCCATTCCCCAGCTGTTTACTTTCATGAACGTCAAAGAAAATTACGAAAGTGCAGATAAACAAAACAATCGAAAGTTTTTATGTGATTTTTGAAGAACTGTGATCTTAAATTCCAATTACGATGTCCAGATAATGCGATGTACGTAGTGTCCACAGTAATTCGATTGAATGCCTCCTTTTAAGGTAACTTCCTAGACACTATATAACCTCCAAACCTAGCTCTATAAAATACCCTTAATTTGTGTACAGAAAGACGAGTCGAAGAGCCTTGATTATTTACCTAAATAAACAAATATGTAACGTTGCCTTAAACGTAAATATGACACGTTACATAATCCCCCCCCCAACTTCAAGACGATTAACCTAAAAAGGTTAATCGGAGAGGTCCGCTGCCGACTTAAGGTCAGCATTGAAACCATCAACTGTAAAATCAATTACTGGAGATCAGAGCTTGCATCAAACCCAGGAATATTCGAACACTCAACCAATTCCCATATGAGTAAAGCTGTACTAAGTGTAGAATTTCGTTGTATTTTAGTTACAGTTTTAGTCAAAAGTTTCCTTTGCTCTTTATATACGTTTTCTCTAAGATTCATATGGTTTGACGCCATTTTTGTAAAACATTTCTACATTAATAAAGTTGTTTCTAAACTTGAACCTAAAATACACATTGAACCACTGCTCAAACCCGGCCTACGAGTGTTCAGATGTTAAGTTTGCTCCCCACTAGCTAGCCCTACACAACCCTTCAATCCGACTGAGTTAGTTATTAACTTTATTTAACTATGATTATATATACATTTATATAATATAAAGATACGATTTTGTTTATTCTTTTAGTCCTGGTTTTATTCCTCGTTTATCTCCTATTTACAAAAGTGCATAACTCGTATTTATTTTATCTTCTCCTTATCAAATTAATAAAGTTATCAAAGAGGGCGAAGCCTCGGTTGTTACTGGTCAAACCGTGAACCTAAATATGTTTTCCTAGCTCAAATATCCAAGGAGAAATTTTATTCCTAATCACATAAGGACCAACAAATTTCGGTGCTAACTTCTTCGAGAAAAACTTCGCAGCATCTGACAACACATAATTTTTCTTCCAAACACGCTGACCCACAACAAAGTTGGGTACCCTTGTACTCAAATTATACTGAACCACGTTTTTCTCTCCCGCCACCTCTAACCTTCTCTTAACATCCGCATAGAGCTTCCGGAGACCTTCGTTCTTACTTTCAGCTGCGGATTGTACACCATTCTCTTCAGATAACAAAACTGGGTTGGAGTAATCTTTTCCTGATAAACACATATTCCTACCAAAATTAACAAAGAAAGGAGACATTCTGGTTGTCTCATGGGTTGCAGTACGAATCGCGCAGGCAAGTTTATGTATTTGTTCGTCCCACTTCCTGTGGTTGTCTTTCACATAACAACATAACATGGTTTTTAACGTACGATTCGTCCTTTCTGTTGGATTTGCTCTGGGGTGATAATACGGATTATAATGAATTTTAACCTGATAACTCTCAGCAAAACGCTTAAACTCATTACTTTTGTACTGAGGGCCATTATCACAAAGTATCAAACGGGGTACTCCGTAGACCATAAATACTTGCTCCTCAAGATGCTTGACAACAGCTTGAGTAGGGGCTGTTCGCATTGGAAAAACTAAGGAAAACTTACTCATATAGTCCGTAACGACGAGAATCCAGCAATTACCCTTTGTCGAACGAGGTAGAGGTCCACATAAATCTGTTGAAATAATTTCCCAAGGACGAGTTGGTTTTGGGTGAGATATCATCTGATCAGATACACCGTATGTATCACCTTTATGAGCTGCACAGACAAAGCATTTCTTTACAAAAGTTGCCACGTCCTGGCGCATTTTTGGCCAATAATATTTTTCTGCCAGTCTGTGGAAGGTTTTATACACACCCATATGCCCTGCGGTAGGAGGATCGTGAGCTTCTCCAATAATTCTACGCCTATGATCTTTGGGGACTACCTCTTTCCAATATTCGTTAGATGGTGAAAGTTGAGGGTATTCTTGTTTGACATATTTATACAACTTATTATCAGTGTATCTCCAATTCATAAATTTTAACGGTGATTCTACGACCCTCTTTACCATCTTTTGGTACCATCGATCTTTAATTGCTGTTGAAACGTCTCTGGGCTGCGAATCTGTATCAATCATGGGTACTGCGCGAGACAACATGTCCGGGACAACTAAATCTTTCCCTTTCCGATGGATTACTTCAAAGTCATATTGCTGCAGCTTTACAGACAAACGATCAAGTCTTCCACTGGGCTCTTTCAAGCTATGAAGCCATTTTAAGCTAAAATGATCTGTTATGACCTTAAATGAGATCCCCTCAATATAAGGCCGGAGCTTCTTTATCGCCCAAACCAATGCCAAACATTCTCGCTCGGTGGTCGTGTATACACGTTCTTGCCTAGTCAAAGATCGACTCAAATAGCATATGACTTTGTCTCCTTCAGGATAAGGTTGCGTTAAACATGCTCCTATTCCATATCCTGATGCGTCTGTTTGAATGACAAATTCTTTGGTATAATCTGGACATGTAAGAATCGGTGCAGTCACTGAAAGTTCCTTAATCTTAATAAATGCTCTTTCGCAGTCTGGAGTCCAATCGAACTTTTGATTTTTCTTAGTTAGAGCAGTAATTGGAGCTATTAGGAAACGTCTATACCAGGAAATTGTACCTACAACTCTACGAACTTCTCTGACAGTTCTTGGCCTCTGGAGCTCTAACATGGCTCTAATTTTATTAGGGTCAACTCGGATGCCTCGACGGTCCACTACGAATCCTAAATAAGTCATTTCTGGCCTACACAGTTGGCATTTCTCCCAACTTTCCTTTATCTTTGCATTCTGCAATCTTCGTAGGACTTCCTCAAGAATTCTAAGATGTTCAGAAAAGCTCTGTGTGACAATTACGAGGTCATCGAGATATACGTACACGTAGGGGTCTAAATCGTTTCCTATGATGCTATCTATGAGTCTCTGCCAAGTTGCAGGTGCATTATGAAGACCAAAAGGTAAACGCTTAAATTGGAAGAGACCTCGTCGACAGATGAATGCTGTTAGTGGCTTCGATGATTCTTCCATTGGTACTTGCCAATAAGCGCTTTTGATATCTAAAGTTGACAAGTATTTAGCATCTTTCAACTTGTCAAGAGTCTCGGATACGAGTGGTAAAGGATAACTATCACGCGCCGTCACTGAGTTCAATTTGCGGTAGTCTACACAGAAACGATATTTCTTTGTGTTTTTCTTTTGTACCATTACCACTGGCGAAGCCCATGAACTACTACTACGTTCTATCACATCCATTTTCAGCATTTCGTCGATTTCGTCATCAATAAGTTTCTGAATGACCGGTGAGACCTTATATGAACGTTGTCTTATCGGTGCTGCATCTGTTGTAATCTTATGCTCTACCCTGTCTGTACATCCCAGTGAGTCACCCATAATAGTCTTATATTTAACGACCAATTCCTCTAGTCGTTCTGATTCATAAGGTGTAAGAGTTGTTTGTTGGTCTGATGTTTCTAAAGAACAAATCACATCTTTATTATCGGCAAAGTGCCACTCATTAGTACTTAAGTTCGGTACTATACCCATCGAAATCCAAAAATCTAATCCCAAAATCAAAGTGTGTGGCAACTCAGGAACGACGACGACCTCTATTAACCTAAATTTATCCTGAACTCGCATAGGAAGCTGCACTGTCCCAATACTACTCGTGCTTTGACCATTTGCCACAATACAACTCGTCTTCTTCGTCGTATCAAGTGAAAAACCAAACCTCTCGATGATTGACCAACCATGATTCCCTAAAAAGGTACGTGAAGCCCCGGAATCCAACAAACCTAATAACTTATTTTCGAGTACATCCACTTCTAAATAAGGCCTTTCATCTTTCCGAGCATGACTTATCACATAATCTAAGACGTACGTTAGCCTATCGGTCGATGCTTGTTCAGGCTGACTCGAAGGTCGACCGCCTACGAGCGCCTGGGTCCGTTTCCCTGACGATTACAATTACGACATTCTCTGACTGTTACCCCTGCCTGACCACACGAAAAACATTGCTTACCTCTAGGTAATGCGCACCCGATCGCCATGTGCCCTGTTTGGTTGCATCTATAACAAACAACGTCCCTATTCGCCCTACCAGATCCAACACCCTGTGGTGGTTGTCCATCTCTGTCATTTACACTAAACTGACCACTAGCTGGTTGCTGTCTGTCTCTATCAGCTCTAGCAGCGAAACTGCTTGCTGGCTGCTGCCTATCTCTGTTAAATCTATTATCAGGAATATTCAAATTCTGTTGATTTGATGTCCCGGCACCTGATATTTGAATTGCATCAACCCCTGTTGGAAAATCGTCAAAATCGCTCTCTACGTCAACGTAGGCCAAGTCAGGTTCAATAGATTGGTTTCTTCTAGGAGTAAAATTCTCCTCCTCTAACCCATATCTCTGGTCTATTCTACGACACAAATCTTTTAAATGTGATAGGCTATTGACCTCAGTAGCAATCAACCCTTTCTTATAAATGTCCGCGATATTTCTGAAGACGATAGCTAATTTCGCCTCTTCAGAAACAGGACAGCCAAGTCTTTGGAAATACGTGTTCATGACAGCAATATAGGTCCCTATAGACTCTCCAGGGCCTTGTTTACGTTTTTGGATCTCCTTCAATAGCTTCTCGCCATATGAAGAAGGAAGATACTCTGCCATGAACCTCTGTTCCAGCTGTTCCCATGTATGAACTTCTCTACGAACATCTTTATAAAAAGTATAGGCTGACTTTTCAAAAAGATCAATACCTGAGTTCAGTAGAACCTTTTTACTAACTCCTCTAGCCTGACTCAACTCGTCCACTCTCTCAAAAAATGCGGTGACGGAGATTGTACCCCTCTCGCCTGTAAACTTTAAGTTCCACTTATGCGGAGGTACAGGTGCAACGTGATATGAAGTACCAGGATCACTTGACATTGGTACTGGCGACGAACAAGAAAATGGTCGTGACTGAGCAATTGGTGCAATGCTACTTTGGAGGGCAGCTAGACTCAAAGGAACGGTAGACGGTTGTTGATAATGAAAAGCTGATGCACCGTCATTCTGGATCGGCACAGGGAGTACTTGTACTGATGTTTGAGTTGGGTTCGTAAGCACTTGCATTTGCAATGGAGCAATGACCGACGGTTGGTTCGTAGGCTGTTGAGCTGTTCTTTGTGTGCTCGAGTGCGGTGCTTGCGGGAAATGAGACTGGTTAGGTGTGTTGCCAGCATTTGTTGAGTGGTCTGAGTCTCGACTCGTTGAATGGGTTTCAGATGCTTCATCATCATCTGAGGCAACGCCAACTCTCAATAAATCTGTTGCTTGGCTCTGCAACCTCCCAATCAAACTCAATGTTTCCGCAACCAGTACGCCTTTCGTTTGGCTTTCTTCAAAGTTAGACGGATTCATGTTATGGCCAACACGTGTTCCAACCTTACAGCGATTTTTCTAAACTCTCCCCCCTTGCTCGTACCAGAGAACTTCTCTACCAGCGGTACTAGACTATCTAGCTTCTTCATGCAGCCAAAAGCATCCTGGCCAAATTTAAAGGGATACGGAGGGTATCTCATACTTGCGTCAGTCTTTTCTCTTTGCTTAATCAGCATGAGCTGTTGCTTCATTTCTTCCACCGATCCAATGGCTATGCCTCTCCATGTTAATTCGTAGATTAACTCGTCCTTGACTAAGTACCTTATGTCAGACAATCGACTCAAAGAAATAGCCATGGTGCCTTTTATATTCAAACTGTAAACTTTAATTAAAACTGTTAATTATACCTCCCAATTATAAAAACTAAACCACGCAATAACAAACACAAAGTTCACTTTCAATTCACTAGTGAAAATCACTATAAATTTTCTCACAACTGTAGAAAATATAAAACTTAAATACGGGCAGACACGAACAAAACCGAAAAACACAGGAGCAGTAAGAAAATAAAATTGATTTGTATTTAAAAATGTAATCATAGTTTATATTAATTATTTGTACAACCAACTATGACGTCCAACCCTGCAGAGAAAAATAACTACTTAAATCCTAAATTAGAATTAACAAGTAGCCATAAGAAAGTTAAAAGAAAATAAAAGAGAGACAAGAGTTTTGGCAGTGTTCAGGTTTTATGTTCCACTCCTGCGTGAGTAAAACCAAAAAAGAAATAATTGCGCTTATCCTAGCTGAACTGGATTAAAATTAAAGTCAAGTTATGTTTGTTTACCTCAGCAACCGAATAGGTAAATTTATTCCTAAATGGAACGTACAACAGACTACCTATAACAAAAATCCCAAAGCTGTTGTACACAGTTAACGCTAGGGTATACTCCTGCTATTGCAGAACGGCTCCACTAATAAACTCCTCAAAAAAAATCCCAAATCGCCGTATACAATGATTTTTCTAAAAAGAATAAATCAAAACCCACTTTAACCTGCTTACCTATTCTGAGTCTACACGAAACTTGCATTGCTTAAGGCAAAATCATCCCTTAATATATAAGTGAACGCAATAAACGTCGGAACAGATGTTCATGTTATAGAAATCGTAAAATATGTTCAATTAAAAAAAAATCCGCTCGCTGAAATTGCGTTGAATTGACTAGTAAGGATGTTGTGTGTAATTAAAAAAAAATTTTTTTTTTTTTTAAATTACCGATGGTAAAAAAAAAATTATACAAATAACGTCTTGGTAGGACTGCAACTCTCTAATAATTGTTAAAATGAAATTCCCAAAATTTTATCTAAATTGATGCAAACCGTGGTCAAGAAGACCCTAGGATCGTACCGAAAGGTGCCCAAAAAAAAATTTTAAAAACATTTTTTGGTGTCGACCACAGTAGCCCAATAATCAAAAAAAGATTAATTAGTGGCTCACTAAAATTTTCAAAATATTACTCTACCCTGGTTTGGAGTAGGGAGAAAAAAAAAGTTAAAACAAATGATGATAGGTTGTTAAAACGCGAGGGTTCGAAATGAAATTATATTTTAATTCAGAAAAAAAATATTTAAATAAACTGGTAGAACCATTGTAGGGACAAGGTACTACTATGCACCAGTTTCCTTTCTTAAAAAAAAAAATTAAAAAATATTTAAAAAATATTTTCAAAAAAAATTAAAAATGTTTAAGTGGGGTTGCAGCTCCTATTAGTGAACCTTAAAAAAAATTAAATAAAATCAACACCAGAAAAATCTTATTCGAGTTGTCATGCAACAGTTTTTGTTCTTTTCCTTTAAAAAACAGTTGTCAATTCCCTTTCCTCTCCCAAAACTGTGGCAATGTGAAAAGTAAATGAGCTAGAAAAATTAATTTACTATACAAAAAAATTTTTGAAAATTAAATTTACTTAAGAATCATAAGGTATAAAAATCGTAATTGCAAAAAAAACCAATCAGTTTAGGAAAAGTTAAAAAAATATTTATGTTACAAAAAAAACAAACGATGTTAGTATATTTGTTTAAAATTATTACTAAAGGAAACAAACAACGTGAGTACTCATTTACTGTACCACTATAATAATGTGAACCTAAGTTTTAAACTTTGCACTCAACCCCGTAAAGAATTATCTTGTGTGCCTTTTCAAAAAACAAATATTAAAACAATTTCAAGGTTCACCTATAAGAACGTTGCAAAACTAAATCTGCCTACTCAAGTGTTTTTAAACACAACATCTAACAAAATTTTACTGCTTAATGCATTCTTAGATACCTATTCCTGGTGTTCACGAGATATAAAATTAAGTTGGGCCCTTTCCACAACTATTAGTCAAAGCAAAATTACCAAATGTCCAAGGGCTAATGAGACCCTATCACTTACAAACGACATTTTGAAATGAAGCAGTTGGGAATAATCCTGCGTAAAAACCAGACAACAAAAATCAAGAAGCCAAAACTATTACATTAATTTTAAAAGAGCATAATAACCTCCTGGCCCCAAATAAACTTTTGTTATCTCAAGAAAACTCGGCCTAAAACCAAAAAACTTTTTATTAGACATTTTCCCTATTTCCTAAGTATAATGTCAATAAACCCAAAACTTGTGATTTCCATTCCAATCCCATCTGGACCCTATATATTTTTCAAACGGTTAAACGCCCACAGGCGAAACAATATCTTATTTCAAAGAAAGGGTGAAGATATTTTGAAGCACCCTGTGAAAATAGGACACTATTATGGAAAATTGTTCAGATCAGTGTTCTTACTAATTTTTAACCTAAATATATCTAGTTCCCTCATGTGCATGTTACTATTTTAATTCCTATCATAACTAAACAGATCACAAAAATTGTCTTTCTCTGCAAATCTGCAAGGTCCTGGAAGATGTGAGATTCAGCCTGTATTCCAAATTTGGATGTATTTTAATTTATCGAAAACCGAAGTTGCGAAATCCTAAAAAGATTAGCAGGAAGTCCTCGTTCCTCGATTTCTACACTCCGAACCAAACATTTCTTCCATTTCCACCCAGCTCGCGGGAGGAAATCCCCTAATTATTGCAATACAAAAGGTACTACTATCATATTATGCATAACAAAAAAAATATATGCCCTCTTCATTGTTTAGTCGCATCAAAGAAAACCTATTGTTTTTAAATTTATTCTTAGGTTGAAATCTTTTTTTAAAATCAATCATCTTAAATTTATTGTTTAACCTGAACACTTTCCCATTTATTCCACAACAATGTATTGTAATTTAAAAATGTGCTTCATTATTTGAGGTCACCAGTATGAAATTATTTTAAAATTAAAAAAAAAATGAAATAAAAAAAATTATTTTCCAATTGTCCACAACTTCCAAATTTTCATCCCTAAATACCTAGGTACTTTCTCAGTCTAACACCATCCATCGTTATCCAACTTAACGCTTTAATTTCAGAAGCAACAAAACGAAGATTAAGTGAAAAAGCTAAGCAAGTAAGTTGGAAGTTGCTTTACAATGGGCGCAGATGTAAGGCCCCCTTAAGTACACGCCACTGTCCTGAAATGCAAACTAACGAAAAAACTGAAGACTAGCCTATCTGCCGTCAAACAACATTTGGCATGAAATTAAAATAATTTCATATCATACCAGTATCCTCCAAAAACAAAACGTTTTTTACTATAAGACCCAAACACCTAACCAATAAATCTTGTTATTTAAAACTATGATTTGGAAGTAAAAGATTTATTTATTCCTGCCTGATCAACTAAGACAAAAAAAGTTCCCCTTTTGTAACTCAAGAAGTTCCTGTTTGGTCCCCTTAAAAAAAATATTACCTGTCTGGTCACCCTTTAAAACTACGACCACTATACAAACCGTTTTGACCAAAACAAGAATTCGAGAAGTTATGTTTACCGAAAAAACTAATCTTTTTAAGAAAAATTAAATTATTTAAAAAGTAGTAAAATTTTGAAATATTTTTACCAATTACCTCCGCCTAGCATTTATATTTGGCTGAAAGTTTCTCTTAAATTCACTGACTCAAAATGACATTACTTAAAAAAATTACTGAACATTACAAATGAACTAAAAAAAATCAAAGAACTTATATCTATATCTGTTTCAGTTAAACATTTCTTTTGTGGTATTATATCTAGTTGGGCTTCAAATTCATCTTCTCTGTATTCAATCCGGAGCAGGCAAAACTTCTCAAGGCTCAAACATAAATGTTTGCTCTCCATTGGCCATGACCAAGCTATGACCTGAACGCAGAAAAAAATACAGAAAAAAATACTCTGTCAATCCATGGGCACCTAAGCTCACACTGGATACTATAATTATAGTGTATCTACGTGAAAGTTAATATAACTAAAAACTGAAGCATATTTTATTGAACTCCAGACTCAATTACCTTTCGTTTGATACCACACTAGCCATGTTTTGACTTAAACTCTAATTTTACAAATCTACTCCCACCCTTTTTATAAAAACTAAAATGTATTTTGTTTAACTCCAGACTCAATTACCTTTCGTTTCATATCACACACGCCATATTTCCACTTAAACACTAATTTTTGAAATTTACCCCCACCCTTTTTTTTAATAAACTAAAATATATTTTGTTTAACTCCAGACTCAATTACCTTTCGTTTGATATCACACACGCTATATTTTTACATAAACTCTAATTTTTGAAATCTACCCCCACCCTTTTATTTGGCTTGTGTTCAGTGGATTTTGTTCATTTTGAAATGGCACCATCTCGACCCCAAACCCAGCCTGGGTACCAAATTTCATTAAAATCGGGCAAGCCGTTTTTGAATTATGCGCGTTGGTCGTTACAGACAGACATACAGACACACAGACAGACAGACAGACAGACAGACAGACAGACATACAGACAGACAGACAGACAGACAGACAGACAGACAGACAGACAGACAGACGGCGCAACAAAAAAGTTTCAAAATCATCTGAAACGCAAAGATATATAAATTTTTTTTAAATCGGAGCAACTTTTTTTTTCTCGAAAAAATTAGGATCACCATAGCTCACACTACTATAGTATAGTAGTAGTGTGAGCTAATAATTGTGAACCAGAAAAACTTTAATTGATAGAAATACCCGTAGGTCATTTTTAAAAAAATGCACTCCAAAGCCCAACGCCGTATTTTCTACCAAAAAAAAAATTTTACCAGTCACGAAACACAACTAGACAACTAAACCAAAGACCTAAAAAACTGTCTTTCAAAAAAAAAATACCCCAAAAAAAAATGTTAACTGGACCTCTGGCGTTGATCTTCAGCCAATATGTTGCTCTAGGAATTTTAGCCTTGTGTTCCCTAAACTTCCGAGCTAACTATAAGTAGTAGTACCCTCCTCTGACCTGATGTAACTGAGTGACGCAAGATCCTAATTGTCATCAACAGTTACCACCAAAAAAACAAGAAAATAAAATGACAAAGCAAAATAAACTCATTTTCCTTTTCTTTCATTACTAATTAATACTTTCAACTAAACAAAGCTACCAGCTGTTAAGCTATAATTACTTTAAAACAACTCAGCCAAGAAAAATTTGTGTGAAACCCTGTAAAAATATTCCAATTTCCAAGGGGTGATATCCCGCAAAAAATTAAAATCACCAAAAAAAAATAACCTGTTGACCTAAATAAATTGACTGCACTAAAAAATAATCGGTGAAACAATTTCTCTTATCACAAGCAGGAAATAATAACATATTAGTAGTAGGCAACCTGCAAAAAAAATTGTTAGAAAAAAACACACTACCTATGTCATATATTTAAAACATAAAAAGACCATGTCTGGAGGTCCATCCACCTATAAATCAACAAAAAAAAATTGAAGTAAATTTACATTGCTGTATTTATTTTTCTTTAAAAAAATTTAAAAAAATTAAAACATGTTTTTCCTACAAAAAAACTTTAAAGAATAATTAATTTTATTTTAATAAATAAAAATGAATATTTTATTTTCCAAGAAAAACTTGTGAAGATAAGCTAACAAAAAACTATGAGAAACACTAAAACAACAAAACGAGTTCCAAATCAACGTTCAAATATTACCAAAAAATATTTAAAAAGTGTTATTTCCGAAAACCAATGATCTTGTTTTTTATTTAAAAAAATGATTGGGTGTCAAAAACACCGACAGCCACTGAAAGCCTTTAACCTGGCTTTGGCTGTACCACAAAAAAAAATTCCCAAAAAAATTTTTTTTTTTTCAAAAATAAAAAATAATTTTTTTCTTATATTTTTCCAAATTCAAAAAAAAAACAAAAAAAAATACATCAGATGTTAAAAAAACCAGCCAAAACTCACGTTGGGCGCCAATTTGTGGCCTATTAAAATGCGTTGGGTGACATTTGTGGCAGCTTAAAGACGTTGCCGCCATTTTTGTGACACTGTAATTAGAATAATAACAATTTGCCAACTTGTGACACAACAAAACCACTGAATAATTAAACAAATATCTGGAAGCAGAACTGTATTTTCCAGCTAGGTAAAACATTGATATGCCCGGTAACTTTTATACAGTGGAGAAGGGGGGGTTCAGAAATAAGAAAATTTTAAGTGCGCCACAGTGTTTATTACCAATGTTTTACAAAGAAGATCTTAAATAAAATACAGTTCAACCCAAACGTTGTAGCCAAACAATGAAACTCTACTTACTTCCGAGGCTTCCAGAGTATTTACGTAATTAAGAATAACCCAAAAAAAATTGACTAATAAACAGAATAAAATTTTAAAGATTCCCAAATGAATCAAAATGACACAAATAGAAAGTTCCTTATAGGTAGATGCACATTTCCAACAGGTCACAGTGTACCTACATTTGAGTCAGTAGTGTAAGACTCACTTACATAAATGATTGTTAAAAAAAAATACACTTCCAAAATCATTCTGTCATAGGGGAGATCTGGACCAAATATCTGCTGTCATCATTCTACGTTAGGTAGAATGAGACAGACAGCAACCCAGTCCGAGATCTACCCCATGAGGTAAAACAATGTAAGGAAACCGCGAAAAAAGAATATAACCTCATCTCTCTTTTGTCTCTGCAAAGTTGGTCAATTGGGCTGTACAAATAACACAAAAATTTAGTTCATCTTGTATATTGCAAATTGAAATCTAGGGGTAAAATAGAAATTATCATAGGTAAAGACAAAATAAGGATGAATCCAAGTTGGAACAAGCTAGCAGGGCTTTTTCAATTGTACAATAAAAATAGTTATGCCGCAAAATGGTGGTCATGACGTCATACCTTTATCTTGCGTTCACAAGAAGTGTTAAAATTATATTGAAAATTTATATGGAGAGATTATGACTAAATTATTTTGAAAATTTATATGAAAAGATTATATCTAAATGTCTACTTGCTCCTACTTGGTCCTTTGATTATCTTGTGGTTAAATAAAAATGTGTTTTATTGTGTAAACCTGGAAGTGGTGTACTCCGACATTCCTCTAAAACATGGTGTTGTTCTCCTGCTACTCCGGTCCTGGTTTGTTCGCGCCTCCCCTACTGCCGCTTAGCACATCAAGCTAGGGCAGCACATGGTCTTAAGTGTTGATGGATACTTGCCCGAGCGTAAAACCCTGTGGAAAATGAAATGTTTCAGTTTCCTGGAATTCGTCTATTTTGCACGAAGTTCCCCTACACCGAGTAATTTAATCAAGAACCCCATGTCGACTCAATAAAGTAAAGTAGATTTAAACAGATGAACTAAACTAATCCTAACGTACCTTTCCCAGGGTTACAAGGCTACACCCGGCTTCCCACCAGCGTCCAGCACAGCTGTCGATGGAATGGACAGGGCTGTAGACAAAGGAGAAAAACAATATATAGTTTTTATCCAAAACGTGGTCTTAAGAAAAAATAAAAAAACTCCAAAAATTCCCCTTGTCCCCTTCTCTTGTCGAAAAAAGTACATTTCACACGAAAAACAATTACAATTTGGGAGGCAAATATTATCTTGAAGGGTCCTCAAATAATCCAAAAAAAATGAAAAAAAATAAAATCGAACTTACCACTCTTATTTCCCGTAGAAATGGCGTAGGCCGACTTAAATCCCCCTCAAAAGGGTGTGAGCGTCACTCTAGATTTCGCCTAAACACGACGGGCTCACTCTTCACAGTCTCTGGGACAGAACCTGCGGTTTCTGCAGTGGCACTAACCAAAAACAATGGCGATCCCAGAGACCTGTTGCCGACCCAGCCAAAATTCGTTAGCCAAAAAGACCAGGCACTTTGTCGAGAACACCAAAAAATGAAGTGGCCGGAAATCACTTTGTAAATGTGGTGGGGACAGTAAAACACACAGTACCAACCTAATTTTCCCGGTTAAATTCAAATAAGGATGCAAACCTATTTATAAAAAACTTTCTCGTTTATTTATAAAAAATCACTAAATCCGGTTTGCAACACTGGAGGAAAAGACCCGCGGTCTTCAAACCAACCAATGAGGAAATACACCAATATTTCCATACCGGTATATAGGGGGCAGCACCGACCAAGGGGATAGAGAATACGTAAAACGCACACTGAGGTGTTGTCGGATCCATTTCCACGGTTGGAATTTTTATAACAAGGACGTCGAGACACCCTCCATACATAGACCGAACATTTGCCTACCGGACCCCTGCCAACATAGCAAGTAGGAGGAAAATAACCAGACGGACTATAAGAAGCTCAGCATTGAAACCATCAACTGTAAAATCAATTACTGGAGATCAGAGCTTGCATCAAACCCAGGAATATTCCAACACTCAACCAATTCCCATATGAGTAAAGCTGTACTAAGTGTAGAATTTCGTTGTATTTTAGTTACAGTTTTAGTCAAAAGTTTCCTTTGCCCTTTATATATGTTTTCTCAAAGATTCATATGGTTTGACGCCATTTTTGTAAAACATTTCTACATTAATAAAGTTGTTTCTAAACTTGAACCTAAAATACACATTGAACCACTGCTCAAACCCGGCCTACGAGTGTTCAGATGTTAAGCTTGCTCCCCACTAGCTAGCCCTACACAACCCTTCAATCCGACTGAGTTAGTTATTAACTTTATTTAACTATGATTATATATAAATTTATATAATATAAAGATACGATTTTGTTTATTCTTTTAGTCCTGGTTTTATTCCTCGTTTATCTCCTATTTACAAAAGTGCATAACTCGTATTTATTTTATCTTCTCCTTATCAAAGTAATAAAGATATCAAAGCGGGCGGAGCCTCGGTTGTTACTGGTCAAACCGTGAATCTAAATATGTTTTCGTGCTATCAAAACTAGCTAATCCGTGAAGGATATGCGAATGAACTGTTCATCTAAATGTTTCCTCCCTGTTACTGAAACCATTTGTGATGCCGCAACGCCGCCATTCCCCAGCTGTTTACTTTCATGAACGTCAAAGAAAATTACAAAAGTGCAGATAAACAAAACAATCGAAAGTTTTTATGTGATTTTTAAAGAACTGTGATCTTAAATTCCAATTACGATGTCCAGATGATGCGATGTACGTAGTGCCCACAGTAATTCGATGGAATGCCTCCTTTTAAGGTAACTTCCTAGACACTATAAAACCTCCAAACCTAGCTCTATAAAATACCCTTAATTTGTGTACAGAAAGACGAGTCGAAGAGCCTTGATTATTTACCTAAATAAAAAAAATATGTAACGTTGCCTTAAACGTAAAAATGACACGTTACATAATCCCCCCCCAACTTCAAGACGATTAACCTAAAAAGGTTAATCGGAGAGGTCCGCTGCCAACTTAAGGTCTTTGGCATGCCAGTTCCCTGGTAGTACTTTACCCGATGGTTCCTGAAGCTCAAATATCCAAGGAGAAATTTTATTCCTAATCACATAAGGACCAACAAATTTCGGTGCTAACTTCTTCGAGAAAAACTTCGCAGCATCTGACAGCACATAATTTTTCTTCCAAACACGCTGACCCACAACAAAGTTGGGTACCCTTGTACGCAAATTATACTGAACCACGTTTTTCTCTCCCGCCACCTCTAACCTTCTCTTAACATCCGCATAGAGCTTCCGGAAACCTTCGTTCTTACTTTCAGCTGCGGATTGTACACCATTCTCTTCAGATAACAAAACTGGGTTGGAGTAATCTTTTCCTGATAAACACATATTCCTACCAAAATTAACAAAGAATGGAGACATTCTGGTTGTCTCATGGGTTGTAGTACGAATCGCGCAGGCAAGTTTATGTATTTGTTCGTCCCACTTCCTGTGGTTGTCTTTCACATAACAACATAACATGGTTTTTAACGTACGATTCGTCCTTTCTGTTGGATTTGCTCTGGGGTGATAATACGGATTATACTAAATTTTAACCTGATAACTCTCAGCAAAACGCTTAAACTCATTACTTTTGTACTGAGGGCCATTATCACAAAGTATCAAACGGGGTACTCCGAAGACCATAAATACTTGCTCCTCAAGATGCTTGACAACAGCTTGAGTAGGGGCTGTTCGCATTGGAAAAACTAAGGAAAACTTACTCAAATAGTTCGTAACGACGAGAATCCAGCAATTACCCTTGTCGAAGGAGGTAGAGGTCCACATAAATCTGTTGAAATAATTTCCCAAGGACGAGTTGGTTTTGGGTGAGATATCATCTGATCAGATACACCTTGTGTATCACCTTTATGAGCTGCACACACAAAGCATTTCTTTACAAAAGTTGCCACGTCCTGGCGCATTTTTGGCCAATAATATTTTTCTGCCAGTCTGTGGAAGGTTTTATACACACCCATGTGCCCTGCGGTAGGAGGATCGTGAGCTTCTCCAATAATTCTACGCCTATGATCTTTGGGGACTACCTCTTTCCAATATTCGTTAGATGGTGAAAGTTGAGGGTATTCTTGTTTGACATATTTATACAACTTATTATCAGTGTATCTCCAATTCATAAATTTTAACGGTGATTCTACGACCCTCTTTACCATCTTTTGGTACCATCGATCTTTAATTGCTGTTGAAACGTCTCTGGGCTGCGAAATTGTATCAATCATGGGTACTGCGCGAGGCAACATGTCCGGGACAACTAAATCTTTCCCTTTCCGATGGATTACTTCAAAGTCATATTGCTGCAGCTTTACAGACCAACGAGCAAGTCTTCCACTGGGCTCTTTCAAGCTATGAAGCCATTTTAAGCTAAAATGATCTGTTATGACCTTAAATGAGATCCCCTCAATATAAGGCCGGAGCTTCTCTATCGCCCAAACCAATGCCAAACATTCTCGCTCGGTGGTCGTGTAAACACGTTCTTGCCTAGTCAAAGATCGACTCAAATAGCATATGACTTTGTCTCCTTCAAGATAAGGTTGCGTTAAACATGCTCCTATTCCATATCCTGATGCGTCTGTTTGAATGACAAATTCTTTGGTATAATCTGGACATGTAAGAATCGGTGCAGTCACTAAAAGTTCCTTAATCTTAATAAATGCTCTTTCGCAGTCTGGAGTCCAATCGAACTTTTGATTTTTCTTAGTTAGAGCAGTAATTGGAGCTATTATCGCTGAAAAATTCTCTATGAAACGTCTATACCAGGAAATTGTACCTACAACTCTACGATTTTCTCTGACAGTTCTTGGCCTCTGGAGCTCTAACATGGCTCTAATTTTATTAGGGTCAACTCGGATGCCTCGACGGTCCACTACGAATCCTAAATAAGTCATTTCTGGCCTACACAGTTGGCATTTCTCCCAACTTACCCTTATCTTTGTATTCTGCAATCTTCGTATGACTTCCTCAAGAATTCTAAGATGTTCAGAAAAGCTCTGTGTGACAATTACGAGGTCATCGAGATATACGTACACGTAGGGGTCTAAATCGTTTCCTATGATGCTATCTATGAGTCTCTGCCAAGTTGCAGGTGCATTTGGAAGACCAAAAGGTAAACGCTTAAATTGGAAGAGACCTCGTCGACAGATGAATGCTGTTAGTGGCTTCGATGATTCTTCCATTGGTACTTGCCAATAAGCGCTTTTGATATCTAAAGTTGACAAGTATTTAGCATCTTTCAACTTGTCAAGGGTCTCGGATACGAGTGGTAAAGGATAACTATCACGCGCCGTCACTGAGTTCAATTTGCGGTAGTCTACACAGAAACGATATTTCTTTGTGTTTTTCTTTTGTACCATTACCACTGGCGAAGCCCATGAACTACTACTACGTTCTATCACATCCATTTTCAGCATTTCGTCGATTTCGTCATCAATAAGTTTCTGAATGACCGGTGAGACCTTATATGAACGTTGTCTTATCGGTGCTGCATCTGTTGTAATCTTATGCTCTACCCTGTCTGTACATCCCAGTGAGTCACCCATAATAGTCTTATATTTAACGACCAATTCCTCTAGTCGTTCTGATTCATAAGGTGTAAGAGTTGTTTGTTGGTCTGGTGTTTCTAAAGAACAAATCACATCTTTATTATCGGCAAAGTGCCACTCATTAGTACTTAAGTTCGGTACTATACCCATCGAAATCCAAAAATCTAATCCCAAAATCAAAGTGTGTGGCAACTCAGGAACGACGACGACCTCTATTAACCTAAATTTATCCTGAACTCGCATAGGAAGCTGCACTGTCCCAATACTACTCGTGCTTTGACCATTTGCCACAATACAACTCGTCTTCTTCGTCGTATCAAGTGAAAAACCAAACCTCTCGATGATTGACCAACCATGATTCCCTAAAAAGGTACGTGAAGCCCCGGAATCCAACAAACCTAATAACTTATTTCCGAGTACATCCACTTCTAAATAAGGCCTTTCATCTTTCCGAGCATGACTTATCACATAATCTAAGACGTACGTTAGCCTATCGGTCGATGCTTGTTCAGGCTGACTCGAAGGTCGACCGCCTACGAGCGCCTGGGTCCGTTTCCCTGACGATTACAATTACGACATTCTCTGACTGTTACCCCTGCCTGAACACACGAAAAACATTGCTTACCTCTAGGTAATGCGCACCCGATCGCCATGTGCCTTGTTTGGTTGCATCTATAACAAACAACGTCCCTATTCGCCCTACCAGATCCAACACCCTGTGGTGGTTGTCCATCTCTGTCATTTACACTAGACTGACCACTAGCTGGTTGCTGTCTGTCTCTATCAGCTCTAGCAGCGAAACTGCTTGCTGGCTGCTGCCTATCTCTGTTAAATCTATTATCAGGAATATTCAAATTCTGTTGATTTGATGTCCCGGCACCTGATATTTGAATTGCATCAACCCCTGTTGGAAAATCGTCAAAATCGCTCTCTACGTCAACGTAGGCCAAGTCAGGTTCAATAGATTGGTTTCTTCTAGGAGTAAAATTCTCCTCCTCTAACCCATATCTCTGGTCTATTCTACGACACAAATCTTTTAAATGTGATAGGCTATTGACGTCAGTAGCAATCAACCCTTTCTTATAAATGTCCGCGATATTTCTGAAGACGATAGCTAATTTCGCCTCTTCAGAAACAGGACAGCCAAGTCTTTGGAAATACGTGTTCATGACAGCAGTATATAGGTCCCTATAGACTCTCCAGGGCCTTGTTTACGTTTTTGGATCTCCTTCAATAGCTTCTCGCCATATGAAGAAGGAAGATACTCTGCCATGAACCTCCAGTGTTCCAGCTGTTCCCATGTATGAACTTCTCTACGAACATCTTTATAAAAAGTATAGGCTGACTTTTCAAAAAGATCAATGCCTGAGTTCAGTAGAACCTTTTTACTAACTCCTCTAGCCTGACTCAACTCGTCCACTTTCTCAAAAAATGCGGTGACGGAGATTGTACCACTCTCGCCTGTAAACTTTAAGTTCCACTTATGCGGAGGTACAGGTGCAACGTGATATGAAGTACCAGGATCAATTGACATTGGTACTGGCGACGAACAGAACAATGGTCGTGACTGAGCAATTGGTGCAATGCTACTTTGGAGGGCAGCTAGACTCAAAGGAACGGTAGACGGTTGTTGATAATGAAAAGCTGATGCACCGTCATTCTGGATCGGCATAGGGAGTGGTGCTTGTACTGATGTTTGAGTTGGGTTCGTAAGCACTTGCATTTGCAATGGAGCAATGACCGACGGTTGGTTCGTAGGCTGTTGAGCTGTTCTTTGTGTGCTCGAGTGCGGTGCTTGCGGGAAATGAGACTGGTTAGGTGTGTTGCCAGCATTTGTTGAGTGGTCTGAGTCTCGACTCGTTGAATGGGTTTCAGATGCTTCATCATCATCTGAGGCAACGCCAACTCCCAATAAATCTGTTGCTTGGCTCTGCAACCTCCCAATCAAACTCAATGTTTCCGCAACCAGTACGCCTTTCGTTTGGCTTTCTTCAAAGTTAGACGGATTCATGTTATTTATCCTGGCCAACACGTGTTCCAACCTTACAGCGATTTTTCTAAACTCTCCCCCCTTGCTCGTACCAGAGAACTTCTCTACCAGCGGTACTAGACTATCTAGCTTCTTCATGCAGCCAAAAGCATCCTGGCCAAATTTAAAGGGATACGGAGGGTATCTCATACTTGCGTCAGTCTTTTCTCTTTGCTTAATCAGCATGAGCTGTTGCTTCATTTCTTCCACCGATCCAATGGCTATGCCTCTCCATGTTAATTCGTAGATTAACTCGTCCTTGACTAAGTACCTTATGTCAGACAATCGACTCAAAGAAATAGCCATGGTGCCTTTTATATTCAAACTGTAAACTTTAATTAAAACTGTTAATTATACCTCCCAATTATAAAAACTAAACCACGCAATAACAAACACAAAGTTCACTTTCAATTCACTAGTGAAAATCACTATAAATTTTCTCACAACTGTAGAAAATATAAAACTTAAATACGGGCAGACGCGAACAAATCCGAAAAACACCGGAGCAGTAAGAAAATAAAATTGATTTGTATTTAAAAATGTAATCATAGTTTATATTAATTATTTGTACAACCAACCCTGCAGAGAAAAATAACTACTTAAATCCTAAATTAGAATTAACAAGTAGCCATAAGAAAGTTAAAAGAAAATAAAAGAGAGACAAGAGTTTTGGCAGTGTTCAGGTCTTATGTTCCACTCCTGCGTGAGTAAAACCAAAAAAGAAATAATTGCGCTTATCCTAGCTGAACTGGATTAAAATTAAAGTCAAGTTATGTTTGTTTACCTCAGCAACCGAATAGGTAAATTTATTCCTAAATGGAACGTACAACAGACTACCTATAACAAAAATCCCAAAGCTGTTGTACACAGTTAACGCTAGGGTATACTCCTGCTATTGCAGAACGGCTCCACTAATAAACTCCTCAAAAAAAATCCCAAATCGCCGTATACAATGATTTTTCTAAAAAGAATAAATCAAAACCCACTTTAACCTGCTTACCTATTCTGAGTCTACACGAAACTTGCATTGCTTAAGGCAAAATCATCCCTTAATATATAAGTGAACGCAATAAACGTCGGAACAGATGTTCATGTTATAGAAATCGTAAAATATGTTCAATTAAAAAAAAAATCCGCTCGCTGAAATTGCGTTGAATTGACTAGTAAGGATGTTGTGTGTAATTAAAAATTTTTTTTTTTTTTAAATTACCGATGGTAAAAAAAAATTATACAAATAACGTCTTGGTAGGACTGCAACTCTCTAATAATTGTTAAAATGAAATTCCCAAAATTTTATCTAAATTGATGCAAACCGTGGTCAAGAAGACCCTAGGATCGTACCGAAAGGTGCCCAAAAAAAATTTAAAAAAAATTTTTTGGTGTCGACCACAGTAGCCCAATAATCAAAAAAAGATTAATTAGTGGCTCACTAAAATTTTCAAAATATTACTCTACCCTGGTTTGGAGTAGGGAGAAAAAAAAAGTTAAAACAAATGATGATAGGTTGTTAAAACGCGAGGGTTCGAAATGAAATTATATTTTAATTCAGAAAAAAAAATATTTAAATAAACTGGTAGAACCATTGTAGGGACAAGGTACTACTATGCACCAAAAAAAAAAAAAATTTCAAGGTTCACCTATAAGAACGTTGCAAAACTAAATCTGCCTACTCAAGTGTTTTTAAACACAACATCTAACAAAATTTTACTGCTTAATGCATTCTCAGATCCCTATTCCTGGTGTTCATGAGATATAAAATTAAGTTGGGCCCTTTCCACAACTATTAGTCAAAGCAAAATTACCAAATGTCCAAGGGCTAATGAGATCCTATCACTTACAAACGACATTTTGAAATGAAGCAGTTGGGAATAATCCTTCGTAACAACCAGACAACAAAAATCAAGAAGCCAAAACTATTACATTAATTTTAAAAGAGCATAATAACCTCCCGGCCCCAAATAAACTTTTGTTATCTTAAGAAAACTCAGCCTAAAACCAAAAAACTTTTTATTAGACATTTCCCCTATTTCCTAAGTATAATGTCAATAAACCCAAAACTTGTGATTTCCATTCCAATCCCATCTGGACCCTATATATTTTTCAAACGGTTAAACGCCCACAGGCGAAACAATATCTTATTTCAAAGAAAGGGTGAAGATATTTTGAAGCACCCTGTGAAAATAGGACACTATTATGGAAAATTGTTCAGATCAGTGTTCTTACTAATTTTTAACCTAAATATATCTAGTTCCCTCATGTGCATGTTACTATTTTAATTCCTATCATAACTAAACAGATCACAAAAATTGTCTTTCTCCGCAAATCTGCAAGGTCCTGGAAGATGTAAGATTCAGCCTGTAGGCCAAATTTGGATGTATTTTAATTTATCGAAAACCGAAGTTGCGAAATCCTAAAAAGATTAGCAGGAAGTCCTCGTTCCTCGATTTCTACACTCCGAACCAAACATTTCTTCCATTTTCACCCAGCTCGCGGGAGGAAAACCCCTAATTATTCCAATACAAAAGGTACTACTATCATATTATGCATAACAAAAAAAATATATGCCCTCTTCATTGTTTAGTCGCATCAAAGAAAACCTATTGTTTTTAAATTTATTATTAGGTTGAAATCTGTTTTTAAAATCAATCATCTTAAATTTATTGTTTAACCTGAACACTTTCCCATTTATTCCACAACAATGTATTGTAATTTAAAAATGTGCTTCATTATTTGAGGTCACCAGTATGAAATTATTTTAAAATTTAAAAAAAATGAAATAAAAAAAATTATTTCCCAATTGTCCACAACTTCCAAATTTTCATCCCTAAATACCTAGGTACTTTCTCACTCTAACACCATCCATCGTTATCCAACTTAACGCTTGAATTTCAGAAGCAACAAAATGAAGATTAAGTGAAAAAGCTAAGCAAGTAAGTTGGAAGTTGCTTTACAATGGGCGCAGATGTAAGGCCCCCTTAAGTACACGCCACTGTCCTGAAATGCAAACTAACGAAAAAACTGAAGACTAGCATATCTGCCGTCAAACAACATTTGGCATGAAATTAAAATAATTTCATATCATACCAGTATCCTCCAAAAACAAAATTTTTACTATAAGACCCAAACACCTAACCAATAAATCTTGTTATTTAAAACTATGATTTGGAAGTAAAAGATTTATTTATTCCTGCCTTATCAACTAAGACAAAAAAGTTCCCCCTTTGTAACTCAAGAAGTTCCTGTTTGGTGCCCTTAAAAAAATATTACCTGTCTGGTCACCCTTTAAAACTACGACCACTATACAAACCGTTTTGACCAAAACAAGAATTCGAGAAGTTATGTTTACCGAAAAAACTAATCTTTTTAAGATAAATTAAATTATTTAAAAAATAGTAAAATTTTGAAATATTTTTACCAATTACCCCCGCCTAGCATTTATATTTAGCTGAAAGTCTCTCTTAAATTCACTGACTCAAAATGACATTACTTAAAAAAATTACTGAACTTTACAAATGAACTAAAAAAAATCAAAGAACTTATATCTATATCTGTCTCAGTTAAACATTTCTTTTGTGGTATTATATCTAGTTGGGCTTCAAATTCATCTTCTCTGTATTCAATCCGGAGCAGGCAAAACTTCTCAAGGCTCAAACATAAATGTTTGCTCTCCATTGGCCATGACCAAGCTATGACCTGAACGCAGAAAAAATACAGAAAAAAATACTCTGCCAATCTATGGGCACCTAAGCTCACACTGGATACTATAATTATAGTGTATCTACGTGAAAGTTAATATAACTAAAAACTGAAGCATATTTTATTGAACTCCAGACTCAATTACCTTTCGTTTGATACCACACAAGCCATGTTTTGACTTAATTTCTAATTTTACAAATCTACCCCCACCCTTTTTTTAAAAACTAAAATGTATTTTGTTTAACTCCAGACTCAATTACCTTTCGTTTGATATCACACACGCCATATTTCCACTTAAACACTCATTTTTGAAATTTACCCCCACCCTTTTTTTTAAAATAAACTAAAATGTATTTTGTTTAACTCCAGACTCAATTACCTTTCGTTTGATATCACACACGCTATATTTTTACGTAAACTCTAATTTTTGAAATCTACCCCCACCCTTTTATTTGGCTTGTGTTCAGTGGATTTTGTTCATTTTGAAGTGGGACCATCTTGACCCCAACCCCAGCCTGGGTACCAAATTTCATTAAAATCGGGCAAGCCGTTTTTGAGTTATGCGCCTTGGTCGTTACAGACAGACATACAGATACACAGACAGACAGACAGACAGACAGACAGACAGACAGACAGACAGACAGACAGACAGACAGACAGACAGACAGACAGACAGACAGACAGACAGACAGACAGACAGACAGACAGACAGACAGACAGACAGACAGACAGACAGACAGACAGACAGACAGACAGACAGACAGACAGACAGACAGACAGACAGACAGACAGACAGACAGACAGACAGACAGACAGACAGACAGACAGACAGACAGACAGACAGACAGACAGACAGACAGACAGACAGACAGACAGACAGACAGACAGACAGACAGACAGACAGACAGACAGACAGACAGACAGACAGACAGACAGACAGACAGACAGACAGACAGACAGACAGACAGACAGACAGACAGACAGACAGACAGACAGACAGACAGACAGACAGACAGACAGACAGACAGACAGACAGACAGACAGACAGACAGACAGACAGACAGACAGACAGACAGACAGACAGACAGACAGACAGACAGACAGACAGACAGACAGACAGACAGACAGACAGACAGACAGACAGACAGACAGACAGACAGACAGACAGACAGACAGACAGACAGACAGACAGACAGACAGACAGACAGACAGACAGACAGACAGACAGACAGACAGACAGACAGACAGACAGACAGACAGACAGACAGACAGACAGACAGACAGACAGACAGACAGACAGACAGACAGACAGACAGACAGACAGACAGACAGACAGACAGACAGACAGACAGACAGACAGACAGACAGACAGACAGACAGACAGACAGACAGACAGACAGACAGACAGACAGACAGACAGACAGACAGACAGACAGACAGACAGACAGACAGACAGACAGACAGACAGACAGACAGACAGACAGACAGACAGACAGACAGACAGACAGACAGACAGACAGACAGACAGACAGACAGACAGACAGACAGACAGACAGACAGACAGACAGACAGACAGACAGACAGACAGACAGACAGACAGACAGACAGACAGACAGACAGACAGACAGACAGACAGACAGACAGACAGACAGACAGACAGACAGACAGACAGACAGACAGACAGACAGACAGACAGACAGACAGACAGACAGACAGACAGACAGACAGACAGACAGACAGACAGACAGACAGACAGACAGACAGACAGACAGACAGACAGACAGACAGACAGACAGACAGACAGACAGACAGACAGACAGACAGACAGACAGACAGACAGACAGACAGACAGACAGACAGACAGACAGACAGACAGACAGACAGACAGACAGACAGACAGACAGACAGACAGACAGACAGACAGACAGACAGACAGACAGACAGACAGACAGACAGACAGACAGACAGACAGACAGACAGACAGACAGACAGACAGACAGACAGACAGACAGACAGACAGACAGACAGACAGACAGACAGACAGACAGACAGACAGACAGACAGACAGACAGACAGACAGACAGACAGACAGACAGACAGACAGACAGACAGACAGACAGACAGACAGACAGACAGACAGACAGACAGACAGACAGACAGACAGACAGACAGACAGACAGACAGACAGACAGACAGACAGACAGACAGACAGACAGACAGACAGACAGACAGACAGACAGACAGACAGACAGACAGACAGACAGACAGACAGACAGACAGACAGACAGACAGACAGACAGACAGACAGACAGACAGACAGACAGACAGACAGACAGACAGGCAGGCAGGCAGACAGACAGACAGACAGACAGACAGACAGACAGACAGACAGACAGACAGACAGACAGACAGACAGACAGACAGACAGACAGACAGACAGACAGACAGACAGACAGACAGACAGACAGACAGACAGACAGACAGACAGACAGACAGACAGACAGACAGACAGACAGACAGACAGACAGACAGACAGACAGACAGACAGACAGACAGACAGACAGACAGACAGACAGACAGACAGACAGACAGACAGACAGACAGACAGACAGACAGACAGACAGACAGACAGACAGACAGACAGACAGACAGACAGACAGACAGACAGACAGACAGACAGACAGACAGACAGACAGACAGACAGACAGACAGACAGACAGACAGACAGACAGACAGACAGACAGACAGACAGACAGACAGACAGACAGACAGACAGACAGACAGACAGACAGACAGACAGACAGACAGACAGACAGACAGACAGACAGACAGACAGACAGACAGACAGACAGACAGACAGACAGACAGACAGACAGACAGACAGACAGACAGACAGACAGACAGACAGACAGACAGACAGACAGACAGACAGACAGACAGACAGACAGACAGACAGACAGACAGACAGACAGACAGACAGACAGACAGACAGACAGACAGACAGACAGACAGACAGACAGACAGACAGACAGACAGACAGACAGACAGACAGACAGACAGACAGACAGACAGACAGACAGACAGACAGACAGACAGACAGACAGACAGACAGACAGACAGACAGACAGACAGACAGACAGACAGACAGACAGACAGACAGACAGACAGACAGACAGACAGACAGACAGACAGACAGACAGACAGACAGACAGACAGACAGACAGACAGACAGACAGACAGACAGACAGACAGACAGACAGACAGACAGACAGACAGACAGACAGACAGACAGACAGACAGACAGACAGACAGACAGACAGACAGACAGACAGACAGACAGACAGACAGACAGACAGACAGACAGACAGACAGACAGACAGACAGACAGACAGACAGACAGACAGACAGACAGACAGACAGACAGACAGACAGACAGACAGACAGACAGACAGACAGACAGACAGACAGACAGACAGACAGACAGACAGACAGACAGACAGACAGACAGACAGACAGACAGACAGACAGACAGACAGACAGACAGACAGACAGACAGACAGACAGACAGACAGACAGACAGACAGACAGACAGACAGACAGACAGACAGACAGACAGACAGACAGACAGACAGACAGACGGCGCAACAAAAAAGTTTCAAAATCATCTGAAACGCAGATATATAAAATTTTTTTAAATCGGAGCAACTTTTTTTTTCTCGAAAAAATTAGGATCACCATAGCTCACACTACTATAGTATAGTAGTAGTGTGAGCTAATAATTGTGAACCAGAAAAACTTTAATTGATAGAAATACCCGTAGGTCATTTTTAAAAAAATGCACTCCAAAGCCCAACGCCGTATTTTCTACCAAAAAAAAAATTTTACCAGTCACGAAACACAACTAGACAACTAAACCAAAGACCTAAAAAACTGTCTTTCAAAAAAAAAATACCCCAAAAAAAAAATGTTAACTGGACCTCTGGCGTTGATCTTCAGCCAATATGTTGCTCTAGGAATTTTAGCCTTGTGTTCCCTAAACTTCCGAGCTAACTATAAGTAGTAGTACCCTCCTCTGACCTGATGTAACTGAGTGACGCAAGATCCTAATTGTCATCAACAGTTACCACCAAAAAAACAAGAAAATAAAATGACAAAGCAAAATAAACTCATTTTCCTTTTCTTTCATTACTAATTAATACTTTCAACTAAACAAAGCTACCAGCTGTTAAGCTATAATTACTTTAAAACAACTCAGCCAAGAAAAATTTGTGTGAAACCCTGTAAAAATATTCCAATTTCCAAGGGGTGATATCCCGCAAAAAATTAAAATCACCAAAAAAAAATAACCTGTTGACCTAAATAAATTGACTGCACTAAAAAATAATCGGTGAAACAATTTCTCTTATCACAAGCAGGAAATAATAACATATTAGTAGTAGGCAACCTGCAAAAAAAATTGTTAGAAAAAAACACACTACCTATGTCATATATTTAAAACATAAAAAGACCATGTCTGGAGGTCCATCCACCTATAAATCAACAAAAAAAAATTGAAGTAAATTTACATTGCTGTATTTATTTTTCTTAAAAAAAATTTAAAAAAATTAAAACATGTTTTTCCTACAAAAAAACTTTAAAGAATTAAGACATGAGTTGGACTCCGTTCAATAAAAACTCCCATGCTTTTTATCCACTTATTCTTCCTTAATAAATAAAAATGAATATTTTATTTTCCAAGAAAAACTTGTGAAGGTAAGCTAACAAAAAACTATGAGAAACACTAAAACAACAAAACGAGTTCCAAATCAACGTTCAAATATTACCAAAAAATATTTAAAAAGTGTTATTTCCGAAAACCAATGATCTTGTTTTTTATTTAAAAAAATGATTGGGTGTCAAAAACACCGACAGCCACTGAAAGCCTTTAACCTGGCTTTGGCTGTACCACAAAAAAAATTTTTCCCAAAAAAAATTTTTTTTCAAAAATAAAAAATAATTTTTTTCTTTTTTTTTCCAAATTAAAAAAAAATGACATCAGATGTTAAAAAAACCAGCCAAAACTCACGTTGGGCGCCAATTTGTGGCCTATTAAAATGCGTTGGGTGACATTTGTGGCAGCTTAAAAACGTTGCCGCCATTTTTGTGACACTGTAATTAGAATAATAACAATTTGCCAACTTGTGACACAACAAAACCACTGAATAATTAAACAAATATCTGGAAGCACTGGAAGCAGAACTGTATTTTCCAGCTAGGTAAAACATTGATATGCCCGGTAACTTTTATACAGTGGAGAAGGGAGGGTTCAGAAATAAGAAAATTTTAAGTGCGCCACAGTGTTTAATACCAATGTTTTACAAAGAAGGTCTTAAATAAAATACAGTTCAACCCAAACGTTGTAGCCAAACAATGAAACTCTACTTACTTCCGAGGCTTCCAGAGTATTTACGTAATTAAGAATAACCAAAAAAAAATTGACTAATAAACAGAATAAAATTTTAAAGATTCCCAAATGAATCAAAATGACACAAATAGAAAGTTCCTTATAGGTAGATGCACATTTCCAACAGGTCACAGTGTACCTACATTTGAGTCAGTAGTGTAAGACTCACTTACATAAATGATTGTTAAAAAAAAAATACACTTCCAAAATCATTCTGTCATAGGGGAGATCTGGACCAAATATCTGCTGTCATCATTCAACGTTAGGTAGAATGAGACAGACAGCAACCCAGTCCGAGATCTACCCCATGAGGTAAAACAATGTAAGGAAACCGCTAAAAAAGAATATAACCTCATCTCTCTTTTGTCTCTGCAAAGTTGGTCAATTGGGCTGTACAAATAACACAAAAATTTAGTTCATCTTGTATATTTCAAATTGAAATCTAGGGGTAAAATTGAAATTATCATAGGTAAAGACAAAATAAGGATGAATCCAAGTTGGCACAAGCTAGAAGGGCTTTTTCAATTGTACAATAAAAATAGTTATGCCGCAAAATGGTGGTCATGACGTCATACCTTTATCTTGCGTTCACAAGAAGTGTTAAAATTATATTGAAAATTTATATGGAGAGATTATGACTAAATTATTTTGAAAATTTATATGAAAAGATTATATCTACTTGCTCCTACCTTGGTCCTTTGATTATCTTGTGGTTAAATAAAAATGTGTTTTATTGTGTAAATCTGGAAGTGGTGTACTCCGACATTCCTCTAAAACATGGTGTTGTTCTCCTGCTACTCCGGTCCTGGTTTGTTCGCGCCTCCCCTACTGCCGCTTAGCACATCACGCTAGGGCAGCACATGGTCTCAAGTGTTGATGGATACTTGCCCGAGCGTAAAACCCTGTGGAAAATTAAATGTTTCTGTTTCCTGGAATTCGTCTTTTTTGCACGAAGTTCCCCTACACCGAGTAATTTAATCAAGAACCCCATGTCGACTCAATAAAGTAAAGTAGATTTAAACAGATGAACTAAACTAATCCTAACGTACCTTTCCCAGGGTTACAAGGCTACACCCGGCTTCCCACCAGCGTCCAGCACAGCTGTCGATGGAATGGACAGGGCTGTAGACAAAGGAGAAAAACAATATATAGTTTTTATCCAAAACGTGGTCTTAAGAAAAAATAAAAAAACTCCAAAAATTCCCCACGTCTCTTGTCGAAAAAAGTACATTTCACACGAAAAACAATTACAATTTGGGAGGCAAATATTATCTTGAAGGGTCCTCAAATAATCCAAAAAAAATGAAAAAAAATAAAATCGAACTTACCACTCTTATTTCCCGTAGAAATGGCGTAGGCCGACTTAAATCCCCCTCAAAAGGGTGTGAGCGTCACTCTAGATTTCGCCTAAACACGACGGACTCACTCTTCACAGTCTCTGGGACAGAACCTGCGGTTTCTGCAGTGCCACTAACCAAAAACAATGGCGATCCCAGAGACCTGTTGCCGACCCAGCCAAAATTCGTTAGCCAAAAAGACCAGGCACTTTGTCGAGAACACCAAAAAATGAAGTGGCCGGAAACCGCTTTGTAAATGTTGTGGGGACAGTAAAACACACAGTACCAACCTAATTTTCCCGGTTAAATTCAAATAAGGATGCAAACCTATTTATAAAAAACTTTCTCGTCAAAAAAATCACTAAATCCGGTTTGCAACACTGGAGGAAAAGACCCGCGGTCTTCAAACCAACCAATGAGGAAATACACCAATATTTCCATACCGGTATATAGGGGGCAGCACCGACCAAGGGGATAGAGAATACGTAAAACGCACACTGAGGTGTTGTCGGATTCATTTCCACGGTTGGAATTTTTATAACAAGGACGTCGAGACACCCTCCATACATAGACCGAACATTTGCCTACCGGACCCCTGCCAACATAGCAAGTAGGAGGAAAATAACCAGACGGACTATAAGAAGCTCAGCATTGAAACCATCAACTGTAAAATCAATTACTGGAGATCAGAGCTTGCATCAAACCCAGGAATATTCGAACACTCAACCAATTCCCATATGAGTAAAGCTGTACTAAGTGTAGAATTTCGTTGTATTTTAGTTACAGTTTTAGTCAAAAGTTTCCTTTGCTCTTTATATATGTTTTCTCTAAGATTCATATGGTTTGACGCCATTTTTGTAAAACATTTCTACATTAATAAAGTTGTTTCTAAACTTGAACCTAAAATACACATTGAACCACTGCTCAAACCCGGCCTACGAGTGTTCAGATGTTAAGTTTGCTCCCCACTAGCTAGCCCTACACAACCCTTCAATCCGACTGAGTTAGTTATTAACTTTATTTAACTATGATTATATATAAATTTATATAATATAAAGATACGATTTTGTTTATTCTTTTAGTCCTGGTTTTATTCCTCGTTTATCTCCTATTTACAAAAGTGCATAACTCGTATTTATTTTATCTTCTCCTTATCAAATTAATAAAGATATCAAAGTGGGCGAAGCCTCGGTTGTTACTGGTCAAACCGTGAACCTAAATATGTTTTCGTGCTATCAAAACTAGCTAATCCGTGAAGGATATGGGGTTCGGATTGTCCCAATATCCTCGAAAATAAACATAAGCGAATGAACTGTTCATCTAAATGTTTCCTCCCTGTTACTGAAACCATTTGTGATGCGGCAACGCCGCCATTTCCCAGCTGTTTACTTTCATGCACGTCAAAGAAAATTACGAAAGTGCAGATAAATAAAACAATCGAAAGTTTTTATGTGATTTTTAAAGAACTGTGATCTTAAATTCCAATTACGATGTCCAGATAATGCGATGTATGTAGTGTCCACAGTAATTCGATGGAATGCCTCCTTTTAAGGTAACTTCCTAGACACTATATAACCTCCAAACCTAGCTCTATAAAATACCCTTAATTTGTGTACAGAAAGACGAGTCGAAGAGCCTTGATTATTTACCTAAATAAACAAATATGTAACGTTGCCTTAAACGTTACAGTGTGCTACATGAACAAGTAGAGGAGAAAGAGATCCGAATTTTAAAGCTTAGGAAACAAACGTCAGATGAAGATTCCAAGATGAAGTATTTACTTAAGAGGAAGATATGCAAGATGAGATAAAGCATCTTAAAGAAGAAAACTCAAGAATAATGAGAAAAATTAAGGGACAAAAAGGGACATGATTTTAGAACAAAATAATGTGAATAAAGACCTTAGAAACAAAATAGATTTGATGAAAATAGAACATTCATGACTCCATAAGGAAATATGCCGACTTAACACACATGTGAAAGAGAGGGAGGACTGTATCTCAGATAAAAAATTTGTTAACGGTAATATGGCTACAACTATAATGGAATTAGAGGAGCAAAACTTAAAGCTACAAAAGAACATAAAAGCCCTAAATGCAACAATAAAGCCCTTCAAAAATTAATCCGGGATCTGAAGGATGCGAATATTGTTTTGTAGGAGAACAATGAACAGCTTATCGCTCAAAACAAAAAACTTAAAAGTGTAGCAAAAAGACAAAAAAAGACAAAGGATAAGGACAGGAAAATGGGAAAAGATCAAAACTGGGCTCTTGCACTTGATAATTCTGAGTTAGAAAATTTAAAAAAACAAATTGAGGACATGAAAGAGGATATCGGAAAACCGAATAATGAACTAACTCGTATGCTCCAAATAAACCTGAACCTAGAATATGATTTACAGAAATACCAGAGTAACATAAAAGAACGGAAAAATAAATTGGATTCGGCCAAAAACTTAAACAGAAAAAAATTCTTGACCAGTAACACATCAGAAAAACAATGTTCACATGGACAGGACAAAAAACAGGCCAGAACAAAACATATCAAGAAAGCATAAGATCCTTATCTTAACTGATGGTTTTGGAAAATTTTTGAATCACAGTCTCTCCAGTGAGATAACTGACCAATGTTTAGTCCAGACGTTGTGCGAATGATATATTATTTTATAGGCTATTAGTTATTCTTTATTTTACGTTATTACAGATTTTCTCAAAAATAAGCAGTTTCGAAGTTAAACACCACTAAAAAAAAATTGGTAAAAATCCAAAATCGAGGCGAAATGTTTAGCGTCAGAACTCAAAAACCATTCAGCTGACAAAAAAATGTGCAAAGGCATTTTTGTAGGAAATTTTAACATCTTCAACTTTTGTTTAAAACTTTCTTTTCTTAAACGTACCGTAACCAAGTAATTAAAAAAAAACCTGTTTGTGCACACTAAATCCAAGATGGCGGGAGGGGAGGGCCTCCCTCCATAAGGTCGAATATTCAAATTTGTTTTTAGGACGCCAATGTCAATGTCATATGTCAAAATCGCGACGACACCACCTTTTGCACACTTTTTTTCGCTTTAATGACTGGCCTAATTTTGCTAAATCACCCAGTGCGTTTGACGGGTTTTTCATTTTTTACTATTTTTTTAAGTAGTTACACGTGTCGCTCACCCAAAATCACTCGAAGATTGTCTTATTGGGTCCAAAATCGCAACTTTTACCGCCAACAAAAAAACTTCCAATTTTGAAACAATGTATTTCCTAAATGATTTATCCGAAAAATATGGATAAATGCTCATTAGATTCGCTAGTTCTTTATCTGTAAAAAGTATTTAAAAAATTTAAAGAAAAAAATTTTTTATGTAAATTTTAGGGGTTTTGGCCACCATTTTGTGGGAATTTGTCCTAGGTCAAATTATCGTACACATTCTTGGTTTTTGGTCACTTCTACATTACTGTACCAATTTTCAACATTTTAGTGCAAAAAACTTCTGAGTTATAGAAAATTCCCAAATTCATGCAAAAAACACAAAAATTGCTATATCTTAGCCAATACATTTTTTCGAAAGCCAATATTTTGGCTTTTGTCTATCCTCCAGGTAGGTAATATGCCCACAATAAATCAAAAAAATCGGAGAGGGTAAGGGACATGTCCGGCTTTTCCTAAATAATTTTGCTCACTACGAATTTTTATGCATCTGCCATTACAAGCTTTGGAATCCCTGGTTTTTGCCGTAAATCAGTCCTTTCAGTCTGGTTCTTCTCCCAACTTTTTAAAAAAGGCAATTGTCATTCCCCTTCACAAAGGAAGTGATGTGGAAAAGACGAATTACTCTCCTACCTACGTTATCCAAGATAATGGAAAAGAGGGTGCAGTTTAGGGTCGAGTGCTTTCTGGAGTCAAAGAATCTTTTGTCTGATCAGCAGTTTGAGTTTAGAACCTCTAGGGGTACTGGCGACGCCATTTTTAGTTTCCTTCAGTATGTTTATCTGAAACTTAATTCTGGAGAAAAATGCGCGGCAGTGTTCTGTGATCCATCGAGGGCTTTTGACTGCGTGGATCACGGAATACTCCTGCGCAAGTTAGAAACCTATGGAATCAGGGGAAGGGAACTGGAGTGGTTTAGCTCAATGCTGGATGGGAGAACTCAAAGTGTGCTGTTTTAGAACACGTGTTCTTCTGAACTAGCAATTGATGCTGGAGTTCCACAGGGATCTGTGTTGGGACCATTGCTTTTCCGTATTTACATAGAGGGCTTGCTTCATCTTGAAATATCTGGCCACTTTGTGGTCTTCTGTGACGATGTTACCATTGTGTGGCACGAAACTGACCTTGAAAGACTATCGAAGAACATACAGAGTGAAATGTCTAAGATTAAAGAATGGTGTAATTCCAACAAACTAAGTTTCAATGTCACCAAAACAAACATAATGGAATTTAAATCTCACCTTGGGGAAGTAATAATGGTCAATGAACTGTTACCTAACACAGAGGAAAACAAATTTCTTGGGGTTTTTAGAGAACTCTTTGAAGTTCAAGAAGCATATAGAGCATCTTTGCAGCAGAATGTCATCGAGTTGCTATGCTCTCCAGGTCATCTCCGATAATTTGGGTCTCGCTCAAGCCAGGACATGCTATTTCTCACTTATTGAGTCTCACTTGCGATATGGTATCTGTTTCGGGGGTTCTTGTAGCAAAAATATTTTTCAAACTGTATTTAAAATACAAAAAAGGGCGATTCGAAATATTTGCCATGCAAAAAGAAATGATTCATGCCGCCCTCTATTTCGTAAGTATAATTTATTAACTCTTTGCTGCATATAGATTCTTAAGACATCATGTGTAATATTTAAAAAATACAAAAATGACTGCAACTAAGTAGATGAACCGAATTAATCAAGAGATCTTTAATTTACGAAGGCAAAAAGATATTTAATCATCTTCCACTTAGCATAAGAAAAGAACAATGCGAGAAAAAGTTCAGAAAAAAGACTTTTTCTGCTTTATAAAGGATTTTATACTGCTGACGAGTTTTTTGCTGAACAGAATTAAAATATTCTGTATGGACTTAATTTATTAACTGGTAGCATTTTGACATTTTTGCGTTTGTCATTTGGTTTATTTATTTGTTTGTTTGTTTATTTTTATTTTTGATGTGATTACTACAGTGTTGTTATTTTTATGTAATATTAAAAAAAAAACCTTTTATAATAAAGGAAATATTGGTGACTGTTTAAATGAATCTTTAGCTACTGTGATTGGTTTGTAATAATTTTGACTTATTTACTTTTTTGACTGTTTAACTCTAAGACTAATTTAAGCAGCGCTTTGTTAATAAGTACTTTGTCTTATAAACAATAAAGCTACTTTGAAATTAAAAAAAAAATTAGTTAGTTTTTGAGATACAGGAAGAAAACTCTATGAAACACGTCGAACTTTATAGCAAGTTAAAATCCAATTTCTCGAAAACGAAAGCAGCATCAAATTATTTGTCAACACATATTGGTAGTACTCTTTAGGTACTATAAGTCACTAAAAAAAATCTGGGGCCCTCTAGTTAGTTTTTGAGATACAGGGTGCAAACTCTATAAAACACGTCGAACTTTATAGCAAGTTAAAATTCAATTTCTCAAAAACGGAAGCAGCAACAAATTATTTGTTAACACATATTGGTAGTACTCTTTGGGCACTATAAGTAACTGAAAAAAATCTGTGGCCCTCTAGTTAGTTTTTGAGAAACAGGGTGAAAACTATATGAAACACGTTAAACTTTATAGCAAATAAAAACGCAATTTCTTAAAAACGGAAGCCGCAACAAATTATTTGTTAACACATGTTGATAGTTCTCTTTAGGTACTATGAGTAACTAAAAAAAATCTGTGGCCCTCTAGTTAGTTTTTGAGATACAGGGTGAAAACTATATGAAACACGTTGAACTTTATAGCAAGTTAAAATTCAATATTTCAAAAACGGAAGCAGCAACAAATTATATATATTAATAATTCTCTCGTTAGTTTTTGAGATACAGGGTGCAAACTCTATGAAACACCTCGAACTTTATAGCAAGTTAAAATGCAATTTCTCAAAAACGGAAGCAGCAAAAAATTACTTGTTAACACATATTGGTAGTACTCTTTAGGTACTATAAGTAACTGAAAAAAATCTGTGGCCCTCTAGTTAGTTTTTGAGATACAGGGTGAAAACTATATGAAACACGTCAAACTTTATAGCAAGTTAAAATTCAATTTCTCGAAAACGGAAGCAGCAACAAATTATTTGTTAACACATATTGGTAGTACTCTTTAGGTACTATAAGTAACTGAAAAAAATCTGTGGCCCTCTAGTTAGTTTTTGAAATACAGGGTGAAAACTTTATGAAACACCTCGAACTTCATAGCAAGTAAAAATTCAATTTCTCGAAAACGGAAGCGGCGACAAATTACTCGTTGATAAATGTTGGTAGTACCCCTCAAGTACTATTAACTGCAAAGGACAATCTGTGGCCCCTTAATTAGTTCTATAGAAAAAGGGTTTTCAGTTTCCAAATAATAGCACGATTGTTGAATTAAAAATACAAAAAATTCAATAATTCGAAAACGGCAGCAGCGACAAATTTTCCATTTACATATAAAAGTAGTGCCATTAGTACAAAACATGTTATTTTAAAAAAATTTTTTAATCGTACGATTGGAATTAAATAATTTGTTTTACACGATGCAATTAAAGACTCTTAGCAACAAATTATGCTCTTTGTTTGAGAATAATATCTTTAAAGACTACCGAGATACAAGGTGGCCCCTCAACTTTACTCGGCGCACAGTGGTCTCTGACTCAATTTTTTAATATTTTTTTATTTTTGCTTAATAATGCTCTCAGGCGCTTTAAATAGCGGTAGCAAATTCGAACGGCCTTTTATAAGGGTACTACAAGTGTTTCTACCTTAAAAATATTAACAAAAAACAGTTAAAAAAAAAAAGAAACTTATAAGTCTTTTGGAATTTATTAATATTGGTTGCACATCCCCATGCCGAGCAACAAATTATGGCGTTTAAATCATCCTCGTATTGCCTTTCAATCCAGAGTTATGAGGTGGCCCGTCAGCTTTACCGTAAAGTCACAGGGGTTGCGATTTCTCGTTAACGGCTGCAGCAACAAATTTAATTCTTCGGTAACAAATTAGCAACAAATTATCACAAAATCCTGGCATATGAAATTTGGTGGCCCTTTATAGTGGTCCCCCCAGCTTTACTTACGTAAATAAAAGTCTGTATTATAGCCACAATTCTAGTTTTAATAAAATGTTCATGGCCAAACTGACTAATAGAGATTGTACCGCTCTTAAATCTCGAATGAGAGATTTAACAATTTATGGTCAAAATCGACCCCCAGTAATACTTATTATAATCCCAAGAAGTAAAAATCATTAATTGTAAAAAAATTAGACCAAATAGAATTTTCAATAAAAAAAAAAGATAGCTCCACTTCATAATTGCTTAAAAATGAATTATCGGTATCCATAAATGTTTCTTCGGAATTTATTTTTCCTATTAAAAACTATTTTTTTAAATCATCGTCCACAATATTTGTACGATTTCTTGTGCATGGCTGTCTCTGGATTAATATAAAAGGATCTGAGGTTAAAAGCCAAGCATTCAAGTCATAAGATCTTGATTGATGTTGACTCTTGCATTTTTTTCTGTAGCTGTAATTGGAACCAAAAAAAAAATATTAAGCTAGAGGGATATAGTGCGCTTTTTTAAAGGTGGTTTAAGTGTCCAACAAAACATTAAATTAGGTCTGAGACGTCATTTTAAAGAAAATTTTACGCTGATCTCAAAAATAAAATAAATAAAGGCTTATTTTATAAGACAAATAAAAACTTTATGTAATATTTCAAAAATAAAACAAATAAAAACCGTTTACGTCCACAATTCCTCAAGACAAGATCTATCAGAAACCTCTTTACCCGAAAACATATTTTCATAAATAAAAAAGTTATAGACCCCCTCTCAAAATGCAGACTTTTCAGAAACACCCTGTAGCATAAAAACGGCTTACTATATCAAGATGCGATTTTCACCTTTGGCTTCTCTTGAACTTTGAGCGTCGCAAAAGGTGGTCAGTTTTTTTATCTCCCCTAGATATCCGAAGCTCCCCAAAAACATTGAATTTGGGACACCCTGTACAGCTGCAAGGGTAGCAAATATTAGCAATAAGTTTTACCAAATTCTTATAGCTAACATCAAAAAATCAAGAAAGTAAATTTTTTTAAATCTCAAGTTTAAATTAAGTGTGCATATTTTTTTTCCTTTAAACTAGGGGTACAATTACAACATTGTTACCCTGTAAGATACGAATAACCAAAAAATATTCTTAACAAATATTGAAATAGGAGGTGGGACGCCTGGGCAAATGTGAACAAAATTACGCGCAAGGCAACAAGCGCGCCGCTGTTATGGTGTTCGAAGTGAAGCACGAAGGCATTCTTATTAGATGTCGCAGTGTAGCGTTTGTTGAAGTTCTCCAATTTTGTATTATTGATTAAGTAGCATAGAATTCTGTAATGCAATAAATAATCTTTAAATAGTAACTTTAGTAGATTCACTCTAGATGGCGCAAGAGTACGTAAAATGTCGGAACAAATAATAAAGTATTGTTGGCGTCCTGTAATTGTTTAATACGGTTTTTCACTTAATAAAGTACTACTACTATGTCGGTTTAGAACGTTTTTCTACGCTGTCCGACGCCTATTCTCCACCTCCTTCGATCTTGACAATCATCTTCTGTCAGATTTTTTTGACTCATTGATCTTTGGATTGACTGTTGCCATTCTAGTTTAAGATGCCCTCTTTTTCTGCGCCCTATTGGTTGCCATTCTAGGACTTGCTATGGTAATCTTTCGTCGTTCATCCATTACACATGGCCGTTCCATATCTGTTGCCTTTTAGTGATGTCATCCGTTATGCTTCCCTCGATTCCCATTCTTTCTTTTATAATGTCATTTCTTATGTGATCTATTCTAGATATTCTTATTGATCTTCTTATTGCATCCATTTCGACACTTTTAATTTTTGGAATCGTAGATTTCTCTAGGGTGAAGTAGGATCATAATGAAAAGGATTGAAGGGAAAGTCCAAAATACTTAACAATCTTTTTTATTTCTTAAAACACACTACGCGTTTCGATATGTAAATATCATTATCAAGTGTGATCTGCAAGCAAAATAAAACCGGATCTTAGTTTATAAAAAAAAAGTATCAAAAAAATTACTTACAGAAAATAAAAATCCCTCTTTTAAGGACAAAATCTGGAAAGGATGTAAAAAAAATAAAACCACACAATTAAACAAACATCTTTCCCTTAAAATTTAAATACAAACAACAATATTAAAAACAAAATAGATAAAATAAATTAAAAATTGGTACAACTAACGACATCTTACAAAAGTTTAAAATGCTAAAATTAGTTTAATAGACTAAAGGTTTAAAGTTAAATACAATATGTTAAAAATCAATAAAATATAAAACAAAATCGATCGGGACAAGACGCAGTTTTTAAAAACATTTAATAAAAATAATTGATAACTTTAGCTACCTCTCTACAGTGGGCGCTGGAAGGTTCGTTCAAGCTTAGAACATTAGTATCATTTTCCAATTTAGCAATTTCAAAGTTTTCCAAAAAATTAAGTTTTCTACCCTTATGTGCATCATGTAACATTTTAAAGTTATTATCTATACTAAAAGTATGACCTAACTCTCTCTCAAATGCATACCGAATGCCGAACGTGTATCAGACGGCGATTTTTGAGAGTTAAGGTGTTCTCTGATTCTAACTTTAAAACTACGTTCCGTTTGTCCTACATATTGTTACAAATTTAAGTTATTTAAATTTTATAGTTAGAATTTATTTAGGTTTAGTGTAGTATTAGGTTGACGTATTTTATGGTTGTATTCTTAATCTAGGTTTTAGTTGCGTTATCTGTGACAAACTGGTATGCGAACGGTCCGGTCCGGAAAAGGTTGGAATAATTCCGAATCGAACAAGGATGGAAAATTCTCGAATAGTAGGCAGCCCGTTATATATAGGGCCGGACGTCGTGCATCGGGCAGTCAAAGATAACCAATAGTAGTGATCGCTAGATGTTAACGCGAAGTTAATAGGCGGATTAAAGTAGTGAATTATTAGCAAGTTATTAGTAAGTTTAAGTGCGTGTTTTTTGTACATAATTTGTCGAAATAAATTGACGTATCATTTTCAACAATTGCGAGTTTTAATTGTTGTGGAGAACCCGAGACCTTTACGGTCCAGTCGAACAAAAACAGAATTATAACGCTTTAGTGGCAGCGTTAGAAAGAAGGTATGGAGACGAACACTTGCGAAATTTACATTGGTCAGAATTAAATGTTCGTCAGCAAAGAGCAGGGGAGTCATTACAAGAGTATGAAGCGGATATCAGGAGGCTGATGTACTTGGCTTACCCAGAAATGCCAGAAAATTACAGAGATCCCTTCACGGCTTTATTAACGGCTTGCGAGACACGGACTTAGCAAAATTACTTCGTCGAGAACGCTTCCATAACAGCAGCGAAGTGTTGATTCGAGCCCTTGAAATTGAGTCATCAAATAATATGTCCAGGCCAAAAGTAAGGGCTGTCTCAATTCAGGAGGGTGAAGAAATGAGCAATGAACAAGAGGTTTCCTCAAAGACGCTAAGTCAAATTCTTCAATCACTGATAGAGAAGATTGACTCTTTAAAAGAAAACAGACGTCCCTCTCCAAATGGAAAGTGTTTTAGATGCGGACGTACAGGGCAAAACTAAAACTAGTCAACGCAGAGGGGCGGGTGTTGGCTAAAGGGAATGTAGCCCCCAAAATTTATTCAATTAATAACTTAAAACATACTGCTGACAGTCTTAACATCGAAGGACATATAAATGGAAGACAAGTTAACATAACAGTAGACACTGGTGCTGCCATATCATTGCTTAAGTTCAAAATTGTAATGAGATATAAAATTCGACCAACAGAAAAGAAAATAACACTTAAGACTATGACTGGAGAATCCGCCGACGTGTTGGGGCAGACAGACATAGACCTACAGCTGGGAAGATTGAAGATTCGCCACACTGTATTGGTTGCCGAAATAGAAGACGAATTTATTTTGGGAATGGACTTGATAAGTAAACATGGATTTGCATTTGATAATAAATTAATACCCTAAGATTTGGGAATGAAGAGTTCATTTTGTCAAATAGTCACTTCAATAAAGAACCAATAAAGGTTGTGGCAGTATGTACAACAAGACTGGTCGGTAACAGTGAGACCATAATTTTTGGGAGGCTAGAAAGTAAAACATCAAGCTGCGTCGGACTCATAAGCCAACAGAAATTACCCAGCACCTACCTCGTTGCAAAGTCACTAGTTAAAACCGATAAAGACATCCCGATTAGAGTCGCCAATATTTTCCCAAATAGTGTCAAAATTAATAAGGGGGAGGTGGTAGCTTTATTTGAGCCAGTCCAGAAAGTAACAAGATGTGAAGAGCCAACTTCGGAGGATAAAATCAAGTTACCAACGGAGGTACTTCAGCAATTTCAGTCCACTTGGCAACATCTCACTCCAGAAGAATTTAGTAAAGCGAGAGAGTTTATAGAAGAGCAAAACAATATCTTTGAAACTAAGAGTAGTTTGGGACGCACAAACCTTATTCAATATTCCATCAATACTGGCGATGCCCAACCAATAAGACAGCCCCCAAGAAGACTACCAATGGCCAAACAAGAAGAAGTTCACAATCTCATTAATAAAATGCTCAGCGACGGTGTTATTGAAGAGTCATCAAGTCCTTGGTCATCTCCTGTGGTGTTGGTCACTAAAAAGGATGAAAGTACTAGATTTTGTGTCGACTACAGGAAACTTAACGATGTGACCAAGAAAGATAGTTACCCACTGCCAAGAATAGACGACACATTAACAACGTTGGCATGATCATATTGGTTTTCTACTCTTGACCTGAAAAGTGGGTATTGGCAAGTAGGAATCTTTGAAAGAGATAAAGAGAAGACTGCATTCTCTGCTGGAAGTGGACTTTATCAGTTCAATGTGATGCCATTTGGCCTATGCAGGGCCCCAGCTACATTTCAAAGACTAATGGAAGTCGTTCTACAAGGCCTTACTTGGAAAATATGCTTAGTCTATTTGGATGATGTCATAGTAATGGAAAAATCATTTCAAGATCATCTAGACAACTTACGAGAAGTATTTTCAAGAATCAGGAACACAAATCTTAAACTAAGCTCAAAGTGTTTTCTATTCCAAGAAAAAGTTGAGTTCTTGGGCCACGTCGTTTCCCGAGAAGGCATCCATACCGACGAAAAGAAGTTACAAGCAATAAAAGAATGGCCTCAACCTCGTGACAAACACGAATTGAGAAGCTTTTTGGGTCTGTGTACATACTACAAACGATTTGTAGAAGGATTCGCCAAAATAGCGTCTCCATTACATAGACTTACAGAAGATAAAGCTTCTTACAGATGGAATACTGAATGTGACCAAGCATTTAGAAGACTGAAGGCAGCATTATGTTCTAGTCCGATTCTTGCATATCCTATTCCAAAAGGTAAATTCATATTAGATACTGATGCGAGCAACGATGGCATAGGACCAGTACTCTCCCAAGTACAAGATGGAGAAGAACGGGTCATCGAATTTTTCAGCAAAAAGCTATCCAAACCAGAAATTATTGTGTTACCAGAAAGGAGCTCCTAGCCATAGTTAAATCCGTAGATTACTTTCACAAATATCTCTATGGACAAGAGTTTCTGATTAGAACGGATCATGCTGCGTTACAGTGGCTCATGAAAATGAAACAACCTGAGGGGCAAGTCGCGAGATGGATAGAAAAGCTACAACAATACGATTATCAAATTAAGCACCGAGCGGGAAGGGTGCATAATAATGCGGATGCATTGTCCAGAAGACCTTGCCCTGAGGATTGTAAACATTGCAGGAAAATTGACCAGAAAGAAGGAATTACCTACGTGCGCCAGATAAAGTTAGAACCAGATGAAGAATGGATGTCGGCTTCGATTAGAACCACACAACTTAACGACAAAGATGTAAGACCTATCTTGCGATTGAAAGAAGAGAACAAGCCACGACCATCATGGCAAGATATCGCAAACCAAGGGGTGATATTCAAATCACTGTGGGCACAATGGGATTCACTGATAGTAGAGGAAAACATCCTTAAACGTGCCTGGGAAAGTGCCGAAGGCCTTACTGTGGTTAATCAAGTAGTGGTTCCTAGGAGCATAGTAGACAATATAGTGGCCGAATGCCATGGTGGAAAATCAGGCGCGCACCTAGGCATAAATAAAACCATGGACAAAATTCGAAACCGATTTTATTGGGTCAATTACTTTCAAGATGTGAAAAACTGGTGCCGCCGATGTTCGACTTGTGCAGCCAGCCAAGGTCCCAAAACAAGGTCCAGAGGTCAAATGAAACAATATAACGTAGGTCTGCCATTCGAACGCATTGCTATTGATGTGGCCGGACCATTTCCAGAAACTAAAAAGGGCAACAAATACATCCTTGTTGTCATGGATTACTTTAGCAAATGGCCAGAAGTTTTTGCTTTGCCTAACCAAGAGGCCACTACAGTTGCGGAAGTTCTGGTAAATGATGTTTTCAGCCGATTTGGCATTCCTTTGGAACTACATTCAGATCAAGGAAGAAACTTTGAATCAAAGCTCTTCCAGAATCTCTGTGACCTTTTAGGAATACATAAAACACGGACTACGGCTTTACATCCGCAGTCAGATGGCATGGTTGAAAGATTTAATAAAACAATAGAAGAACATCTGTGCAAAGTTGTTGATGAGCACCAAACAGATTGGGACCAATATATTCCATTGTTTTTGATGGCCTATAGAACCGCCATTCACAATACGACAGGAGCTACTCCATCTAGTATCCTGTTTGGTAGAGAACTGCGTTTACCATGTGATATCATGTTTGGTTCACCTGAAGAAGAACACTTAGAGGTTAATGACTATGTCGAACGTTTAAGGCAAAAGCTGCACGATATCCATGAATTGATTAGGTAGCGAATAGAAATAGCCAGTGACCGCATGAAAGCGAGATATGACCTGAAAGCAAACTCTTCAGGGTTCAAAGAGAATGATTAAGTCTAGCTATACAATCCTCAACGCAAGAAAGGAAGATCACCTAAGTTGACACCACCATGGGAAGGGCCTTATAAAGTTGTTAAGAGAATTAATGATGTAGTCTACCGAATCCAGAAAAGCCCGAAGTCCAAGATGAAAGTTGTTTATCTAGACAGACTAAAACCTTACCTGGGAAATGTTGATCGAGACGATCAAACCTGAAGAAGAGGATAGTGTTACAAATTTAAGGTATTTAAATTTTATAGTTAGAATTTATTTAGGTTTAGTGTAGTATTAGGTTGACGTATTTTATGGTTGTATTCTTAATCTAGGTTTTAGTTGCGTTATCTGTGACAAACTGGTATGCGAACGGTCCGGTCCGGAAAAGGTTGGAATAATTCCGAATCGAACAAGGATGGAAAATTCTCGAATAGTAGGCAGCCCGTTATATATAGGGCCGGACGTCGTGCATCGGGCAGTCAAAGATAACCAATGGTAGTGATCGCTAGATGTTAACGCGAAGTTAATAGGCGGATTAAAGTAGTGAATTATTAGCAAGTTATTAGTAAGTTTAAGTGCGTGTTTTTTGTACATAATTTGTCGAAATAAATTGACGTATCATTTTCAACAATTGCGAGTTTTAATTGTTGTGGAGAACCCGTAACAATATTTAGCAGGGCACGAACCACGTGACAATAGATAAACTCCGCTCTTTTCTAAATTCGGAACATAGTACTAAAATATCTATAGGTAAATTTAGTGTTAATAAGGACACTGTTGTTCTGGTAAATATACGTTTTAATCCATCGGTAACGTTTCGACAATGGTTTTTGTCTTCATCAGACTAAAAAGTTTACAACTCATTAAGATAATACAAAATACGGCACATTAATACATCACCATGTTATATTTTATAATGAACTATATCTATATGGGGTTCATCTTGACAAATAATGAAATTAAAAAAAAAAGGTTTTAACTTCAATAAATTTTATTTCACAGGAAGAATTTTCCGTGACAATATTCTTCTACAGTTTTATATTTTCACTAATTTTAAACCTCTTTTAAAAATATTCTTTTTATCCCTAATATGCGCCTATTTGGCTTTTAAACCACTTTTAAAAATATTCTTTATATTCCTAATATGCGCATATTTACTAGCTAAACCTAAACCTAGAGTCGAATAAGCCTTAATTAAAATGGATCTTACTTGAAAAATTAATAACCACAGTCCAGTCAAACTTTTTTTTTATCTGTACATCCAAATTTTTCCAACTATTTGTCAAGTCTCTAACTCTGATTAGAATCCTTATTCGTCGAAATTCATACTTCTGAGCATAGTTCTAATTCGTCACAATTCTTAACTTGGGATTAATTCTAATTCGTCAGAATTCTTAATTCTGTTTATAATTCTGATACGTGAAGATTCCCTCCAGAATTCTTTTGGAGACCTAAAAGAAAAACAGGTTTTTGGAACACACCTTAAGGCAACTAGGCAGAGGACTAAATGATTGGGTAATTGATTACTTCTAATTAATAATAAAAAAAAACAAAAATTAAATAATTCAACTGATAAATTACTAAAATTAATGAAAATTTACTATAGTTATGCTTTAGTAATTTAATGTTCAAATTTGTCAAATAAATGGCCATTAACTATGACAATCTGAACAGCCCAACTGTCAATTAGTTAATATCATTACTATTATTATTATTTTACCTACAAACGATTGATAAAGAAAAATAAAGATTTTGACTAGCGTGAACGCCCCTTAACATATAACGAAAATTAATAATCAAAAGTGACTACCATTTAATCCTATATATATATTTTTTCTAAAACAAGAAGCAATAAGCTGTTTAAAGAAAAATTGGCCAAACTGAGTCGTAATTAGCTTATAGAAAATCAAAATTTATGAAGTAAATTAGGAAATATGGACTTACCAATTTAGGTCGGGCTGCGAATCACAAAAAGAAAACTTCTTTTAAACACAAAACCCAGTTTTAAATATCCCTCTGGGATCGTTTTACTGACGTAAAAATAACTTAGCTTTTGGTTTAAAATATATAAAAAATCTTTTAGAGATTTGCTTCCTGCGCTTCTCACAGCATGGAAGTTTGTAAAAATGTCCCTCCTAAAGGGTTTCCATTCTCCTTTATAGGTTCGCATCCCCCCCCCAAAAGTGATCCATAAATCCATAAAATTCGCGAATTTTCGAGATTTTTAAAGAAATGAAAAACAGAGACAACAAGATAAAAATTAATGAGAAATAAGGATCGGAACACTCTTCCAGAAAGTGTGTTTCCGGTTGCCATCTTAATTTCCAATCCAAGAATCAATCAAAATTCACACCTAAAGTTAACACTCTTAGAGCACACATGTGTAAGAAAAGGAGAAAGAAACTAAAGCCGTACAAGTGGTCAATTTTGGAGCCTTCGAAATTGCGTACCATGTTTCAGAAAAATTACCATATTGCCATGTCTTAAACAAAGTGTTTCCATTTCAGGAAAAGTACTCTTGAAAATAAGAAAATGAAAGGGTCTTGACTAAAATCAGTTAATTGGGACTCTATTCAGTCCAAATAATTATTTAGACACTTAATTAGTATACTTGATTGTGCAAGAATAAATTAGGAGTTCCGAAAGGTGCTAGGAAATTCACGACGACCAGAGCGGCAACGCCGCATTTATCGCGATTGTTTTCACAGGCACAAAAGACGGTACGATTTTTAGTGTAATGTTTTGATTTTGAACTCGCGACAATAAGTTATTCGAAATAATTATTACTAAATAATACGTTAAATGTTTCCTGATCAAAGAAATGAATTAAGTGTTTTGTGGAACTAACCTAGGAATAAAAGAAGAATAAAACAATATATGGAACAGAGCATTGAAAGTCAGGTAGGTAAACAATAGTAAAATAGATAAATCTAGGTACTATAACTATTCTATCTTTATGTTTTAGTCTATGAAATAGCCGTGGACTGACGTAATGCTTATAGATAAAATAGCTAACTCCTAGGAAATGTCGTAGATCACTGCGAAAAAGAGTAGACAAAATTATAGACAAATGGGCTAGGAAATAGATGAACTAGACTACTGAATATAAATATTGACGATGCAATACAAATAATATATGACGGATATGGCGTTTTGTAAAGAGAAATCAGGTAGGTCCAAATTTGTAAGTAGAAAATAGACAAATAGATAAATTACCTACTTTGGTCTATTTTAGACTAACCAAAGCTACCACAGACATGAAAATTTGTACGTCTATAAACGATGGGATGAAGAAGATAATACAACCACAACGAAGTTTGAGATGTTTACAGAAAGGCAATTATAACTTAATTTTGATGTGTCACTAGACAAATAGAAAAACTAGACAACCAGAGAAGATTATGTATGGTTGAATAGAAAATGGTTAAGAAGCAAGAGATCTTATGAAGGTATCTCCAATGACATAAATAGAAAATAGGTAAATATATTAATTACTTGCTTTTATCTATTTTAGATAAGGAGAAAATAGTCAGAGGTACAAGCGTTAGATAATGGTTGAAAGATGACATGTAGAAGATAAAGCAATTAAAAACAAATCCAAAGCACCATCATGGAATCAGAAAGGCAATGAACTAATGCCAAATAGGTACTGAGGGTCAAACAACATGCTTAAGTGTTAAATTTAAGTATTTGATATTTTGTTTTTTTTTTTAGTTTTTATTTTGAGTCTCAAAAACAATAAATAAATATTTTATTTTGGCTAATTGATTACTTTAATTAAATACAAATAACAACTAAGTAAATGTTGGCTCTAAACTTTTTAATATTTGGCGTACGTGCTAGTCAAATTTATTATGAATTGATGAATAAATTAATTATAGCATATACTTTAATTTACAGTTAACAACCAAGAAAAAGAATACCATTAGTCTCTGCAAACTAGTTTTACCTTAGTATTCCAAAAACATGTCTTTCAGTTCCAGCAGGACTCTCTCCCTGTTTCCGTTCTTCCTGCAGTTTGGCTTTACCAGTTATCAGGTAGTTTCTATTAACTTATTATAATTAGATGTACAAAACGCATACTGGTTAATGACTTCAGCCTAACTAATCTAATCTCTTCAGTAAGTTTAATTTTAGGGCAAAAGGGACGAAAGAGGTATACAAGGGGAGGTTTTTAAATATTTAACTGAAAGCATTAAAGATTACTATTATTTTTCCCTTTTTGGTGAATAGGCTCTTTTCACAGCAACCTCATTGTTACGTGGCAAATCTTGCCCGTAACAACACCACCCCTTCTTAGGCAAAGTTTCGAAGAAACTTTTAAATCCCGATTTCTAAAGAACGCTAACAGAGAACCTGCTTTCAACTTAAGACAAATTGTATGAGAATCCTCAGCGAGGCATTTTACTTTTCCTGCTGATAACAATTTTAAAACTACAAGAATCCTCAGTAGACACCTTAATTTCTCCTACTGATTTGAAGCTATCATAAGGATTAGCCATCACGGGGACTAAGTCCTGAGCGATGAGACAGGCCTTTAGACAATTGTCACGTCAATCAAGTTTTCGGCCAAGATTGACAAAGCAACAATCCAACTCTGCTATCAACAACGCATGATAGGTAAACAATTTTAAAACTACAAGAATCCTCAGTAGACATCTTAATTTCTCCTACTGATTTGAAGCTATCATAAGGATTAGCCATCACGGGGACTAAGTCCTGAGCGATGAGACAGGCCTTTAGACAATTGTCACGTCAATCAAGTTTTCGGCTAAGATTGACAAAGCAACAATCCAACTCTGCTATCAACAACGCATGATAGGTAAACAATTTTAAAACTACAAGAATCCTCAGTAGACACCTTAATTTCTCCTACTGATTTGAAGCTATCATAAGGATTAGCCATCACGGGGACTAAGTCCTGAGCGATGAGATAGGCCTTTAGACAATTGTCACGTCAATCAAGTTTTCGGCCAAGATTGACAAAGCAACAATCCAACTCTGCTATCAACAACGCATGATAGGTAAACAATTTTAAAACTACAAGAATCCTCAGTAGACACCTTAATTTCTCCTACTGATTTGAAGCTATCATAAGGATTAGCCATCACGGGGACTAAGTCCTGAGCGATGAGACAGGCCTTTAGACAATTGTCACGTCAATCAAGTTTCCGGCCAAGATTGACAAAACAACAATCCAACTCTGCTATCAACAACGCATGATAGGTAAACAACTTAAAACTACAAGCATCCTCAGTAGACACCTTAATTTTCTTCTACTGATTTGAAATGGTTTGCACACACGACATGGAAAGAGATAGACAAGGTAGAACACAGAACAGGTAGCCTGGTAAACCCTGAATCTGTGGAGTGATAAGGTCACTGAGGGGTAGTAGGGACTTACTCCTACGCCCGACCATCATGAACAGATGTGTGGCCGTCCTTGGACTCCGGTCACAAGTTTCTCGCTAAAACCTGTCACTAGTCCACATCACCTGAGCTATCCGGCCCAAGTGTGACCTGAACAAAATACTCGTAAGGTTAACGGACATTGTAACCTTACGAGGGCCTGTTAGAGGGACTTAGTTAACCCCCATCCTAGGAACCATGGAGCGGTGGTATTCTTTTACCTACTGAACGAGGTCAGCAGGGGCCCCCAGCTGCAGAGCCGACGCAACCGCGCTTAGACCAGGTTAAAGAACTAAGACAAAAGAAGCGACAACCGAGAAAAATAAATTAAGCAACAAAAGAAAATCGAGGAAAATGGATCGTTCGCCACCGTTAGACGTCATCTTCGTCTTCAGGAGGATGTGCTTTTAGGTCCTGCGCATGCCAAACTCCAACACTACGTCCAGACATATCAGACAGCTCAAAATTCCAAGGGTTGTGAACCTTAGAAATGACATAAGGACCCGTATACTTCGGCAAAAATTTGGACGTAATCTGTCGAGCGGCATCTGAGTGAGCAAAGTTTCTTTTCCATACCTGCTGATGAAGCTGGAAACGATCTGAACGTCTTCGAAGATTGTACCGAACTTTCGTTTTCTCATAGTTAAGCGTTAGTCGTTTTTGAACGTCCTCAAACAGCTTTTGTAATGCTTCCGCCTTTTCCGGAGGAGATGCAAGGGTAGAATCATTAGAAAAAGGAAATTCATGTTTGGCCAAATGAACCTCATGTCCAAACACAATAAAATTTGGAGAAAAACCTGTTACACTGTGCTAAGCGGACCGGATAGCGAAAGCTAATTTACCCAAGTACTTATCCCAGTGTTTATGATCCTTGGAAACATAACCGCTCAGCATGGTTTTAAGGACTCGATGAGATCGTTCGACCGGATTTGCCTGAGGATGATAATTAGAAATAAACTTAATCTGAGTGCCATATTGGGTAACTGCGTTCTTAAAAATACTGCTTTTAAACTGCGTTCCATTATCGACTATGACCACATCCGGTGCACCGTACACGTGTATTACATAATCTTCCATCCAACGAGTTAGAGAAAGAGCTGTTGCATTACGAAGAGGAAAGAACAAAACGAACTTGGAAAAACAATCCTGTACCGAGAAGACATATTTATAACCTTGAGTAGAGCGAGGCAAAGGCCCAACCAAGTCCACACTCACCATTTGCCATGGTCTAGTAAGAGTAGGCATTATGCTCAGGGAATCTTAGCCCGTTTAAACACCTTACCATCGATAATTTGCCAAAGAGGATATTTTGAAGGAAAGGCTTGAATATCCGCCATTATTCTTTTATACCAAGGATCGGAAACAGGCTCCGGGTTCACAACAATCTCAGCAGCATCAATCTGAGGTACCGTTCTCGACAAACAGTCTGGTACAACATTGTCTTTACCTTTTCGGTGGACTACATCAAAATCATATTGCTGGAGACGAATGGCCCATCGCGCAATCCGACCCACAGGATCTTTAATCGAGTTTAGCCACTTTAAACAATAATGATCTGTTATTACGGTGAATCTAGCACCTTCAATATAAGGTCTGAGCTTCTCAATAGCAAATAATACGGCGAGACATTCCTTCTCAGTGGTGGAATATTTACGCTCCGCTTTTGACAAACTACGACTAAGGTAACAAATCACCTTTTCCTCGCCATTTTGTTGCTGAGATAAAACGGCACCAAGACCATAGTCTGAAGCATCTGTTTGGACGACGAAAGGCAAGTCAAAATTCGGACATGACAAAATTGGGGCTCGAACGAGATGTTCTTTAATGGTGCGAAATGCACGTTCACACTCAGAAGACCAAGTGAATTTGGTATTTTTACGAGTCAGAGCCGTCAACGGCGAAACAATAGAACTAAAATCAGGAATAAACCTACGATACCAAGACGCTACGCCAACTAATCTTCGAATTTCCGTCACCGTCTTAGGGGTTGGAATCTGTACAATCGCTTGTACCTTATCTGGATCTACTAAAAGCCCTGAACAATTTATAACGTAACCAAGATATTTTAATTCGGGTTTGCAAAAGACACATTTTTCTTTATTTAAAGTAAGTCCAGCCCTTTGAATTCGTGAAATCACCTCCTCCAGAATCTCGAGATGCTTTCCAAATGGATCAATTTCAGAAGAATCAGTGCAAATAATTACATCATCAAGATATACGAACACGTATGGCTCCAAATCCACGCCGACAACTCTCTCAATCAATCTTTGCCACACCGCAGGCGCATTGGTAAGTCCAAATGGCATTCTTCGGAATTGGAAAAGACCACGACGAGGAACGGTAAAAGCAGTAATAGGCCTTGCTGCTTCTGACACAGGGATTTGCCAATAGGCCGACTTAATATCCAACGTACTCAAATATTTGGCATCTCGAAGTTTGTCAAGCGTATCGGTGACAAAAGGAATGGGATATGCGTCCTTGACAGAAACTTTATTAACCGCTCTGTAATCTACACAAAAACGCCAATTTCCAGACTTCTTTTTAATCATTACAATCGGTGAAGACCATGGTGAATTTGAAGGTTCGACAATATTGTCTTCTAACATCTGATCCAACTCAGCATTAACTTCTTTTTGTAGAGTAGGTGAAATTGGATAATAACGCTGCTTTATGGGATCAGAATTAACTTTAATCTCTAACTCAACAAAACTTGTGCAACCAATGCTACCAGAATTTAATGAAAATAAACAAGAAGTCAAAGAATCTAAGGTAGAACGTTGTTCGGACGACAAAGTGTCTAGGGATTCAATAGCCGCGACCGTATTTTTAACATCTAGGGAATTATGAAATCGCCATTCACCGGCACGCAGGTCAGGAATGATACCCATGCGACTCCAAAAGTCAACACCTAAAATTATGGTATGAGGCAGAGACGGAACCACCAAAACCTCCAGTACCACTACCTTACTTCTCAACACAATGGGTAATTCAACCGTACCTAGACACTGACATCGCTGGCCATTAGCCACTGTACACTCAAGGTTATCATTAGCATTTAATCTACAAAATTTCTGAAGGAGCTGCCAACCTACATTTCCTAAAATTGTTTTTGAACAGCCACTATCCAATAAACCTAAAACTTTTTTCCCATAGATACTTACCTCTAAGTAGGGACGTTCATCACCATGCGCATGACCCAAAATAAAATCTAGAACAACCTTGTGATCATTGGCCATTAGGGATGGGGAGGAACTCAGTTGGCCACCTGACCTCCCGACGACCCGTTTTTTGAACAATCACAATTGAAAGTATAAAAACCAGGTTTCCCACATTTATAACAAAATACTTTAAGCGGTATTTGACAGCTTTTAAATCTGTGTCCGACCTTAAGACAATTCCAGCAAAGGGTTTCCGTGGACGAGATAGGAGTAGCGGATGACTGCGAAGAAGTATTTAAACTATTATTGGATGCAACATTATTTTCAGAAATACGAGCGTTAGATGAGTGAGACTGATTGGATGTAGAAGATTGCTCTCGGATTGTAGAAGTGCCTAAACTATTATTTGACCTATTGGATTGATTTGAATTATTTGACCTATTCGTAGTATTGGGGTTATGTGACCTACTCTGAGGATGAGCATTACTTGACCTAGCAGTAGAAGAGTTCGTGCGATATGAATTATTATTTGCCTCAGAATGTAAAGAATGCGAATTGTTGAAGGATCTAGCATTTGCAGAACTTGAAGATCGAAAATTATTAGAAGATGGTTGTCGATTTTGTGATCTACTAAAACCTGATTCACTATGCTGTACTGCATAAATCGTTGTAGGACGTTGTCGATCTGATGGAGGTCGACGATAAGCCAATTCTGGTTCGACTAAATTCCTAGCATTGGTGGGAGGGGGAACAAAGCGTTGAAGGCGTTGTTCATTCGCTTCGATAGACCTAGCTTCCCTAAATAATTCGTCCACAGAATACATGCTAGATGGTAAACGTCTTTGAATATCAGGTAAAAGTAGACGACGTATGATTCTAACACGCTGAAGCTCACCAGGCATAACCGGAAGCTTTCTAAAAAGACTTTGGATGCTAATGAAAAAGGTTGTTACTTTTTCTTGTGCGCCCTGCGTTCTTTGTTTGATTTCTGCCCACAAATCCTCGTCATATTCGTCACTTAGAAAAACATCTAACAACTGCCGAGTAAAATCGTCCCAAGAGCGAAATGATCCCTTCCTGAAAAAGTGCAAAGCCTCATCGTCTAACAACAGAGGTGCAGAATCTAGTAAACACTCCTTCGATACATTATATGCTCGTCTCAGCTCTTCGATTCTTTCAAGAAAATTTGTGACACTAGTTCGTCCGGTGTATTTTAATTTCCATCGTGAAACATCAAACGATAAATCTCTAGAATCACGAAATGAAGTACCTCTGCCACGCAGAGAAGAAAACTCCAATTCATCTAATCGTCGAGCCAAATCGGGATAGTCCTCGTAGAAAGAATTACTAGGTCTAGGTACCCTAGAATAGTTACTCTCAGGAGGAACCCGTTCTCTATTAGGAGGATACGGACCAGATCTACTAACATCAGCATGAGATTGGTGATTGGTAGTGAAAGTTGGTTGACGCTGTGAAGGCCTCGAAGAAATATGGGGTACAAAATAAGGCAGATCGGTAGAAGATGAAGACCTCATATCTTTATTGGACAACTGCGGTTCAGGGATACCTCGCACTGGATGATTGCCCGTCGATGGTCTGTTTCAGGGTCTAGAATCGTGGAATTTAATTGCGTAAAGTGTTGTAAAGGTCTAGAAGATGTTTCGTTATCTAGATATGAATTATTAAAACGTTCAGGACCATGCCGATTTACCGAGGGATGATATTCAGGATTACCTGGTATCCACTGTTGAACAAGAGGCTCATCAAAGTGAATTCGCGAACCCCTTCGTTCAGAAATATGGAATTCAGAAGGCTCATTTACCGAACTAAAATGAATTTCTCGTTGAGGTGGTGGTCTACTTGATCTTTCTGGTTCATTCAGCAAACAGTACTGACCCCTAACAATTTGAGATAAAGCTGGTTGTGGAGTTTGATACTCGAGAGGGTCAAATGAAATTAAAGATTGGGGTACAACATTGAAAGCATGAGCAGTGTTGGATGGTTGATGTAAGTTTGGTCCATCAGAAAAGGTGGATTGTGGAACTTGAGTAGGAATAGAAGGATGTGGTATTTCCGCTCTATTATGTTCAAGGTTATTAAAGAAATCCTCAAGAGGTCTCTCAGAGGTTGATTGAGGTGCTATAGAATGATGGAGTTGATGATCCTCAACCACCAAGCGAGGCGTAACTCTCGAACGATCAACTACCCCTATACCTTGACTTTCCCCCACTTCATTACCTACAACACGATCCTCGCTTCTATTCAACGCTTCCTGCCTACTTCTGGTATGATTCGAGTAAAGGGTTGGATTACTAGCCCGATGACCAGGTCCTAAAGACTCAAGAGTAGACTGAGCCGGGAATTGAACAACATTTAAAGGAGGAGGACTACTAGAAAGAAGATCACTCCTACCTGATGGTTCTTGGCTACTACCGATATTAACCAAATCGTAAGAAACTGGTGTACGTACAGGCATCGCTGGGCTGACTACCACTGGTTGCAACACATCAGTAGGTTCTGGCTCTAATGGTCGAGAAACCTCCTCTACCCTAACTTCAATCAAGGGACTAGCAGCAGGTAACTGTTCGTAAACCAAATTTAACTCACCAATCAATTGAGTGCACCTATTTGACAACTCTAAAAGCAACGCCTTGTCATGCTCATCAGTACAGCGGATGCGAGTAAGTCTCAAGTTCACATGAATCAAGCGAGAGTAAAATCGTTTAAATTCGTTTTCCCTATTGGCAGCGTTAAATGAAGCTAACTCCGTGCTCAAATACTGAAGCTTAGCTCGACATGTCAGCAGTTCTGTAACTGGATCTTTATTAGTACCTACTGGCGCTAAACATCTACCACGACGTTCCTCTCGCAGTACTGCACGCAAATCTTCCCTACGACCGTTCATTGTTTGTTGTACCGGCAGACCACGTATCTCCAACTCATACTGAAGCTCATCATTATTTAGCCTATTTACCTCCATTGTTACGAATTAAACAAATAATGAGTAAACGCAAAATTAAAAAAAAAAAATTCTTTTTAATTATAATAATCTGTCTTGTCACGACCAGGGACAAACCCCACCCTTGCCAAGCAACAAAAAAAGAAAAGAAACCCCTCAAAAAGAAAACTTTTAATGTTTGGGGCACTCTGTATTTAGCCGTATAAATTTAAAAAAAAAAATTTTAGGGACACTCTATATACAGCGATGAGTATTAAAAAAAAAATTTTAGAGACACTCTATACACAGTGGTGAATACCAAAGAAAATTTTTAGGGACACTCTGTATATAGCAGTGAATAATAAAAAAAATTATTTCAGGGACACTCTGTACACAAAAAAATTTTAGAGACACTCTATATACAGTGGTGAATACCAAAGAAAATTTCTAGGGACACTCTGTATATAGCAGTGAATAATAAAAAAAATTATTTCAGGGACACTCTATACACAGTAGTGAATAAAAAAAAATTTTTTTTTTGGGGCACTCTGTATATAATAGTGAATATTAAAATTAATATTTCAGGGACACTCTGTAAACAGCGATGAGTATTAAAAAAAAAAGTTTAGGGACACTCTATATACAGTAGTGAGTATAAAAAAAAATTTTTAGGGACACTCTATATACAGCGATAAGTATTCAGAAAAATTTTAGGGACACTCTATATACAGTAGTGAGTATAAAAAAAAATTTTGGGACACTCTGTATACAGTAGTAAAAATTAAAAAAAAAATTTGGGACACTCTGTATACAGCGATGAGTATCCAAAAAAAAAATTTTAGAGACACTCTACATACAGCAAGCCCAAAAACTCTGTTCTTTTTTTTGAAAACGTAAAAAAATTAACTTTTCATTTTCTGGGCACCCTGTATACAGCAGCGTCTAAACAAAACTATTTTGGGGTACCTATATATGGACAAGCCTCGCCCAGTATACCTTGTAGATCAGTAACACTCTGTATACTGGGACAGAGTCGGGACCGGAGTTTTGAACACTCTGTCTAATAAAAAAAACACCCTGTATACAGTGACAGGATAAAGGAAAAATGTCAAGGGTTTTTCTAACCACTTTGTATCAAGTGACAAAGGGGCAAAAGAAATGCCAAAATTTATTATTTAAAATAAATACCTAATACTAGTTATTATTACCTACTAGGTATCAGTAATTATCAGTATATATAAATTTTGTACATCTGTGTGGGTACCTACACCGCAAAACACAACGCAAAAAAACTTAAAAGGACGCCAAAAGAAAACTACAAAATAGCTGCGCTATGTTGCCGCCATTACTGCAACTAACACCGTGTAGTTAATCTTATTTATTTTTTTTTTTGGACAGTAAGGAAAAAAAAACACCCCTTACTCTGCCCTGAACAAATCAGCTAAGCAGCTTACAGTAGTAAGGGTAAACTAACCCCTTACACTGCTGTAAAAAAAATAATAATAACGCAAAACAAAACGACCTTTTAGCGCATTCTGAAGGGAATCCATACAAAAAAAATCGCCTAACCTAACCTAACCATTTTTTTTTGAAAAACAAAACTGCAAAAGAATATTGAAAAAAACAGCCAGGGGTACCAATTTGTTATATTTTATAAAGAACTATTCCTATATAGGGTTCATCTTGCCAAATAATGAAATAAAAAAAAAGGTTTTAACTTCAATAAATTTTATTTCACAGGAAGAATTTTCCGTGACAATATTCTTCTACAGTTTTATATTTTCACTAATTTTAAACCTCTTTTAAAAATATTCTTTTTATCCCTAATATGCGCCTATTTGGCTTTTAAACCACTTTTAAAAATATTCTTTATATTCCTAATATGCGCATATTTACTAGCTAAACCTAAACCTAGAGTCGAATAAGCCTTAATTAAAATGGATCTTACTTGAAAAATTAATAACCACAGTCCAGTCAAACTTTTTTTTTATCTGTACATCCAAATTTTTCCAACTATTTGTCAAGTCTCTAACTCTGATTAGAATCCTTATTCGTCGAAATTCATACTTCTGAGCATAGTTCTAATTCGTCACAATTCTTAACTTGGGATTAATTCTAATTCGTCAGAATTCTTAATTCTGTTTATAATTCTGATACGTGAAGATTCCCTCCAGAATTCTTTTGGAGACCTAAAAGAAAAACAGGTTTTTGGAACACACCTTAAGGCAACTAGGCAGAGGACTAAATGATTGGGTAATTGATTACTTCTAATTAATAATAAAAAAAAACAAAAATTAAATAATTCAACTGATAAATTACTAAAATTAATGAAAATTTACTATAGTTATGCTTTAGTAATTTAATGTTCAAATTTGTCAAATAAATGGCCATTAACTATGACAATCTGAACAGCCCAACTGTCAATTAGTTAATATCATTACTATTATTATTATTTTACCTACAAACGATTGATAAAGAAAAATAAAGATTTTGACTAGCGTGAACGCCCCTTAACATATAACGAAAATTAATAATCAAAAGTGACTACCATTTAATCCTATATATATATTTTTTCTAAAACAAGAAGCAATAAGCTGTTTAAAGAAAAATTGGCCAAACTGAGTCGTAATTAGCTTATAGAAAATCAAAATTTATGAAGTAAATTAGGAAATATGGACTTACCAATTTAGGTCGGGCTGCGAATCACAAAAAGAAAACTTCTTTTAAACACAAAACCCAGTTTTAAATATCCCTCTGGGATCGTTTTACTGACGTAAAAATAACTTAGCTTTTGGTTTAAAATATATAAAAAATCTTTTAGAGATTTGCTTCCTGCGCTTCTCACAGCATGGAAGTTTGTAAAAATGTCCCTCCTAAAGGGTTTCCATTCTCCTTTATAGGTTCGCATCCCCCCCCCAAAAGTGATCCATAAATCCATAAAATTCGCGAATTTTCGAGATTTTTAAAGAAATGAAAAACAGAGACAACAAGATAAAAATTAATGAGAAATAAGGATCGGAACACTCTTCCAGAAAGTGTGTTTCCGGTTGCCATCTTAATTTCCAATCCAAGAATCAATCAAAATTCACACCTAAAGTTAACACTCTTAGAGCACACATGTGTCAGAAAAGGAGAAAGAAACTAAAGCCGTACAAGTGGTCAATTTTGGAGCCTTCGAAATTGCGTACCATGTTTCAGAAAAATTACCATATTGCCATGTCTTAAACAAAGTGTTTCCATTTCAGGAAAAGTACTCTTGAAAATAAGAAAATGAAAGGGTCTTGACTAAAATCAGTTAATTGGGACTCTATTCAGTCCAAATAATTATTTAGACACTTAATTAGTATACTTGATTGTGCAAGAATAAATTAGGAGTTCCGAAAGGTGCTAGGAAATTCACGACGACCAGAGCGGCAACGCCGCATTTATCGCGATTGTTTTCACAGGCACAAAAGACGGTACGATTTTTAGTGTAATGTTTTGATTTTGAACTCGCGACAATAAGTTATTCGAAATAATTATTACTAAATAATACGTTAAATGTTTCCTGATCAAAGAAATGAATTAAGTGTTTTGTGGAACTAACCTAGGAATAAAAGAAGAATAAAACAATAGATGGAACAGAGCATTGAAAGTCAGGTAGGTAAACAATAGTAAAATAGATAAATCTAGGTACTATAACTATTCTATCTTTATGTTTTAGTCTATGAAATAGCCGTGGACTGACGTAATGCTTATAGATAAAATAGCTAACTCCTAGGAAATGTCGTAGATCACTGCGAAAAAGAGTAGACAAAATTATAGACAAATGGGCTAGGAAATAGATGAACTAGACTACTGAATATAAATATTGACGATGCAATACAAATAATATATGACGGATATGGCGTTTTGTAAAGAGAAATCAGGTAGGTCCAAATTTGTAAGTAGAAAATAGACAAATAGATAAATTACCTACTTTGGTCTATTTTAGACTAACCAAAGCTACCACAGACATGAAAATTTGTACGTCTATAAACGATGGGATGAAGAAGATAATACAACCACAACGAAGTTTGAGATGTTTACAGAAAGGCAATTATAACTTAATTTTGATGTGTCACTAGACAAATAGAAAAACTAGACAACCAGAGAAGATTATGTATGGTTGAATAGAAAATGGTTAAGAAGCAAGAGATCTTATGAAGGTATCTCCAATGACATAAATAGAAAATAGGTAAATATATTAATTACTTGCTTTTATCTATTTTAGATAAGGAGAAAATAGTCAGAGGTACAAGCGTTAGATAATGGTTGAAAGATGACATGTAGAAGATAAAGCAATTAAAAACAAATCCAAAGCACCATCATGGAATCAGAAAGGCAATGAACTAATGCCAAATAGGTACTGAGGGTCAAACAACATGCTTAAGTGTTAAATTTAAGTATTTGATATTTTGTTTTTTTTTTAGTTTTTATTTTGAGTCTCAAAAACAATAAATAAATATTTTATTTTGGCTAATTGATTACTTTAATTAAATACAAATAACAACTAAGTAAATGTTGGCTCTAAACTTTTTAATATTTGGCGTACGTGCTAGTCAAATTTATTATGAATTGATGAATAAATTAATTATAGCATATACTTTAATTTACAGTTAACAACCAAGAAAAAGAATACCATTAGTCTCTGCAAACTAGTTTTACCTTAGTATTCCAAAAACATGTCTTTCAGTTCCAGCAGGACTCTCTCCCTGTTTCCGTTCTTCCTGCAGTTTGGCTTTACCAGTTATCAGGTAGTTTCTATTAACTTATTATAATTAGATGTACAAAACGCATACTGGTTAATGACTTCAGCCTAACTAATCTAATCTCTTCAGTAAGTTTAATTTTAGGGCAAAAGGGACGAAAGAGGTATACAAGGGGAGGTTTTTAAATATTTAACTGAAAGCATTAAAGATTACTATTATTTTTCCCTTTTTGGTGAATAGGCTCTTTTCACAGCAACCTCATTGTTACGTGGCAAATCTTGCCCGTAACAACACCACCCCTTCTTAGGCAAAGTTTCGAAGAAACTTTTAAATCCCGATTTCTAAAGAACGCTAACAGAGAACCTGCTTTCAACTTAAGACAAATTGTATGAGAATCCTCAGCGAGGCATTTTACTTTTCCTGCTGATAACAATTTTAAAACTACAAGAATCCTCAGTAGACACCTTAATTTCTCCTACTGATTTGAAGCTATCATAAGGATTAGCCATCACGGGGACTAAGTCCTGAGCGATGAGACAGGCCTTTAGACAATTGTCACGTCAATCAAGTTTTCGGCCAAGATTGACAAAGCAACAATCCAACTCTGCTATCAACAACGCATGATAGGTAAACAATTTTAAAACTACAAGAATCCTCAGTAGACATCTTAATTTCTCCTACTGATTTGAAGCTATCATAAGGATTAGCCATCACGGGGACTAAGTCCTGAGCGATGAGACAGGCCTTTAGACAATTGTCACGTCAATCAAGTTTTCGGCTAAGATTGACAAAGCAACAATCCAACTCTGCTATCAACAACGCATGATAGGTAAACAATTTTAAAACTACAAGAATCCTCAGTAGACACCTTAATTTCTCCTACTGATTTGAAGCTATCATAAGGATTAGCCATCACGGGGACTAAGTCCTGAGCGATGAGATAGGCCTTTAGACAATTGTCACGTCAATCAAGTTTTCGGCCAAGATTGACAAAGCAACAATCCAACTCTGCTATCAACAACGCATGATAGGTAAACAATTTTAAAACTACAAGAATCCTCAGTAGACACCTTAATTTCTCCTACTGATTTGAAGCTATCATAAGGATTAGCCATCACGGGGACTAAGTCCTGAGCGATGAGACAGGCCTTTAGACAATTGTCACGTCAATCAAGTTTCCGGCCAAGATTGACAAAACAACAATCCAACTCTGCTATCAACAACGCATGATAGGTAAACAACTTAAAACTACAAGCATCCTCAGTAGACACCTTAATTTTCTTCTACTGATTTGAAATGGTTTGCACACACGACATGGAAAGAGATAGACAAGGTAGAACACAGAACAGGTAGCCTGGTAAACCCTGAATCTGTGGAGTGATAAGGTCACTGAGGGGTAGTAGGGACTTACTCCTACGCCCGACCATCATGAACAGATGTGTGGCCGTCCTTGGACTCCGGTCACAAGTTTCTCGCTAAAACCTGTCACTAGTCCACATCACCTGAGCTATCCGGCCCAAGTGTGACCTGAACAAAATACTCGTAAGGTTAACGGACATTGTAACCTTACGAGGGCCTGTTAGAGGGACTTAGTTAACCCCCATCCTAGGAACCATGGAGCGGTGGTATTCTTTTACCTACTGAACGAGGTCAGCAGGGGCCCCCAGCTGCAGAGCCGACGCAACCGCGCTTAGACCAGGTTAAAGAACTAAGACAAAAGAAGCGACAACCGAGAAAAATAAATTAAGCAACAAAAGAAAATCGAGGAAAATGGATCGTTCGCCACCGTTAGACGTCATCTTCGTCTTCAGGAGGATGTGCTTTTAGGTCCTGCGCATGCCAAACTCCAACACTACGTCCAGACATATCAGACAGCTCAAAATTCCAAGGGTTGTGAACCTTAGAAATGACATAAGGACCCGTATACTTCGGCAAAAATTTGGACGTAATCTGTCGAGCGGCATCTGAGTGAGCAAAGTTTCTTTTCCATACCTGCTGATGAAGCTGGAAACGATCTGAACGTCTTCGAAGATTGTACCGAACTTTCGTTTTCTCATAGTTAAGCGTTAGTCGTTTTTGAACGTCCTCAAACAGCTTTTGTAATGCTTCCGCCTTTTCCGGAGGAGATGCAAGGGTAGAAAATGAACCTCATGTCCAAACACAATAAAATTTGGAGAAAAACCTGTTACACTGTGCTAAGCGGACCGGATAGCGAAAGCTAATTTACCCAAGTACTTATCCCAGTGTTTATGATCCTTGGAAACATAACCGCTCAGCATGGTTTTAAGGACTCGATGAGATCGTTCGACCGGATTTGCCTGAGGATGATAATTAGAAATAAACTTAATCTGAGTGCCATATTGGGTAACTGCGTTCTTAAAAATACTGCTTTTAAACTGCGTTCCATTATCGACTATGACCACATCCGGTGCACCGTACACGTGTATTACATAATCTTCCATCCAACGAGTTAGAGAAAGAGCTGTTGCATTACGAAGAGGAAAGAACAAAACGAACTTGGAAAAACAATCCTGTACCGAGAAGACATATTTATAACCTTGAGTAGAGCGAGGCAAAGGCCCAACCAAGTCCACACTCACCATTTGCCATGGTCTAGTAAGAGTAGGCATTATGCTCAGGGAATCTTAGCCCGTTTAAACACCTTACCATCGATAATTTGCCAAAGAGGATATTTTGAAGGAAAGGCTTGAATATCCGCCATTATTCTTTTATACCAAGGATCGGAAACAGGCTCCGGGTTCACAACAATCTCAGCAGCATCAATCTGAGGTACCGTTCTCGACAAACAGTCTGGTACAACATTGTCTTTACCTTTTCGGTGGACTACATCAAAATCATATTGCTGGAGACGAATGGCCCATCGCGCAATCCGACCCACAGGATCTTTAATCGAGTTTAGCCACTTTAAACAATAATGATCTGTTATTACGGTGAATCTAGCACCTTCAATATAAGGTCTGAGCTTCTCAATAGCAAATAATACGGCGAGACATTCCTTCTCAGTGGTGGAATATTTACGCTCCGCTTTTGACAAACTACGACTAAGGTAACAAATCACCTTTTCCTCGCCATTTTGTTGCTGAGATAAAACGGCACCAAGACCATAGTCTGAAGCATCTGTTTGGACGACGAAAGGCAAGTCAAAATTCGGACATGACAAAATTGGGGCTCGAACGAGATGTTCTTTAATGGTGCGAAATGCACGTTCACACTCAGAAGACCAAGTGAATTTGGTATTTTTACGAGTCAGAGCCGTCAACGGCGAAACAATAGAACTAAAATCAGGAATAAACCTACGATACCAAGACGCTACGCCAACTAATCTTCGAATTTCCGTCACCGTCTTAGGGGTTGGAATCTGTACAATCGCTTGTACCTTATCTGGATCTACTAAAAGCCCTGAACAATTTATAACGTAACCAAGATATTTTAATTCGGGTTTGCAAAAGACACATTTTTCTTTATTTAAAGTAAGTCCAGCCCTTTGAATTCGTGAAATCACCTCCTCCAGAATCTCGAGATGCTTTCCAAATGGATCAATTTCAGAAGAATCAGTGCAAATAATTACATCATCAAGATATACGAACACGTATGGCTCCAGATCCACGCCGACAACTCTCTCAATCAATCTTTGCCACACCGCAGGCGCATTGGTAAGTCCAAATGGCATTCTTCGGAATTGGAAAAGACCACGACGAGGAACGGTAAAAGCAGTAATAGGCCTTGCTGCTTCTGACACAGGGATTTGCCAATAGGCCGACTTAATATCCAACGTACTCAAATATTTGGCATCTCGAAGTTTGTCAAGCGTATCGGTGACAAAAGGAATGGGATATGCGTCCTTGACAGAAACTTTATTAACCGCTCTGTAATCTACACAAAAACGCCAATTTCCAGACTTCTTTTTAATCATTACAATCGGTGAAGACCATGGTGAATTTGAAGGTTCGACAATATTGTCTTCTAACATCTGATCCAACTCAGCATTAACTTCTTTTTGTAGAGTAGGTGAAATTGGATAATAACGCTGCTTTATGGGATCAGAATTAACTTTAATCTCTAACTCAACAAAACTTGTGCAACCAATGCTACCAGAATTTAATGAAAATAAACAAGAAGTCAAAGAATCTAAGGTAGAACGTTGTTCGGACGACAAAGTGTCTAGGGATTCAATAGCCGCGACCGTATTTTTAACATCTAGGGAATTATGAAATCGCCATTCACCGGCACGCAGGTCAGGAATGATACCCATGCGACTCCAAAAGTCAACACCTAAAATTATGGTATGAGGCAGAGACGGAACCACCAAAACCTCCAGTACCACTACCTTACTTCTCAACACAATGGGTAATTCAACCGTACCTAGACACTGACATCGCTGGCCATTAGCCACTGTACACTCAAGGTTATCATTAGCATTTAATCTACAAAATTTCTGAAGGAGCTGCCAACCTACATTTCCTAAAATTGTTTTTGAACAGCCACTATCCAATAAACCTAAAACTTTTTTCCCATAGATACTTACCTCTAAGTAGGGACGTTCATCACCATGCGCATGACCCAAAATAAAATCTAGAACAACCTTGTGATCATTGGCCATTAGGGATGGGGAGGAACTCAGTTGGCCACCTGACCTCCCGACGACCCGTTTTTTGAACAATCACAATTGAAAGTATAAAAACCAGGTTTCCCACATTTATAACAAAATACTTTAAGCGGTATTTGACAGCTTTTAAATCTGTGTCCGACCTTAAGACAATTCCAGCAAAGGGTTTCCGTGGACGAGATAGGAGTAGCGGATGACTGCGAAGAAGTATTTAAACTATTATTGGATGCAACATTATTTTCAGAAATACGAGCGTTAGATGAGTGAGACTGATTGGATGTAGAAGATTGCTCTCGGATTGTAGAAGTGCCTGAACTATTATTTGACCTATTGGATTGATTTGAATTATTTGACCTATTCGTAGTATTGGGGTTATGTGACCTACTCTGAGGATGAGCATTACTTGACCTAGCAGTAGAAGAGTTCGTGCGATATGAATTATTATTTGCCTCAGAATGTAAAGAATGCGAATTGTTGAAGGATCTAGCATTTGCAGAACTTGAAGATCGAAAATTATTAGAAGATGGTTGTCGATTTTGTGATCTACTAAAACCTGATTCACTATGCTGTACTGCATAAATCGTTGTAGGACGTTGTCGATCTGATGGAGGTCGACGATAAGCCAATTCTGGTTCGACTAAATTCCTAGCATTGGTGGGAGGGGGAACAAAGCGTTGAAGGCGTTGTTCATTCGCTTCGATAGACCTAGCTTCCCTAAATAATTCGTCCACAGAATACATGCTAGATGGTAAACGTCTTTGAATATCAGGTAAAAGTAGACGACGTATGATTCTAACACGCTGAAGCTCACCAGGCATAACCGGAAGCTTTCTAAAAAGACTTTGGATGCTAATGAAAAAGGTTGTTACTTTTTCTTGTGCGCCCTGCGTTCTTTGTTTGATTTCTGCCCACAAATCCTCGTCATATTCGTCACTTAGAAAAACATCTAACAACTGCCGAGTAAAATCGTCCCAAGAGCGAAATGATCCCTTCCTGAAAAAGTGCAAAGCCTCATCGTCTAACAACAGAGGTGCAGAATCTAGTAAACACTCCTTCGATACATTATATGCTCGTCTCAGCTCTTCGATTCTTTCAAGAAAATTTGTGACACTAGTTCGTCCGGTGTATTTTAATTTCCATCGTGAAACATCAAACGATAAATCTCTAGAATCACGAAATGAAGTACCTCTGCCACGCAGAGAAGAAAACTCCAATTCATCTAATCGTCGAGCCAAATCGGGATAGTCCTCGTAGAAAGAATTACTAGGTCTAGGTACCCTAGAATAGTTACTCTCAGGAGGAACCCGTTCTCTATTAGGAGGATACGGACCAGATCTACTAACATCAGCATGAGATTGGTGATTGGTAGTGAAAGTTGGTTGACGCTGTGAAGGCCTCGAAGAAATATGGGGTACAAAATAAGGCAGATCGGTAGAAGATGAAGACCTCATATCTTTATTGGACAACTGCGGTTCAGGGATACCTCGCACTGGATGATTGCCCGTCGATGGTCTGTTTCAGGGTCTAGAATCGTGGAATTTAATTGCGTAAAGTGTTGTAAAGGTCTAGAAGATGTTTCGTTATCTAGATATGAATTATTAAAACGTTCAGGACCATGCCGATTTACCGAGGGATGATATTCAGGATTACCTGGTATCCACTGTTGAACAAGAGGCTCATCAAAGTGAACTCGCGAACCCCTTCGTTCAGAAATATGGAATTCAGAAGGCTCATTTACCGAACTAAAATGAATTTCTCGTTGAGGTGGTGGTCTACTTGATCTTTCTGGTTCATTCAGCAAACAGTACTGACCCCTAACAATTTGAGATAAAGCTGGTTGTGGAGTTTGATACTCGAGAGGGTCAAATGAAATTAAAGATTGGGGTACAACATTGAAAGCATGATCAGTGTTGGATGGTTGATGTAAGTTTGGTCCATCAGAAAAGGTGGATTGTGGAACTTGAGTAGGAATAGAAGGATGTGGTATTTCCGCTCTATTATGTTCAAGGTTATTAAAGAAATCCTCAAGAGGTCTCTCAGAGGTTGATTGAGGTGCTATAGAATGATGGAGTTGATGATCCTCAACCACCAAGCGAGGCGTAACTCTCGAACGATCAACTACCCCTATACCTTGACTTTCCCCCACTTCATTACCTACAACACGATCCTCGCTTCTATTCAACGCTTCCTGCCTACTTCTGGTATGATTCGAGTAAAGGGTTGGATTACTAGCCCGATGACCAGGTCCTAAAGACTCAAGAGTAGACTGAGCCGGGAATTGAACAACATTTAAAGGAGGAGGACTACTAGAAAGAAGATCACTCCTACCTGATGGTTCTTGGCTACTACCGATATTAACCAAATCGTAAGAAACTGGTGTACGTACAGGCATCGCTGGGCTGACTACCACTGGTTGCAACACATCAGTAGGTTCTGGCTCTAATGGTCGAGAAACCTCCTCTACCCTAACTTCAATCAAGGGACTAGCAGCAGGTAACTGTTCGTAAACCAAATTTAACTCACCAATCAATTGAGTGCACCTATTTGACAACTCTAAAAGCAACGCCTTGTCATGCTCATCAGTACAGCGGATGCGAGTAAGTCTCAAGTTCACATGAATCAAGCGAGAGTAAAATCGTTTAAATTCGTTTTCCCTATTGGCAGCGTTAAATGAAGCTAACTCCGTGCTCAAATACTGAAGCTTAGCTCGACATGTCAGCAGTTCTGTAACTGGATCTTTATTAGTACCTACTGGCGCTAAACATCTACCACGACGTTCCTCTCGCAGTACTGCACGCAAATCTTCCCTACGACCGTTCATTGTTTGTTGTACCGGCAGACCACGTATCTCCAACTCATACTGAAGCTCATCATTATTTAGCCTATTTACCTCCATTGTTACGAATTAAACAAATAATGAGTAAACGCAAAATTAAAAAAAAAAATTCTTTTTAATTATAATAATCTGTCTTGTCACGACCAGGGACAAACCCCACCCTTGCCAAGCAACAAAAAAAGAAAAGAAACCCCTCAAAAAGAAAACTTTTAATGTTTGGGGCACTCTGTATTTAGCCGTATAAATTTAAAAAAAAAATTTAGGGACACTCTATATACAGCGATGAGTATTAAAAAAAAAATTTTAGAGACACTCTATACACAGTGGTGAATACCAAAGAAAATTTTTAGGGACACTCTGTATATAGCAGTGAATAATAAAAAAAATTATTTCAGGGACACTCTGTACACAAAAAAATTTTAGAGACACTCTATATACAGTGGTGAATACCAAAGAAAATTTCTAGGGACACTCTGTATATAGCAGTGAATAATAAAAAAAATTATTTCAGGGACACTCTATACACAGTAGTGAATAAAAAAAAATTTTTTTTTTGGGGCACTCTGTATATAATAGTGAATATTAAAATTAATATTTCAGGGACACTCTGTAAACAGCGATGAGTATTAAAAAAAAAAGTTTAGGGACACTCTATATACAGTAGTGAGTATAAAAAAAAATTTTTAGGGACACTCTATATACAGCGATAAGTATTCAGAAAAATTTTAGGGACACTCTATATACAGTAGTGAGTATAAAAAAAATAATTTTGGGACACTCTGTATACAGTAGTAAAAATTAAAAAAAAAAATTTGGGACACTCTGTATACAGCGATGAGTATCCAAAAAAAAAATTTTAGAGACACTCTACATACAGCAAGCCCAAAAACTCTGTTCTTTTTTTTGAAAACGTAAAAAAATTAACTTTTCATTTTCTGGGCACCCTGTATACAGCAGCGCCTAAACAAAACTATTTTGGGGTACCTATATATGGACAAGCCTCGCCCAGTATACCTTGTAGATCAGTAACACTCTGTATACTGGGACAGAGTCGGGACCGGAGTTTTGAACACTCTGTCTAATAAAAAAAACACCCTGTATACAGTGACAGGATAAAGGAAAAATGTCAAGGGTTTTTCTAACCACTTCGTATCAAGTGACAAAGGGGCAAAAGAAATGCCAAAATTTATTATTTAAAATAAATACCTAATACTAGTTATTATTACCTACTAGGTATCAGTAATTATCAGTATATATAAATTTTGTACATCTGTGTGGGTACCTACACCGCAAAACACAACGCAAAAAAACTTAAAAGGACGCCAAAAGAAAACTACAAAATAGCTGCGCTATGTTGCCGCCATTACTGCAACTAACACCGTGTAGTTAATCTTATTTATTTTTTTTTTTGGACAGTAAGGAAAAAAAAACACCCCTTACTCTGCCCTGAACAAATCAGCTAAGCAGCTTACAGTAGTAAGGGTAAACTAACCCCTTACACTGCTGTAAAAAAAATAATAATAACGCAAAACAAAACGACCTTTTAGCGCATTCTGAAGGGAATCCATACAAAAAAAATCGCCTAACCTAACCTAACCATTTTTTTTTGAAAAACAAAACTGCAAAAGAATATTGAAAAAAACAGCCAGGGGTACCAATTTGTTATATTTTATAAAGAACTATTCCTATATAGGGTTCATCTTGCCAAATAATGAAATAAAAAAAAAGGTTTTAACTTCAATAAATTTTATTTCACAGGAAGAATTTTCCGTGACAATATTCTTCTACAGTTTTATATTTTCACTAATTTTAAACCTCTTTTAAAAATATTCTTTTTATCCCTAATATGCGCCTATTTGGCTTTTAAACCACTTTTAAAAATATTCTTTATATTCCTAATATGCGCATATTTACTAGCTAAACCTAAACCTAGAGTCGAATAAGCCTTAATTAAAATGGATCTTACTTGAAAAATTAATAACCACAGTCCAGTCAAACTTTTTTTTTATCTGTACATCCAAATTTTTCCAACTATTTGTCAAGTCTCTAACTCTGATTAGAATCCTTATTCGTCGAAATTCATACTTCTGAGCATAGTTCTAATTCGTCACAATTCTTAACTTGGGATTAATTCTAATTCGTCAGAATTCTTAATTCTGTTTATAATTCTGATACGTGAAGATTCCCTCCAGAATTCTTTTGGAGACCTAAAAGAAAAACAGGTTTTTGGAACACACCTTAAGGCAACTAGGCAGAGGACTAAATGATTGGGTAATTGATTACTTCTAATTAATAATAAAAAAAAACAAAAATTAAATAATTCAACTGATAAATTACTAAAATTAATGAAAATTTACTATAGTTATGCTTTAGTAATTTAATGTTCAAATTTGTCAAATAAATTGCCATTAACTATGACAATCTGAACAGCCCAACTGTCAATTAGTTAATATCATTACTATTATTATTATTTTACCTTCAAACGATTGATAAAGAAAAATAGAGATTTTGACTAGAGTGAACGCCCCTTAACATATAACGAAAATTAATAATCAAAAGTGACTACCATTTAATCCTATATATATATTTTTTCTAAAACAAGAAGCAATAAGCTGTTTAAAGAAAAATTGGCCAAACTGAGTCGTAATTAGCTTATAGAAAATCAAAATTTATGAAGTAAATTAGGAAATATGGACTTACCAATTTAGGTCGGGCTGCGAATCACAAAAAGAAAACTTCTTTTAAACACAAAACCCAGTTTTAAATATCCCTAGGGGATCGTTTTACTGACGTAAAAATAACTTAGCTTTTGGTTTAAAATATATAAAAAATCTTTTAGAGATTTGCTTCCTGCGCTTCTCACAGCATGGAAGTTTGTAAAAATGTCCCTCCTAAAGGGTTTCCATTCTCCTTTATAGGTTCGCATCCCCCCCCAAAAGTGATCCATAAATCCATAAAATTCGCGAATTTTCGAGATTTTTAAAGAAATGAAAAACAGAGACAACAAGATAAAAACTAATGAGAAATAAGGATCGGAACACTCTTCCAGAAAGTGTGTTTCCGGTTGCCATCTTTATTTCCAATCCAAGAATCAATCAAAATTCACACCTAAAGTTAACACTCTTAGAGCACACATGTGTAAGAAAAGGACAAAGAAACTAAAGCCGTACAAGTGGTCAATTTTGGAGCCTTCGAAATTGCGTACCATGTTTCAGAAAAATTACCATATTGCCATGTCTTAAACAAAGTGTTTCCATTTCAGGAAAAGTACTCTTGAAAATAAAAAAATGAAAGGGTCTTGACTAAAATCAGTTAATTGGGACTCTATTCAGTCCAAATAATTATTTAGACACTTAATTAGTATACTTGATTGTGCAAGAATAAATTAGGAGTTCCGAAAGGTGCTAGGAAATTCACGACGACCAGAGCGGCAATTGTTTTGTTTTTTCTTTTTAAATTTTAAAATGCCGCGAAAGTGTTGTGTACCCGGTTGCAAAAGTAACTATGCATCTGTGGTTAATGAAGAGGGCCACCAAACAACTAACGCTTCCCAAAAGAAAATGACTTAAAAAATGCTTGTACTTCGGGCCATTCACAGAGAAGATTATGTTGTGACTGCATGTTCAGTGGTTTGTTGGAAACATTTTGACAAAAGTGACGTTGTTAGAACCGAGATAATTAGGGATAAAGAGGGAGTACAAAAGGAGGTGCCACTAACATTCCCTAAGTTTTATCGCGATTGTTTTCACAGGCACAAAAGACGGTACGATTTTTAGTGTAATGTTTTGATTTTGAACTCGCGACAATAAGTTATTCGAAATAATTATTACTAAATAATACGTTAAATGTTTCCTGATCAAAGAAATGAATTAAGTGTTTTGTGGAACTAACCTAGGAATAAAAGAAGAATAAAACAATAGATGGAACAGAGCATTGAAAGTCAGGTAGGTAAACAATAGTAAAATAGATAAATCTAGGTACTATAACTATTCTATCTTTATGTTTTAGTCTATGAAATAGCCGTGGACTGATAGATAAAATCGCAGCCTTCGTAAACTAACGAGCCACGAACCAGAAGAAACGGCAACACAGCCTGGAGGCCCTTCATTTTCGTTCACGTGCGTCGCCCACCACGCTAGTTACTAGCCGTTTCTGCGCAGATAATGTTTTTTTTAAACTTTTAGTATATTTAAAATCGCGTTACCAAATAAAAAAACTGTTCTGGTTTTAGTCAGATGTGTGGTGAACTTAAAATTATATTACCTACCTAATAAAAGCTGTGTAAAAAAGACATTTTGTACACCGGTAATAAGTGAGGTTAGATGTTTGTTTTTGTTTGGAATTTTTGTATTGTTTTGTTTTTTCTTTTTAAATTTTAAAATGCCGCGAAAGTGTTGTGTACCCGGTTGCAAAAGTAACTATGCATCTGTGGTTAATGAAGAGGGCCACCAAACAACTAACGCTTCCCAAAAGAAAATGACTTAAAAAATGCTTGTACTTCGGGCCATTCACAGAGAAGATTATGTTGTGACTGCATGTTCAGTGGTTTGTTGGAAACATTTTGACAAAAGTGACGTTGTTAGAACCGAGATAATTAGGGATAAAGAGGGAGTACAAAAGGAGGTGCCACTAACATTCCCTAAGTTAAACAATGGGGCAATACCTCGGCTATTTGAATCTCAACCCGAGTATATGTCAAACCCCAAACCTCCAGTAAGAGAAAATCCTGACGACAGGCGAAAAAAAATTGAAGAAAGGGAGGGTATGGAAATATATATAAATATATATTGTGTTTATAGACTCGAAAAAGCTTTCGATAGCATTGAGCACTGGGCAGTAAAAGATCTTTAATTAATAGCCGAATAGATCACAGATATACAGACTTAATAGCCAATATATTTAGTGAAGCAACAACATTAATCAAAATCCACAGAGGAACCAAGCCAATCCTCATAAGAAGAGGTGTCAGGTGACACAATATTCCCTAAATTATTTAACCAGGCCCTAGAAGATGTTTTTAAAAGCTTAGATTGGGAAGAAATAGGCATCAAAGTAAACGGACAATTCTGAACCACCAAGATATGCTGATAATATCAATCAATCTAAAAGAAAATAGAACAAGTAGAGGAATATATAGGACCTGGGACAAATTATTAAACTGAAAAAAGAAAAGCAAACAGCTGAAATCAAGAGACGAGTAAGATTGGCTTGGACAGCATTCGGTAAATTAAGCAATATATTAAGAAATAAAAAATATCCTCAGTACCTCAAAACGGAAGTGTATAACCAATGTATCCTTCCTGTACTTACCTATGAATCCCAGACCTGGACACTTACAAAATCAAACATGGATAAGGTAACAAAAGCCCAAAGATCAATGGAAAGACAAATGTTACATGTAAAGCTAACAGGTAGAAAAAGGAATGAATTGATAAGAAATAAAACAAAAGTAAAGCAAAGATGGATTGACGAAGGCTAAATAGAATAGATAGAAAAAAAGGTAAGTTCATTTAAAGTTTAAATTAACATGTTACCACTTAAACTAGATTCATAGTTCTGTAAAGTAAGCAGTCAGACATAAGAAACTATCCCACAAACATCCTGTTGTTCAAACTTGACAGTAATAACTTAGCAGTAAGAAAGGAACCATTTTTATTTCTTACTGCTCACTTCATACTGCTTACTTCACGGTACTATGAATCGAACTTTAGGGTTGTTCTCACAAATTGTTTAAAAGTAATTTCTCTTCTGTTTATTCTAGGTTTTGTTACATATTTTTTAACATTAATAATAGCCACTGATATTGATTTCCAAATGTTTTGTTTGTTTTAAAAATTAAATGTAACACGCCTAAACACAGTTTATTAGTTTTTACAAAAAAAAATACAAAATCGCCAAACTACAATCAAAACAAATAGCAGATGTTTATATCTCCCATGTAAATATCGGCCTCCCAGCCGGCCAATTTGCGATGTTGCCTTTTCTGGTTCGTGGCTCGTTAGTTTACGAAGGCTGCGATAAAATAGCTAACTCCTAGGAAATGTCGTAGATCACTGCGAAAAAGAGTAGACAAAATTATAGACAAATGGGCTAGGAAATAGATGAACTAGACTACTGAATATAAATATTGACGATGCAATACAAATAATATATGACGGATATGGCGTTTTGTAAAGAGAAATCAGGTAGGTCCAAATTTGTAAGTAGAAAATAGACAAATAGATAAATTACCTACTTTGGTCTATTTTAGACTAACCAAAGCTACCACAGACATGAAAATTTGTACGTCTATAAACGATGGGATGAAGAAGATAATACAACCACAACGAAGTTTGAGATGTTTACAGAAAGGCAATTATAACTTAATTTTGATGTGTCACTAGACAAATAGAAAAACTAGACAACCAGAGAAGATTATGTATGGTTGAATAGAAAATGGTTAAGAAGCAAGAGATCTTATGAAGGTATCTCCAATGACATAAATAGAAAATAGGTAAATATATTAATTACTTGCTTTTATCTATTTTAGATAAGGAGAAAATAGTCAGAGGTACAAGCGTTAGATAATGGTTGAAAGATGACATGTAGAAGATAAAGCAATTAAAAACAAATCCAAAGCACCATCATGGAATCAGAAAGGCAATGAACTAATGCCAAATAGGTACTGAGGGTCAAACAACATGCTTAAGTGTTAAATTTAAGTATTTGATATTTTGTTTTTTTTTTAGTTTTTATTTTGAGTCTCAAAAACAATAAATAAATATTTTATTTTGGCTAATTGATTACTTTAATTAAATACAAATAACAACTAAGTAAATGTTGGCTCTAAACTTTTTAATATTTGGCGTACGTGCTAGTCAAATTTATTATGAATTGATGAATAAATTAATTATAGCATATACTTTAATTTACAGTTAACAACCAAGAAAAAGAATACCATTAGTCTCTGCAAACTAGTTTTACCTTAGTATTCCAAAAACATGTCTTTCAGTTCCAGCAGGACTCTCTCCCTGTTTCCGTTCTTCCTGCAGTTTGGCTTTACCAGTTATCAGGTAGTTTCTATTAACTTATTATAATTAGATGTACAAAACGCATACTGGTTAATGACTTCAGCCTAACTAATCTAATCTCTTCAGTAAGTTTAATTTTAGGGCAAAAGGGACGAAAGAGGTATACAAGGGGAGGTTTTTAAATATTTAACTGAAAGCATTAAAGATTACTATTATTTTTCCCTTTTTGGTGAATAGGCTCTTTTCACAGCAACCTCATTGTTACGTGGCAAATCTTGCCCGTAACAACCAATTAAAAATTATTATTCTTTTTCCAATAAATAACATTTAAAATTGACCTTATTGACAATATATTATTTTTTTCCTAAATATTTTTCTCCCTTTTAATGTATATGTAACTACTAAAAATAGTGAGAATAGTCTCTATTTTGTCTTTTGGTACAGCGGAAATTGTATCATCAACATATACAAAAAGAAATGGAATAAAAAAATCGATCTTTTTGTAAACTCTCTCTTGGTATAGGTTTAAACAGGAAAAGTTTTGTGTTCTGACAACAATGCATGTTATCAATGCATTTTAATATACAACAACTCCAAACTAGAAAATAAGTTCCATCACTGTCTTGATTGTATCATACTATATACACTTGTCCCACTCTAAATTAAATCAGTACCGTACACTACTAGTGCCACTCTATTCAAGGTTGCCTTTTGCTTTAAACTTAAAGAATTTTAATTTGTTTTAATATTTCGCAACAATGAACATCCAGAATAGTGACAACAATGCGGACTAATTTTGCCGCCAATAATATAACCTGTCTGATAAACAAAACAAAAGAAAATATAAATAATTAGCAGATTAATGTCGGGTTTCGTTTTTAATTTTGTGCCGTTTGTTTTCCTGATGTGCTTCAATTCTTGTTTTTTGTTGTTCCAATGTACGATCTAGTCTGAAGGGTGAGTACGGAATTTTAAATATTTTAACAGTCCTTTTTAAATTTTAACATAGGTTTATAATGTGTACATTGTTGTTATTTTCTACATGGTATTATGGCTTGCTACAGGTTTTATTTGTTATTGTTGTTTTATATGAATAGCTGATTGATCTCTTTGTGCGTATTTTATTGAGCCACCCATCAGTTACTATAGTGACAAAAAATTTTTTGAACCTTTGTATAAAAAATTTTATATATGTATATTAAAAAAAAAGGAATAAAAATAAACCATAATTATTTCTTTATATAAATAAATAAAAAAATCAGTTACATATACATTAAAAGGGAAAAAATATTTAGGAAAAAAATAATATATTGTCAATAAGGTCAATTTTAAATGGTATTTATTGGAAAAAGAATAATAATTTTTAATTGGTGATGTATTAATGTGCAGTATTTTGTATTATCTTACTAATGAGTTGTAAACTTTTTAGTCTGATGAAGACAAAAACCATTGTCGAAACGTTACCGATGGATTAAAACGTATATTTACCAGAACAACAGTGTCCTTATTCCCACTAAATTTACCTATAGTTGCATTGCAAGGACGTGATAAGTTTACCAAAAATACTAAAATATGTTTTTAAACTGGAAAATGACTTATAAACTATTCTAATATTTTCATTTAACGAGTTTAAAACATTGCCAATCTGTAAAGAGACAGTACCCAGAAAAGTTAATTTAACATATCTTGGTGGCTGATAAGGAGGAATGGATACATCTTGAGGATCAGACAGGAGATTTTTTAAAAACAAATTATACTTTTTAGCTATTTGGTAAATCACATTTTTCTCCCTCTCAAAATCTAAACTTCCATCGTAAACTGTATTTTACTATTTAAAGAATTCAGATAAAGCAAAAAAAAATCATTCAACTCATCATTTGTGCCATTCCAAATAACGAATGTATCATCCACATATCGGGTCCAAAAAGAAATCTTGTCTAAAAGATGAAAATTAGAAGAAAAAAGCTTACCTTCAAAATCCTTTATTTCTCTGCTCCATAAAATACTGTTAAGACATCCAATAACCTTTTTTGCTTTTACTATTCTTTTTTCCAGTATCAAATGTGACACCCAAGTATACGTACTCATTGCATGGAGATATTGTTTGTCTATTGTATAGTTCTAACTCACTGGATTCGTTTCCAATACATAAGTACTGTGTCTTGTCCACGTTCACTGTTAATCCCTACTTTTGGTATTCTTCCATTAACTTTCTCATCATTAGCTACAATAACTTGGTCGTCAGCAAACTGTAGTGTGTATATGGTAAATCGGTCATTAAGTTGTATTCCCATGCCGTGCACTTTACGTTTCCAGTTTTTTAGAACTACTGCGATATGTATTTTAAAAAGAGTTGGAGAGATACAACATCTCTGTCTTAAGCCTTTTGTTACCAGGAATTCTTTGGAAAGTCTATTTCCAATTTTAACTTTAGATTTTGACCCCTTCTATAGTTCTTTTATTGCTTTTATGTATGTATGATTGATATTAGTTTGCTCTAACACTGTCCATAATTTTTCTACTGGAACGGTATCATATGCTTTTTGTAGGTCCACAAAGGTAACATGAGTCTCTATATTTCTGGCGTTCCTTTTCTCAATTACTTGTTTAAGACAAAAGACATTATCACTACAAGATCTGCCTGCACGAAACCCACTTTGCTCTTCTTCTTCTTGTTCATGAAAATCATTCTCTGTTAGATCACTAAGAATCCTACCATACAATCTACTTAGAGTACTGGTTACTGAAATTCCTCTATAATTGTTGCAATCCAGCTTGTTTCCTTTTTTATGTATTGAGGATATGAATGCAATTTTCCAATCATTAGGTATATATGTGAGATTTTCGATTAGCTTCTCTGATCCATATTTGAGAATTTCAGCATATATTCCCCCAGCTTTTTAATACTTAATAAAGTATGTTAAATAAATAATTAGTGCCTTAATCATTACGATCCACGTACCTACTACAGACTATTGGCCCAGTGGTAAGTAAAAAATAAGAAATAACTCTGGAATTTTGAGGGAAAGAATTTGAGGTTAGGAAGAAAAACCGGGAATACACAGGACGTGGAAAATCACAAGAAAAACCGTGGAAAATGGCGGATAAGAATATGAATTTTTATGTTAAACCGTTCGATGGAAGCTGTTATTCAAACTGAAAGTTCAGAATAAAGTTACTGCTCGAACAACAGGAAGTTTTGGAAGTCTTAACAGAGCCAAAGCCTGCAGCCACCGATGAGGAAAAATTAAAATACTGGAAAAATAATAATGTAAAAACAAGATCACTAATCATACAGTGTGTGTTACCATTAGATACCATCTTAGAATCTGTAAAAACAAAGATGACAGCAAAATAAATTATGGAAAGCTTAGGAAGAACATATGCAAATAAAGGAATTTCAACTCAAGTTATGCTGCAGAAGAAGCTTAGAAGTTTAAAATACATCAAAGGGACACCTTTAAGTAAGTTTCTAACAGAATTTGATAATACTATTTGCGAGCGAATGGCAGCTGGTGGAAATATAGACAAATCTTTCAAAATGTTACAACAGCAATAGATATAATGTTCTGCCAGAACCAAGAAGCAATAGACATAGATTTTGTAAAAAATAAGTTGCTCATGGAAGAAACAAGACAGTCATAAGTAAAGGAGGAAGAAAATCAAAGAGTGGCATTTATGTCCTAGAATTTTAGAGGAAGAGGAAATTGGAAAAGGCCTGGAACATTTAGAGGGTCACATAGATGTAATTTTAACCAAAGTTATTTGGTAATCATGCCAGTTCAAGTGCAGGAAGTAGCACAGGCAATAGTGGAGAAAATTTTCCATATCGATGCCATTTATGCAACAATATTGGACACAAACGAGTTGACTGCCCAATGAATCAAAAAGAAAGAGAAAGAGGTGGTTTTCGAGGTAATCATAGAGGTGGATTTTCAAGAAATTTTAATCAAAGGAATAATGCTCACAGTGCACAAGAAAATACAGAAAGACAAAGAGATCAAAATGGAGATATATCATCTCTGACTACAGAAAATTCTTTGTCAATAACAGATGAAGATGAAATAAGTTTTGTCATAGACAGTGGTGTGACGAACCATTTAATTAAAAGTGATTTATGCAAGTTTCTAGCCAACAGCAGGAAAATAGAGCAAACGATAAATACTGCAAAACAAGGACAGACAATAATGGCAGTAGAGCAAGGGAATCTTGAGGTAGAAACCAAGAGTTCCACTTACAAATTAACATTAAGGTCTGGGTTTGTGAGAACTTAATTTACAATCTGTTGTCAGTAAGAAAATTGGAAGAAAATGGCCTAGATGTAAACTTTAAACAAGGAAAAGTAAGCATTATGAAAAACAAAACATGCATTTTGGAAGGAAAACTAAGAGGAAAATTATACTATGTAAATTTCAAAGTAAGAAAGAATAATTATGTAAATTTAACTAGCAATGAAGAATAAATGCTGATTCACAGAAAAATGGGTCACTCCTCAAGATATCCAGCACCAGAACTGTGTGAGGTATGTGCAAAAGCTAAACAAACCAGAATGCCTTATGAATAACTGCCGAAAGAGAGAAAAGCAAGAAGAGTTTTAGAAATCTAGGTATCTACAGATATTTGTGGGCCAATTAAACCAGCCACATATGACGGCAAATCATATTTTATGACTTTTTATCGATCATTATACACATTTTTGTGTTACCTACTTGATGAATAACAACAGTGAAGCTCTAGAAAATTTTAAGCATTATGTGACAATGGTGGAAGCGAAGTTTGGCACAAAGATAGAAATAAGGTGTGATAACGGAGGAGAATACATATCGAAAGATTTTAGAATATTTTGTAATCAAAAAGGAATAAGAATTCAATATACTGTAGCTTACAATCCTGAGCAGAATGGAACTGCAGAAAGATTAAATCGCACAATTTTGGAAAAAGCAAGATGCTTGATTTTCGATGCTGAGTTAGAAAAAGAGTTTTGGGGAGAAGCTGTTAGAACAAGTGCTTATTTGATCAACAGAACAGAAACAAGAGCATTAGAGAATCATAAAACCCCAGCAGAAATCTGGTACAATGAGAAACCAAACTTAGAAAAAATAAAGTTATTTGGATGCAATGCATACAATTTAATTCCCAAAGAAGTCAGAAAGTCAAAGCTCGATCCAAGATCAGAGAAAATGGTAGGATATACCGACAATGGGTATCGGTTGTGGAACGAAAAAGAAGGAAAGATTGTACATGGAAGGAATTTTTTGAAGAAAGGAAGAGGGAATTAGATTACCGAATCATACCCATTTCAAGTGAGAGTAATAAAGAAAAACCCGAAAATGACCAAAAGCAACCTGAAAAAAGACAAGAAAATTAAAAAGAAATCGAAAGTGATGAAGAAAAAGAGAAGGAAAAGTAAAAGAGTATCAAAAATATCAAAATATTTAGAACAGTATGAACTGGAAGATGACTCTAATTTATTTGCAGCATTGTCAGCAGGAGATTTTTTCTCAGAAATGCCAAAGATTTATTCAGAAGCTATTGAACAAGGTCATGGATGAAAAGATGCAATCAAGGAAGAGCTCGATGCTTTGGAAGAAAATAATACATGAAAGTTAGTAATACCACCAAAAGATGCTGAAATAATTGACTCAAAGTGGGTACTAGTGAAAAAAGTGTTGAAGGACAAGTGAAGAAAAAGTCGAGGTTAGTAGCACGAGGTTTTAAAGAGAGTGTGATTAATGATGATATTTATGCTCCTGTAGCAAGAATGGAAAGCATAAGAATTCTTTTGTCATTGTATGTAGAGTTAGATTTAAAAGTTTGTCAGTTAGATGTGAAATCTGCATTCATTAATGGAACGTTGAAAGAGTTTAAATAATTTTCGTTCCCTTGTGACATAATTTTTGTAGTTTTTTCTTGGGTATAGGGAGCAATGAAAGAAAAAGGATGTTAAATAAATAATTAAGTTTCAATACAGAAACGAAACGTTGCCACAAGAAAAATCGGTTTTTCTTTCATTACTCCCTATACCCAAGAAACAACTACAAAAAAAAAGTTGAAAGAGTTTGTTTATATGTATCCTCCAGAAGGAATTAATATTAAAAATCCAAATTATGTTTGTATGTTGGAAAAAGCCCTTTATGGTTTACGACAATCTCCAAAGGGCTGGAATTCAATATTTAATGAAAATTTACTTGATCTTGGCTTTCAACGATCTAATAAGGATCCATCTTTGTATTTTAATGATGAAACATATCTTTTAATTCATGTTGATGACATTATTTTATTTTCAAAAAGTTCGGAAAATTTAAGATTTATCAAAAACAGCTTAATGAACAAGTTTAAAATGAATGAGTATAAAGGTGATATTATTAATTTTCTTGGTCTAGAAATTCAAAAAGTTGGTGACACAGTTTACATTACTCAAAAGTCTTTGATTAGAAAAATTTTAAAAAGGTTTAACATGCTTGAATGCAAACCTCATGATTTACATATGCAACCAAAATTTCAAATTGTTTCTAATGAAAAAGAACAGATATGTGATAGGAATCTACCTTACAGGGAATTGATTGGGTCTTTAATATATTGTTACGGGTTCACAACGACAAATTAAAACTCGCAATTGTTGAAAACGATACGTCAATTTATTTTCACAAATTATGTACAAAAACACGCACTTAAACTTGCTAATAATTCACCACTATAATCGGTCTATTAACTTCGTGTTAATCTCACGACCACTCAGTATGTTATCTGTGACTGACTGACTGATGCACGACGTCCGGCCTTATATATGAGGGCTGCCTACTATTCTAGAACCCTTCCATCCTTGTTCGATTCGCAATCATTCCAGCCCTTTTCTAGACTTTCGCATACCAGTTTGTCACAGATAACGCAACTAAAACCTAGATTAAGAATACAACCATAAAATACGTCAACCTAATACTACACTAAACCTAAATAAATTCTAACTATAAAATTTAAATACTTAAATTTGTAACACTATCCTCCTCTTCAGGTTTGATCGCCTCGATCAACATTTCCCAGGTAAGGTTTTAGTCTGTCTAGATGAACAACTTTCATCTTGGACTTCGGGCTTTTCTGGATTCGGTAGACTACATCATTAATTCTCTTAACAACTTTATAAGGCCCTTCCCATGGTGGTGTCAACTTAGGTGATCTTCCTTTCTTGCGTTGAACATTGTATAGCCAGACTTGATCATTCTCTTTGAACCCTGAAGAGTTTGCTTTCAGGTCATATCTCGCTTTCATGCGGTCACTGGCTATTTCTATTCGCTCTCTAACCACTTCATGGATATAGTGCAGCTTTTGCCTTAAACGTTCGACATAGTCATTAATCTCTAAGTGTTCTTCTTCAGGTGAACCAAACATGATATCACATGGTAAACGCAGTTCTCTACCAAACAGGATACTAGATGGAGTAGCTCCTGTCGTATTGTGAATGGCGGTTCTATAGGCCATCAAAAACAATGGAATATATTGGTCCCAATCTGTTTGGTGCTCATCAACAACTTTGCACAGATGTTCTTCTATTGTTTTATTAAATCTTTCAACCATGCCATCTGACTGCGGACGTAAAGCCGTAGTCCGTGTTTTATGTATTCCTAAAAGGTCACAGAGATTCTGGAAGAGCTTTGATTCAAAGTTTCTTCCTTGATCTGAATGTAGTTCCAAAGGAATGCCAAATCGGCTGAAAACATCATTTACCAGAACTTCCGCAACTGTAGTGGCCTCTTGGTTAGGCAAAGCAAAAACTTCTGGCCATTTGCTAAAGTAATCCATGACAACAAGGATGTATTTGTTGCCTTTTATAGTTTCTGGAAATGGTCCGGCCACATCAATAGCAATGCGTTCGAATGGTAGACCTACGTTATGTTGTTTCATTTGACCTCTGGACCTTGTTTTGGGACCTTGGCTGGCTGCACAAGTCGAACATCGGCGGCACCAGTTTTTCACATCTTGAAAGTAATTGACCCAATAAAATCGGTTTCGAATTTTGTCCATGGTTTTATTTATGCCTAGGTGCGCGCCTGATTTTCCACCATGGCATTCGGCCATTATATTGTCTACCATGCTCCTAGGAACCACTACTTGATTAACCACAGTAAGGCCATCGGCACTTTCCCAGGCACGTTTAAGGATGTTTTCCTCTACTATCAGTGAATCCCATTGTGCCCACAGTGATTTGAGTATCACCCCTTGGTTTGCGATATCTTGCCATGATGGTCGTGGCTTGTTCTCTTCTTTCAATCGCAAGATAGGTCCTACATCTTTGTCATTAAGTTGTGTGGTTCTAATCGAAGCCGACATCCATTCTTCATCTGGTTCTAACTTTATCTGGCGCACGTAGGTAATTCCTTCTTTCTGGTCAATTTTCCTGCAATGTTTACAATCCTCGGGGCAAGGTCTTCTGGACAATGCATCTGCATTATTATGCACCCTTCCTGCTCGGTGCTTAATTTGATAATGGTATTGTTGTAGCTTTTCTATCCATCTCGCGACTTGCCCCTCAGGTTGTTTCATTTTCATGAGCCACTGTAACGCAGCATGATCCGTTCTAATTAGAAACTCTTGTCCGTAGAGATATTTGTGAAAGTGATCTACGGATTTAACTATGGCTAGGAGCTCCTTTCTAGTAACACAATAATTTCTCTCTGGTTTGGATAGCTTCTTGCTGAAAAATTCGATGACCCGTTCTTCTCCATCTTGTACTTGGGAGAGTACTGCTCCTATGCCATCGTTGCTCGCATCAGTATCTAATATGAATTTTCCTTTTGGAATGGGATATGCAAGAATCGGACTAGAACATAATGCTGCTTTTAGTCTTCTAAATGCTTGGTCACATTCGGTATTCCATTTGTAAGAAGCTTTGTCTTCTGTAAGTCTATGTAACGGAGACGCTATTTTGGCGAATCCTTCTACAAATCGTCTGTAGTATGTACACAGACCCAAAAAGCTTCTCAATTCATGTTTGTCACGAGGTTGAGGCCATTCTTTTATTGCTTGTAGCTTCTTTTCGTCGGTATGGATGCCTTCTCGGGAAACGACGTGACCCAGGAACTCAACTTTTTCTTGGAACAGAAAACATTTCTTTGAGTTTAATTTAAGATTTGCGTTCCTGATTCTTGAGAATACTTCTCGTAAATTATCTAGATGTTCTTGAAATGATTTCCCCATTACTATGACATCATCCAAATAGACTAGGCAGGTTTTCCAAGTAAGGCCTCGTAGAACGACTTCCATTAGTCTTTCAAATGTAGCTGGGGCATTGCACAGGCCAAATGGCATCACATTAAACTGATAAAGTCCACTTCCAGCAGAGAATGCAGTCTTCTCTTTATCTCTTTCAAAGATTCCTACTTGCCAATACCCACTTTTAGGTCAAGAGTAGAAAACCAATATGATCCTGCCAACGTTGTTAATGTGTCGTCTATTCTTGGCAATGGGTAACTATCTTTCTTGGTCACATCGTTAAGTTTCCTGTAGTCGACACAAAATCTAGTACTTCCATCCTTTTTAGTGACCAACACCACAGGAGATGACCAAGGACTTGATGACTCTTCAATAACACCGTCGCTGAGCATTTTATTAATGAGATTGTGAACTTCTTCTTGCTTGGCCATTGGTAGTCTTCTTGGGGGTTGTCTTATCGGTTGGGCATCGCCAGTGTTGATAGCATGGTGAATAAGGTTTGTGCGTCCCGAACTACTGCTAGTTTCGAAGATATTACTTTGTTCTTCTATAAACTCTCTCGCTTTACTATATTCTTCTGGAGTGAGATGTTGCCAAGTTGACTCAAATTGCTGAAGTACCTCCATTGGTAACTTGCTTGTATCCTCGGAAGTTGGCTCTTCACATCTTGTTACTTTCTGTACTGGTTCAAATAATGCTACCACCTCCCCCTTATTAATTTTGACACTATTTGGGAAAATATTGGCGACTCTAATCGGGATGTCTTTATCGGTTTTAACTAGTGATTTTGCAACGAGGTAGGTGTTGGGTGTGTTTTGTTGGCTTATGAGTCCGACGCAGCTTGATGTTTTACTTTCCAGCCTCCCAAAAATTATGGTCTCACTGTTACCGACTAGTCTTGTTGTGCATACTGCCACGACCTTTATTGGTTCTTTATTGAAGTGACTATTTGACAAAATGAACTCTTCATTCCCAAATCTTAGGGTATTAAGTTTATTATCAAACGCAAATCCATGTTTACTTATCAAGTCCATTCCCAAAATAAATTCGTCTTCTATTTCTGCAACCAATACAGTGTGGCGAATCTTCAATCTTCCCAGCTGTAGGTCTATATCTGTCTGCCCCAACACGTCGGCGGATTCTCCAGTCACAGTCTTAAGTGTTATTTTCTTTTCTGTTGGTCGAATTTTATATCTCATTGCAATTTTGAATGATATGGCAGCACCAGTGTCTACTGTTATATTAACTTTTCTTCCATTAATAAGTCCGTCGATGTTAATACTGTCAGCAGTATGTTTTAAGCTCTTGATAGAGTAAATTTTGGGGGCTAAATTCCCATTAGCCAACACCCGCCCCTCTGCGTTGACTAGTTTTAGTTTTCCTGATCTCTTCTTCGGTACTCTGTCCCAGTAGATGGTGAGCGAGACCTCATTTGGACACGACAATCGCGTTGAATATGCCCTGTACGTCCGCATCTGAAACACTTTACATTTGGAGGGGATCGTCTACTTTCTTTCAAAGAATCAATCTTCTCTATCAGTGACTGAAACAGTTGGTTTAGCGTTTTTAAGTTGACCTCCTCTCCAGTGCTCATTTCTTCTCCCTCCTGAATTGAAACAGCTCTTACTTTTGGCCTGGAGATATTATTTGATGATTCAATTTCAAGGGCTCGAATCAACACTTCACTGCTGTTATGGAAGCGTTCTCGACGAAGTAACTTTGCTAAGTCCGTGTCTCGCAAGCCGTTAATAAAGCGATCTACCGTAAAGGGATCTCTGTAATTTTCTGGCATATCTGGGTAAGCCAAGTACATCAGCCTCCTGATATCCGCTTCATACTCTTGTAATGACTCCCCTGCTCTTTGTTGGCGAATATTTAATTCTGACCAATGCAAATTTCGTAAATGTTCATCTCCATATCTTCTTTCTAAAGCTGCCACTAAAGCATTGTAACTCTGTTTTTGTTCCGCTGGAATAGACCGAGCAGACCAAGAGCAGGTTCTCGTAGAGCTACTAACAAAGCTCTAGCTTTTTCGTCATCGTTCCAACTATTTGCAGCGGCGGCAGCTTCAAATTGTTGTTTGTAGGTAGACCAGGAAGACGTACCATCAAAATTTGGAGGCTTAATGTTTTGGTTGGAATTCACAACATATCCCTGAGTTTTTATTTTGTTGTGTTCTTTCTGAAGCTGTATAAACTGCTTTGACATGTCCTGGAATTTTTCTTCCATGGTTTGAAAAACTTCTTCCCTAACATTCTGTAGTTTGGTCTCCACTTTTTCTTCAACATTCTGCAATTTGTTTTGCACCTTTTCTTCTACATTCTGCATTCTTTGAGTTATTTCTTCCTTAAGACCTTCTGTTGCTACCTTAAATTCTCCTCTCAGCTGTTCGGAGTTGCTCTTTATTTGGTCGAAGTTTTCTTGCATACCATCTAATCTTTCTTCAAATGTCCGTCTCATATCGTTTTGGTTTTGTGCAATGGTCTGTCTCATATCGTTCTGGTTTTGTTCCATGGTCTGCTTCATGTCATCCATGGTGTGTTTCATATCGCCCTGGTTTTGAGCTATTTGAGCTGCTAGAGCCTGCATCATTTTAGTTAAATCTTCCATCTTGGCCGATCTTTGTCTAGTAAGCATCAGCTTCCTGATAAATCACTTAAAACGTCTATTTTAGGGCTATAAAGCGAATGTCGAAGTCGGTTTTTCAATATCTCTTCCAATTCTTAAATAGAACCTAATGGAATGTTCTGGAATATACTGGTAAATGCTACTCTTTCTGCTACTAGGCAAATGTAGAAGTCACTTTTTGATTATCTCTTTTGGTTCTCGAATAGACCGTCGTAGAATGTTATGGAATATTCTAGCAATAATTTCTAATTCTTACTTTTAAAATAACTAAGCTACTGTCGAAGTCGGTATTTATATATCTCTTCTAGTTTTTGAATAGAACGTCGTAGAATGTTATGGAATCTTCTAGAAATTCTTTTTAGTTCTTACTTTTGAAATTACTAAGCTAATGTCGAAGTCTCTTTTTGGATATTTCTTCTGGTTTTCGAATAGAGCGTCGTAGAAAGTGATGGAATGTTCTAGAAATTCTTTCTGATTCTTACTTTTAAAATTACTAATCTAATGTCGAAGTCGGTATTTGTATATCTCTTCTAGTTTTTGAATAGAACGTCGTAGAATGTTATAGAATATTCTAGAAAATCTCTCTAATTATCAATTTTTGGACTGTAAAGTTAATGTCGAAGTCGGTTCTTAAATATCTCTTTTAGTTTTTGAATAAAACAATATCGAACTTCTTCGAATATTCTGGAAAAATCACTTACTGTTTTTCTGTCCAATTGTCCTATCCGGTGGTAATATGTAAGGGTAGTCTTTGCACTATTCAGTTCCGAATATTGTGGCAAAATCACTTACTGCTCTTCTTTTTAATTGTCCTAGCCAGTGGTACTGTGTAAGGATAGTCTTTGCACTATTTATTTCTTTTAATCCCACTTCTGACACCAATTGTTACGGGTTCACAACGACAAATTAAAACTCGCAATTGTTGAAAACGATACGTCAATTTATTTTCACAAATTATGTACAAAAACACGCACTTAAACTTGCTAATAATTCACCACTATAATCGGTCTATTAACTTCGTGTTAATTTCACGACCACTCAGTATGTTATCTGTGACTGACTGACTGATGCACGACGTCCGGCCTTATATATGAGGGCTGCCTACTATTCTAGAACCCTTCCATCCTTGTTCGATTCGCAATCATTCCAGCCCTTTTCTAGACTTTCGCATACCAGTTTGTCATAGATAACGCAACTAAAACCTAGATTAAGAATACAATCATAAAATACGTCAACCTAATACTACACTAAACCTAAATAAATTCTAACTATAAAATTTAAATACTTAAATTTGTAACAATATGTTATGTTTGGGACAAGGCCAGATTTAAGCTTTTTTATTAGCTACTTTAGCCAGTTTCAGAACTGTTGCACACTTAATCACTGGAAATATCTAAAACATACAGGTACCTAAATAAAACACAGAATTTAGGGTTAAAATTTATTAAAAGTGAAAGTACAGATATTAATATTATTGCATATGCAGATTCTGACTATGCTAACGACATAGAAAATTGCTGATATTTTGAAAAAGCACTGCCAAATCCAAAAAGCATTTTAGAAATTTGTTAAATATTGTTTAAAAAAAGAAAAAAAAAACAGGTAACTTGCTGTTTTTCAGCGGTGTTTACTGATAATACATAACCCAATTTTCTTTTAGCTGTGTTGTGTTTATGTTATAATTGATTTTTGTCAGCTGTTTTTATGTAGGTCAAGTCTTGCAGAATTGCGGGGGGGGGGGGGGTGTTGAAGTTTTCCAATTCTGTATTATTGATTTAGTAGCATAGAATTCTGTAATGCAGTAAATAATCTTTAAATAGTAACTTTAGTAGATTCACTCTAAATGGCGCGAAGAGTACGTAAAATGTCGGAATAAATAATAAGTATTGTTGGCATCCCGTAATTGTTTTTTAGGGTTTTTCACTTATTAAAGGATGTTAAATAAATAATTAGTGCCTTAATCATTACGGTCCACGTACCTACTACCGCGTTGACTTCCATGCGGCAGTGTAAAAAATAATTTTCATGTTTATTTACTCCAAAACGAACTATTTAATAATGACGTCAGATGCCCATGGCTCCCATACAAATTTATATTTTAATTTTTTACAAGCTTTCATTTAACTTGCTTTGTATGTATGTGTGTATGTTTGAGACAAATATGCTAGCATAAATTTAAGTATTTTTTAATTTTTTTTTTCAGAAAAATATGCCGTTTCGGTAGAAAAGAAAACAAACTGTACTGAAATACCAAATGCTGTTATTGAAAGAGCAATCCATGAAGTCCATGAGGGTGCAAAAATTCAGCCAACTGCAAAGAAGTATGACATCCGTAGATCGTCTCTCCAGCGTTATTTAAAGTCTGAGGGACTTTTGAAAAATTCCACTACCAAATATATAACACGAAAAATATTCACTGATGATGAAGAAAACGCCCTCAGTGTGTGAGTATTTAGTCAGATGTTCCCAATTACAATACGGCTTGACAAAACTAAACTGTAGGAAGCTTGCTGACGAATATGCCGTTGCTAATGGAAAAGATGTTCCTGAAAATTGGAAGCAACATAAATATGCATCTAAAGATTGGATCAGGGGCTTTACGTCCCGAAACCAAAATTTATCTTTGCGCACTCCTCAGGCGACAATTTTATCACGGGCCACCAGTTTCAATCGACACAATGTCGGTGAATTTTTCAACAGCATTTTGGATTGTTATAAGTTTGGACCAGAAGCAATCTACAACATAGATGAAACTGGTTTAACCACCGTTCAGTCGACGCAGAAAGTTCTAGCAGTAAAGAGTTGCAAAACAAGTGGGACAAATGACCCCTGCTGAAAGGGGCACCTTGGTTAAACTCTGTTGCACAATTAATGCAATCGGAAATTCAATACCGCCCTTTTTTATTTTTCCACTTGTGAATTTCAAAAAGTCTATGCTAAGTGGTGCCCCGGTGGGATCTGCTGGTGCAGCCTATACGTCTGGGTTGATGACTGTAGAAAATTTTGTTTTATTTTTGAAACATTTTATTAAATACGTTAAGCCGTCAACTGCTTCACCTGTTCTTGTTATTCCTGACAATCACGAAAGTCATATATCAGTAGAAACTCTAGGTTTGTGTAAAGAAAATGACATGGTGATTCTAATATTCCCGCCACATTGCGACTTAAACGATTTTACAACGTTGCTTACTGATTGGCTTTCTATTAATCCAGGAAAAACATGCACTATTTATGAAATAGCGAGACTGGCTGCAGTTGCCATATCCCAGGCTTTCACTTCGAAAAATATTTAACGTGGATTTGAAAAATGGCCCCTAAATTCTGAAGTTTTCACAGACGCTGACTTTCTAAGTTCTTATGTCACCGATAGACCCATGCCCGAGAAAGAAGTTGCTTCTACTTCGTTGCAGAATCAACCAACGACTGGTTCAACAACGGATCAACTTACAAATAAAACCATTTTCGTAAGTCCCGAAACTGTGAGGCCATATCCTAAAGGACAGCCAAGACTTAATATGAAGACTAAAAGAGAGAAAGCTAAATCTAGAATCATGACAGACACGCCCGAAAAACTTATAATAGAGCAACAAGCAGCTGAAAAAAACGTCAATAAATAAAAAATCCAAAATTATCAAATGAATTACAGAGCTCTAAGAAGGAAAACAATATAAAAAAGCGAAAGCAGAGTGCATCAAGCTATAGTTTACTAGACAAAAGTTTCTCATCGAGCTCTTTATCAGACTGGAATGAGTTTCACGACGAATGTAAAAATGATGTGGATTAAGATGACGTCATATGCCTCGACCGAAATTTTCAGATAGGATATCCACTATGGAGGTCAAATCGAGGATATTGAAGACAACGAATTTACAATAAATTTCATGAGGCTGTAAAAAGTAAAAAACACGTTCACCTATCCATAAATAAAGGATGTATCGTCGGTCACTCGAAACGACATAATTACAAAATTATCCACCTCCTATATTTCGACATGAAGAAGAAGTTCTAACTATCTGTTTGCGAAACCGCTATGGGTTATTCGCAATTTGAAATAGACACCATTCTGAACAAAGATTTTTATTTGTGCCAAAGAATAATAATTAATAAAAACACTTTTACAATGAAATTGTTACTCTTTTTTATCTTATGCCCAAAGCTCCCCACCACAGTGCTTAAGCATCCTGATGGAAGGGATGCTTGGGCACTATTGCAAGGTTCTAAAAAAAGTACATTTTCTTGTAATCTAAAATAGAGTTTTTAAAATAACGCCAAAACTTTAGGAAAAGAACACTCCCAATATTAATAAAAACAAATAAGGGTTACACTAGGTTGAATTTACTCTATATGAAATTTACTGAAAAAGTGCCCAAGGATTCCCACTCTCCCCTATATACCCATTTTCCATTTTATAAAAATAAAGTGACACTTTTGGTACATAACTCGTTTACAAATATCTTTTCAATACAATATCTTTAGAATACAATTAAGACAAGCGAAAACAAAACCTATTCACAAACACACTCGTTATTTCTTTTATATTTTACATACTTTCTTTTGATATTGCTGAAAGTGTATGTGATGTATAGGAATTTCTAAGTTTATTTTGATGAACTACTTGCAAGGCGAAGCAGTCTTGCTCGACGTGTATTTATTAGTTATAAAAATGATGTTGTATCCACTACGATAAGTATTTAAATAAAACGGGATTTCAACGCAAATACTATCTCTAGTTATTTCAACTCTATTTGTTGTGTATTGTCCATACATAACAGTGGTGACGAGAAATTGGAAAAAAACATTGTATGATGCGCGGGCATAGTGGAATCACACATTGATATAATGCACGTAAGGGGTGACTGGGGCAGTAAAGTGCGTAAAGTTAGAAGTGTTTAAATTTCGCAAAGTACGGAAGGTAGTACAGTACCTACCAATATATAGTGCGTAAAGAATACGCGAAATAGAGTGCAGCTAGTTGTAAAATGAGTGTGCAAATAAAAATGACGACAAATATTGGGCATTTAAGGGAGTTTAATCCTAGCGTCTCGGACTGGGCAATCTATAAAATACAGTTGGCAAGCTATTTTTTAGCAAATGGAATTAAAGACACAGCAGTAAAGGCAATTTTTTTAAACTGTTTCAATGAAAGCAGCCATCAGTTACATGAGCAGCTTATTTATTCCAAGCACCGTAGACGAAAAGAATTACGACAGCATAATTAAACTATTCGATACCTATTTTACCCCAGCTAAATTAGTTTTTCCTCAAAGAAAAAAGTTTTCTACAGCTTTAAAGGTAAAAGATGAAAGTGTGCAGGAATGGGCAGGACGGTTACGTCAATTAGCTTCGAAATGTTACTTTAAAGACACCGAATTAAACACAGTCCTAAGAGACATATTTATAATCGGTTTTGAGGAAGGCAGTATTTTGGAAAGACTTTTGAGGAGTAAGCTGACGCTTGAAAAAGCCATTGAGTTAGCTTGTAAGACAGAAGCCACAAATAGAACGAAGGAAGACCATTTGATTGTCAAAAGTGAACCAGTTGATATGTGTTTTGCTAAATCTAGAGTCACAAGTGGTAATAATGGGCGAAATATAAACTCAAACGTCTCAAGCAGGCAATTTCCAGGCACCAGCAGTCAAGTGGTAAACCGGTCGTTATTACCCTCTGAAAATAATTACCAGTCACGTAGCAGGTCTGCTCCTGATAATAGGCAGCAAGAAAAAGTAGCTGAGTGTGAAATTTGTGGTAGGCCTCATCTAGGCCTCTGCAGGTATAGGTATGATGTTTGCAACGCGTGTGGATTTAATTCATATTTTCCAAAATCCTCACACTATACATTTTAGACCGTAATCCTAACTCATTATAGAACCAATATTTTCATCTTTCATGAGTCCTAAAACTTTATTATTTTTTAATGGCATGTTAAAAATATTGTCTTGTGGATAGTCAGATGTGTCAAATTTGTCAATGTCAGTTTTCATGTTTGTATATATCATCATCATCATGTCGGTTATAAATTAAACTGTTTGTGTCCGTATATAGCAAAAGGGCTTTATTTCCAAAGTTCGTTTTAATATAGTGAAATTTATAAAGAAAAGTTTTTGACAAGTCCAAAATTGTAAATCCTACATATATGAGCTTATTGAAAATCTGAGGGCAGGGCAGTGCCTCGCCAAGTTCGCGAGCCGTAACCATCTCTTCTTGAAACATTTCAGCCGATATTTGTCCTACCTAAAACTCTACTTCGGAATGAGCTACGAATCTCAAACTTTGCACAGTCGTAGATCTCCATGGTGTTAACAACCCCCCATTCCATAAAGTAGTAAAGTAGTTACGAAATTTCAAAAAACGTCGAAATTGCCACTTACTCAATCACTCACTCATATATAGATTATCAATATTCTACTGTACTTCCAGACATGCTACAAAGCTGAAATTTGGCAGACTAATAGAAATTATGACCAAATTCCTGAAAAAAATCAAAAAACCCCAAAATTTTAATTTACTCCCCTCCCCTATACATCTAAAAGTAGCATCGCCCACTTCCAGAAATGCTAGAGAGTTGAGCTTTGGCAGACTGATAGGAACTATGATAAAACTATAGGAAAAAAGCAAAAAACCTCAAAATTTTAATTTACTTCCCTCCCCTATACATTTAAAGTTATGTAAAAGTAGCATTGCCCACTTCCAGAAATGCTAGAGAGTCGAGCTTTGGCAGACTGATAGGAACTATGATAAAACTATAGGAAAAAATTAAAACACCCCGATATTCTAATTTACTTCCCTCCCTTATAAATGTAAAGTTAAGTAAAAGTAACATTCCCCGCTTCCAGACATGCTAGAGAGCTGAGCTTTGGAAGACCGATAGTAACTATGATAAAGTTATAGAAAAAAATTAAAACACCCCAAAATTCTAATTTACTTCCTTTCGCTATAATTGTAAATTTATGTAAAAGGAACACTGCCCACTTCCACAAACGCTAGAGAGCTGAACTTTTTAAGACTGAAAGACAATATGATAAAACTATATGAAAAAATTTAAAAACACCAACATTTTACTTCCCTCTCCTATAAATGTAAATTTATATAAAACTAACATTGCCCACTTCCAGAAACGCTAGAGAGCTGAGCATTGGAATGCTGATAGAAATTATGATAAAACCATGGGAAAAAATTTAAAAAGTTCAATATTTTAATTTACTCTCCTCCCTTATAAATGTAAAGTTATGTAAAAGTAACATTGTGCACTTTCAGAAACGCTAGAGAGCTGAGCTTTGAAAGCCTGATAGGAACTAGGATAAAACCATGGAAAAAAACCTCAAAAATTTAAGTAAGGCATTGCAAAAGTTTTGAACAATATTCCGCTTATTTTACTACTTTAAAAATTAAGTATTATCCAATTCCTTTAAAAAAGAAGTAAAATCATAACAAAAACATTTCATTTAATAAAAAGCCAAGTACGCGAAAATGGCATTCCGTAAAAAGAATTGAGATGAAATTAAAGCCAAGTTCTCCAATACAAATTTCAAAATGAAAGGTTCTTACTAGTTTGGAAATATTTTTCTAAACTTGGCTCTTACGGCTATAAATGACTCTTAGGCACAGTGCTAAATTGAACATAAAGAAGTTTGGCTGTAATAGCAAAGTTTAAAAGAAAACATTTCCAAACTAGTAAGAACCTTTCATTTTGAAATTTGTATTGGAGAACTTGGCTTGTTGGAAAATGTTTTTGTTATGATAATGTTGTTTCTAGACATTTCAATAATAACCATATCTTTATCAAATATGGTTAAACTATGAAAAGTAGGTTTTGAAATATAGAATTGCGCACCCAAACGATCCGACCATCGAGTTACCAACTTAACGTCCTTATATTTTTTAACATTCTCCATGGTCTTGCCAAATACTGAATTAATCATCAATTTGTAAAAGACACATATGTATGTTTAATTTAATATAGGGTTTCAACAACTGAGACTGTTTAAATTTAAGGACTCTATGAATTTTTCTAATTTTTAAACCCAAACCAAGGACCTGTTTCAAGTTACGATAATGGATGATATATCGATCTTTATTATAAAGTGTCGTCATCAGTTTGGGTAGCTTACTTTTTGAGTTGGGTGGCACTCGATGTTCAGGGCAGACAGAAAGGTCTTTATCTATGGGACTATCATCTGAAATATTACATATATCCTCCTCAGTGAATGAATTGTTATGTACCCATTCAAAACCACCATGGCAATGGTAAAATCATAGCTGTGCCATAAAGTAAATTAACATCATAGTACATTAAATAAGATGTTTCCTTGTTCGGGTTGTATGACTCTCCCATGTACCAATTGTTGGCTTTGGCATATCTGTTTGAACACTGTGAAACTCTACCTCTATACCTTTTTCTATAAACATGATTATGTCAACATCAGTCAAAAGTTGTAGCTCTGTTTTACACTGTTTAAGCATAGCTGAAAAGGCCAAGCCTGGACTGGTAAAATAATGAAGCAGATCAAGTTTATAGGTGGAGAGACAGATGTCACGGAACGAGGTCATTATTTCAGATAACAAAATTACATCAATTTTCATGTAAAAAGTGCTTAGTCCAAACGCGAATTAATATTAAAGGTGTTCCAAATTGTTTGTGCCCTTTTGTATTCATCATTTGAAACACCTTGTCCTTCCAAAGTACTATAAAATGTGTCTTTAGGAGGAAGAACAGTTTCATGTAGCTTTTCCCAAGAATCGAGATACTCATAGGGTAGGACACCCTTACGAGTAACTAATTTAAATTTTTCCACTTCCTTATAAAAGCTTATTAAAAGTTTGTCTAAAAACGAAATTGGTGCCTTCAATGTATTTAGGATACGAAATATATTTTTCCTTTTTTACAGGGAGAAGTTACCCTCTACATCCTTTGCTAAAGATTTTATAAGGAAATTACTATCATAACCAGAAAGGTTGTGGAATACTACAGGAACACTGTGTGAATCATTGAAATTTAAATTACAACCTGGATGAGCCGCTCCTCTATATTTTCCTGTCAAGTGATAATGATCTAAATGTTTTCTGTCTCCCTCTTGAAAAGCCTTCTCGCAGATATGACAATGGGTTGCATTATTATAATCAAACTGTTCCATAGTGTTTAACGGTTCTAAATGAATAATATTTAAAAAAATGTTACTCAACTTTTCAGCTCATGAGAAAAACGTGAAATGCAATCATTTCCTACAATTTGATAATAATAAGAGAGCGAGTTATCATATGAACATTTCACATAATATCAATCGCAAAAGGAATAGGGTGTTAAATTTTTTGTGTATTCGATGGCACTTTTGTCATCGTTCAATTTTTTCCAACAATCATTCTAAATCAGCATAATTTATAAAAGGTACCTGCTCTTTATTTTTAAATTCTGTAAATTTCAAAATGTCTTCATTTTTCTTTGGTAGAGTTAGTTTGGTAAAATTAAAATTTTTACAAGCTAAATAATGCTTTTGCAATACTGCCTCAGAAACAAACCAATTTAAACATTTATCACATACCCATTTTTTACTATTTTGTCTACCCACCTGACTTGATATAAGACGTGAAAGATTTTTTATTAGGGCAAAGTGATAGATCCTTTTATTGGGCTTGTTCGGTTTCCATAAAAAACCTCTTTAATTTTCTTTTATTTTTGAATTTTACTTTTATTTTTTCCTATTTTTGATGGACTAAAATTTTGTCTTAAACATAAAATTATTAGTCTTAAATTTATATTAATCCTAACTATTAGTTATTATAAAATTTACCTAAAGCAAAATTGCATTAAAATGCGAGCATTAAACGCAAAAAATGTAATTTCTATTCTAAATTTAAGAATTATCATTTTATTTCTTATTTCTTTATTTTTATATACTTTGGCACTACAAGCGTCCTCTATCGTGATTTTCACATATCCATAAAATTTAGAATATAGTGATATGGTTTTTCTATAGAGGGTGAAGTGCTGTGCGCATGTGCGAAAAAACTGCAAGCGCAGGATTGAGTGACAGACAAAGTGTGCTGCGCGTCGCCATGTCTAGAAAACGACAACCTTAAAATTTAAATTTAAAAAATAGTAAAAATTCACTTTAAAATTCCGCAAATAATTAAAATTATTGTGCCATCATCCTGTTGGAACTTCAAGCCACATAGCTCTTAGGGAAAGGTGTACACCTTGCACTTTGGAACTTCAAAACAGCGGTAAGTCCCTCTCCATGAGGCTATATCACAATTTTCTTTCTCTTTCAAATTTACCCTGCAATTTTTAAATTATTTACTTTCTCTAGTTAAATGAATTTTTTGCGCCAGTGATTATTATAGTCCACTGTATCTACCAAAACCCAATCTGAGCCATCGGAGTGCTACATATTTTGGTCCTTCGAGCCGGATTTTGATTTCCATTTTGATTTTCTTTTAAAAATTTCAAAAAATTCATTGTCGCTAGAGTGAAAGCAAACGCTAGTAGTGTGAAGGTAAGAAAGAGACGCAATTAATAAATTAAAATTATAATATAGGTAATAAAATAGGTACCTATGAATTTGTATTAGGAGACCTATACCTACATCTCGCAAATTTTATAAAAAACGCAAGGACATATATTCGAGATTGGAGTCTTGGGTCGCTATGTGTATGTAAATGCAAAAAGTTTATCTTTGTATTTTTGAAAGATATATCTGTGTGTAGGTAATTTCGGAATATAAGTTTTTTATTTCCTAATTTATAACGAGCAAATAAATACCTACATGTTTATTTGTTTTTTCTTTTCGCTGTAGTTTGCATGCCTATATGTAAGAGGCTACGGTTACATACGGTTATTTTAAATCGATTTAAATTTTTTTGTAATATTTAATCTACAAATTTTGATTTTGTTTACTTTGCCTAATTTATTACAAAATAATGTCTGAAAAGGTAAAGAAAATTAAAGTCTTTCGTGACATCGAAGATTCAAATTTAAATGAAATTTTAACGGTAGCTAAATTGGCTAAAACTGATGCAACCAAACATCTTAACTTTAAGATTCGTTACGAAGAGCTTGACAACGTCCAAGAGGAATACCTTAAAAAGCACACCGCTTTATTAAATGAAATTTACCAGGATCAGGAACAAGTTAAGACTTGTATCGAGCAACTTCATTCATTTCAAACAAATGTTGCTCAAGTCAAAGAAATCTATGATAAGTTGCTTCAAGCAGAAAATACTACACCGCCTTCGCAAGGTGGAAGTCGCCGACTTACTATTAACCCCTAATCTCCAGGCGGTGCACAAACCCCTGATTATTCTCCAAGTTTACCGAAAATTGATATTGAAAAATTCACTGGTAATGTCAATGATTTCCCTAACTTTTATGATCTTTTTAAAACAATGATTCACGATAATCCGCAAATTCCAAATATACAAAAATAGTCGCTTTTAGTTACTTATTTAGATGGTCCTCCAAAGGAATTAGTTACGCAATTACCAGTTTCGGATGCAAACTATCCTATTGTTTTGAATAATCTTGTAAAAAGGTATCAAAATGATCGCGTTTTAGCCCAAAATTATTGGAATGCTATCGAAAATTGCCCTAAAGTAAACTCTGATGACTCCGTAGCTCTAAGAAACTTGCTTGATATATTCACAAAAAGTATTGAAGCCTTAAAAACTGTTGGTTTGCAACCAGATTTTTGGGACTTTGTCTTAGCCCAAAAGTTGTTGAAATCTATTGATAGTTCGATTCAAACGCGATTTGAAGTTTTTCATGGTAAGCCTACCGAAATACCTTCATACAAATCAATCTATAATTTTTTGGATCAACATTGTAGCTCGCTTTTTGTAGTTAACGCCGCCAGTACATCCAGTACGCAATTTTCTATGAAGCCCAAATTTACAAAACCGCCCCATATAACTCAAAAACCGCAAAAAACTATAATACCCGCCAAACGCCTCGTGAATTTTTTACCGCGCAGCAGAATTATCAAAATAATTGTTCTTTATGCAATTCGAATACTTATAATTTGACTTTTTGTCCTGATTATTTAAATAAAACGCGTTAACAAAGATTTAATTTATTAAAAGCAAAACAATGGTGCGTAAACTGTACCATGTGTCATAAAACCTTCCAATGCAGAAGCACTTTTAATTGTAGATTTTGCCGAAAAAGGCATTATAGCTCAGTTCATTTTGACTAATAATGCAGATTTGCTTGTAAATAGCCAACAAATTAACGCGTTTCGGCAGGAAAGAAATGAAATTAGTAACTCATCCCCTGGTCGGTCGAGACGTCTTTCGCATGAAAATGTCAACAAACCAACCGAACTGTAGCAATAGGGATCTCCAGTCCAATAGTTCCCACTCTTAGGTTACACTTTTGTGTTTTTAGTTAGGAATAGTAGCATAGGAAATAAGTAAAAATGTAAAGAAACGCAGCTCAAAAACACTTTGACTTACCCTTGGATGAAAGGAACTTGGTACATGGACAACTGCACAGTCGAATCCAAATAATTCCAACCAAAGTAGTAGCAGTAGTACATCAGAGCAATCCATAAAATGTTTATACACGACCGCGGTCTTAAAAACACGCATGTGATTTCACTTTGCGATCAATATATATATATCACTAGTATGGAGAATACCCCAAATATTTGCATGAGCTCCGTATAGCAAGACGGACGTTGGAGCACTGCTATATGTAGCAATACAGCAGTAAAGGTATGTGTGAAATTAGGGAAAAAACTTAAATTAAAAAATGGATGGAAAATGGATATACTCAAGATAGAAAGAAAGCCAAAATAATAAAGTAAAGTCAATGCATTCTTGAGCATATAATTCACTGCGCAAATTCAAATCTTTACCCTTTTTGTAGGCAAGGCATATCTTAGTAACTAAATTAGTTTAAACCAAGAAATAAAGTAACTTTAAGTATAAAGTTTTAGCATAACTCTAGCAAAAAAAGAAAATAAAAAGCATTCTAATTTAGATAAATGTCTCTAAATTTTATATCTTAAAACTAAACGCCGGGACAAAGCATCCCCTTCGCAAACTCAAAATCAAGGTGCTTGCTACTCTACTCAGAGTTACAGTAACTCTAGTACTTTGCTTTCTACCGCTCTTTTTCAAATAAAAGATATAAGAGGTAATTATATTAAACTTTTCGTGGAGTTTTAGATTCCGCATCGCATCTGTCTTTTGTATTTTTAAAATGTGCCAACAAACTAGGCCTACCCCGCTTTAATACTGAAACTAAAGTCTTTGGAATTGGTGAGACCCGTATGCAATCAAAATTAGGATCTTTTGATATGATCATTCGCCCTTGCAATCAATCTGAACTGACCTTATCAGTACAGAGTGCAGTTTACCTCAAATTTGTTCTTCGCTTCCCTTAAATGACACAAATATTATTTAAATGGGAATTATAAAAAATATAAATCTCGCGGACCCTTATTTCTATAGACCGGGAGCAGTCGGCATTTTGCTTGGAGCCGATATTTTCCCTTATATTCTTAGAGATGGTCGTATTGTAGGTAATATAAATGAGCCTATCGCATTAAACTCAATTTTTACCTCTATAAACTTAGCATTACCACTTAAGAATTGGATATTCGCAATATATGCATTAATTGTCGTGAATTTGTCGTAAATTTGTCGTGAAAGAAAAAAAATTGTCGCGCCACCCGTTTTCCTGAAAAGGGTATGTAATGCTAAGTTGAGTCTCAACTTAGCATTACCACCCCAGAAAAAATTAAAATTTTTAAAAACTAATCTATGGAATAATTGTCGTAAATTTGTCGTGAAAGAAAAAAATTTGTCGCGCCATTCGTTTTCCTGAAAAGGGTATGTAATGCTAAGTTGAGTCTCAACTTAGCACTACCACCTCAGAAAAAATTAAAATTTTCAAAAACTAATAAATGCATTAATTGTTGTGAATTTGTCGTAAAAGAAAAACAATTGACGCGTCATCCGTTTTCCCGAAAACGGACAGTGAGCAATTTTGAGGTTTCCCAGCTAAATCTTAGTGATCTTTAAGCTTTTTCACAATACGAAGATGTAGTATATTTAACCTTGTCGCGCAATTGTAAGTTTTTGGTGAAACAATCATTATATTACGTTCCGCTTTTACTTTTCAATATAAACTTTTGTGGTGTTTGTGTAAATATTCATTGATCGCCAGGATTTTGCGTTGTTTTAGAAGTTATGAAAAAAAGTGAACTTCTCACGAAACATTTATATGCATTAATTGTCTTAAATTTGTCGTAAATTTGTCGTGAAAGAAAAAAATTTGTCGCGCCACCCGTTTTCCTGAAAAGGGTATGTAATGCTAAGTTGAGTCTCAACTTAGCACTACCACTCCAGAAAAAATTAAAATTTTCAAAAACTAATAAATGTATTCATTGTGAATTTGTCGTAAATTTGTCGTGAAAGAAAAAAATTTGTCGCGACACCCGTTTTCCTGAAAACGGTATGTAATGCTAAGTTGAGTCTCAACTTAGCATTACCACCCCAGAAAAAATTAAAATTTTTAAAAACTAATCTATGGAATAATTGTCGTAAATTTGTCGTGAAAGAAAAAAATTTGTCGCGTTACCCGTTTTCCTGAAAAGGGCACTACCACCCCCAGAAAAAATTAAAATTTTCAAAAACTAATCTATGGAATAATTGTCGTAAATTTGTCGTAAATTTGTCGTGAAAAGAAAAATTTTCTCGCGCCACCCGTTTTCCTGAAAAGGGGGTGTAATGCTAAGTTGAGTCTCAACTTAGCACTACCACCCCAGAAAAAATTAAAATTTTCAAAAACTAATAAATGTATTAATTGTCGTGAATTTGTCGTAAATTTGTCGTGAAAGAAAAAAATTTGTCGCGACACCCGTTTTCCTGAAAACGGTATGTAATGCTAAGTTGAGTCTCAACTTAGCATTACCACCCCAGAAAAAATTTAAATTTTCAAAAACTAATAAATGCATTAATTGTCGCGAATTTGTCGTAAATTTGTCGTAAAAGAAAAACAATTGTCGCGTATTCCGTTTTCCCGGAAACGGGCAGTGAGCACCTTTGAGATCTAAGTCTAAATCTCAGTGATCTTTAAGCTTTTTCAAAATACGAAGATGTAGTATATTTAACTTTGTCGCGCAATTGTAAATTTTTGGTGAAACAATCGTTATATTACGTGCTGTTTTTACTTTTACCCTTACCCTTTTTGGTGTTAATATAAATATCCATTGCTCGCTGTTTTCAATGATCAAGCTAACGCCAGGATTTTGCGTTGTTTTAGAATTAACGAAAAAAAGCGAACTTCTCAAGAAATATTATGTTGTCCTTTTAACAATCATAGGCATTTTGCTCCAAAGAACGGATATAAATATGTTTCATACTAACAAAACACCATCTTCTAGTAACACTAGGTACCTACTAGTTGTATAGCTTTATTTATTTTATTGTAGGCGAAAGTTCTTACCTAACAAAGTCGAGAAGCCCTCCCTACCCCTTGTTACACTTTGCCAAACTTTTAGGAAGCCCTCCAAATCCTGTTACGTAATTTATAGGCGACCCCTAATAAAATAAAGATCAAGCATAGCATAGGCAATGGTTGGGAAAAAACTTTTCGGACACGTGTGTAAACGTGGTATGTCGACTTGGCAACATTGAAAGCCCTGCACCAAAGCATCGAAAAAATAATATCTCTGACCAAAGTTCTTTAAGCCGACAAGACGTTTTTTTTTAAATTTTATTTAATAATTATTCCGACAAGTACACCATGAAAAGAGGGAAACCTCCTAAAATCCTACTATTTTTGTACGGCCAGCTAAATTCTGGACCAGGTTTGTTTTTCCACTCCCGAGCCGGAAAAATCCTAACGAATATATTACTGCTAGACCGTATTTCACTTCCAGTAAGTCTCTTTTAATTGTGTTGCCAAAACAAATCTGACAACCAAGAGTAAGGCTAGAAACGCCACAAAACTGCCGCGGATTTATTTCACGGTGAAAAAGATAAAGGTGAAAATTTCGCTCACTTCAAGAACCTTCAAGAATAGGCACCCAGAGCTGTGTTGCCAAGTCGACATACCACGTTTTCAAACGTGTCCGAAAAGTTTTTTCCCAACCATTGCCTATGCTATGCTTGATCTTTATTAGCTCACACATATACTATACTATAGTAGTGTGAGCTACGGTGATCCTAATTTTTTCGATTTCAAAAATTTTTATATATCTTTGCGTTTCAGATGATTTTAAAACTTTTTTGTTGCGCTGTCTGTCTGTCTGTCTGTCTGTCTGTCTGTCTGTCTGTCTGTCTGTCTGTCTGTCTGTCTGTCTGTTTGTCTGTCTGTTTGTCTGTCTGTCTGTCTGTCTGTCTGTCTGTCTGTCTGTCTGTCTGTCTGTCTGTCTGTCTGTCTGTCTGTCTGTCTGTCTGTCTGTCTGTCTGTCTGTCTGTCTGTCTGTCTGTCTGTCTGTCTGTCTGTCTGTCTGTCTGTCTGTCTGTCTGTCTGTCTGTCTGTCTGTCTGTCTGTCTGTCTGTCTGTCTGTCTGTCTGTCTGTCTGTCTGTCTGTCTGTCTGTCTGTCTGTCTGTCTGTCTGTCTGTCTGTCTGTCTGTCTGTCTGTCTGTCTGTCTGTCTGTCTGTCTGTCTGTCTGTCTGTCTGTCTGTCTGTCTGTCTGTCTGTCTGTCTGTCTGTCTGTCTGTCTGTCTGTCTGTCTGTCTGTCTGTCTGTCTGTCTGTCTGTCTGTCTGTCTGTCTGTCTGTCTGTCTGTCTGTCTGTCTGTCTGTCTGTCTGTCTGTCTGTCTGTCTGTCTGTCTGTCTGTCTGTCTGTCTGTCTGTCTGTCTGTCTGTCTGTCTGTCTGTCTGTCTGTCTGTCTGTCTGTCTGTCTGTCTGTCTGTCTGTCTGTCTGTCTGTCTGTCTGTCTGTCTGTCTGTCTGTCTGTCTGTCTGTCTGTCTGTCTGTCTGTCTGTCTGTCTGTCTGTCTGTCTGTCTGTCTGTCTGTCTGTCTGTCTGTCTGTCTGTCTGTCTGTCTGTCTGTCTGTCTGTCTGTCTGTCTGTCTGTCTGTCTGTCTGTCTGTCTGTCTGTCTGTCTGTCTGTCTGTCTGTCTGTCTGTCTGTCTGTCTGTCTGTCTGTCTGTCTGTCTGTCTGTCTGTCTGTCTGTCTGTCTGTCTGTCTGTCTGTCTGTCTGTCTGTCTGTCTGTCTGTCTGTCTGTCTGTCTGTCTGTCTGTCTGTCTGTCTGTCTGTCTGTCTGTCTGTCTGTCTGTCTGTCTGTCTGTCTGTCTGTCTGTCTGTCTGTCTGTCTGTCTGTCTGTCTGTCTGTCTGTCTGTCTGTCTGTCTGTCTGTCTGTCTGTCTGTCTGTCTGTCTGTCTGTCTGTCTGTCTGTCTGTCTGTCTGTCTGTCTGTCTGTCTGTCTGTCTGTCTGTCTGTCTGTCTGTCTGTCTGTCTGTCTGTCTGTCTGTCTGTCTGTCTGTCTGTCTGTCTGTCTGTCTGTCTGTCTGTCTGTCTGTCTGTCTGTCTGTCTGTCTGTCTGTCTGTCTGTCTGTCTGTCTGTCTGTCTGTCTGTCTGTCTGTCTGTCTGTCTGTCTGTCTGTCTGTCTGTCTGTCTGTCTGTCTGTCTGTCTGTCTGTCTGTCTGTCTGTCTGTCTGTCTGTCTGTCTGTCTGTCTGTCTGTCTGTCTGTCTGTCTGTCTGTCTGTCTGTCTGTCTGTCTGTCTGTCTGTCTGTCTGTCTGTCTGTCTGTCTGTCTGTCTGTCTGTCTGTCTGTCTGTCTGTCTGTCTGTCTGTCTGTCTGTCTGTCTGTCTGTCTGTCTGTCTGTCTGTCTGTCTGTCTGTCTGTCTGTCTGTCTGTCTGTCTGTCTGTCTGTCTGTCTGTCTGTCTGTCTGTCTGTCTGTCTGTCTGTCTGTCTGTCTGTCTGTCTGTCTGTCTGTCTGTCTGTCTGTCTGTCTGTCTGTCTGTCTGTCTGTCTGTCTGTCTGTCTGTCTGTCTGTCTGTCTGTCTGTCTGTCTGTCTGTCTGTCTGTCTGTCTGTCTGTCTGTCTGTCTGTCTGTCTGTCTGTCTGTCTGTCTGTCTGTCTGTCTGTCTGTCTGTCTGTCTGTCTGTCTGTCTGTCTGTCTGTCTGTCTGTCTGTCTGTCTGTCTGTCTGTCTGTCTGTCTGTCTGTCTGTCTGTCTGTCTGTCTGTCTGTCTGTCTGTCTGTCTGTCTGTCTGTCTGTCTGTCTGTCTGTCTGTCTGTCTGTCTGTCTGTCTGTCTGTCTGTCTGTCTGTCTGTCTGTCTGTCTGTCTGTCTGTCTGTCTGTCTGTCTGTCTGTCTGTCTGTCTGTCTGTCTGTCTGTCTGTCTGTCTGTCTGTCTGTCTGTCTGTCTGTCTGTCTGTCTGTCTGTCTGTCTGTCTGTCTGTCTGTCTGTCTGTCTGTCTGTCTGTCTGTCTGTCTGTCTGTCTGTCTGTCTGTCTGTCTGTCTGTCTGTCTGTCTGTCTGTCTGTCTGTCTGTCTGTCTGTCTGTCTGTCTGTCTGTCTGTCTGTCTGTCTGTCTGTCTGTCTGTCTGTCTGTCTGTCTGTCTGTCTGTCTGTCTGTCTGTCTGTCTGTCTGTCTGTCTGTCTGTCTGTCTGTCTGTCTGTCTGTCTGTCTGTCTGTCTGTCTGTCTGTCTGTCTGTCTGTCTGTCTGTCTGTCTGTCTGTCTGTCTGTCTGTCTGTCTGTCTGTCTGTCTGTCTGTCTGTCTGTCTGTCTGTCTGTCTGTCTGTCTGTCTGTCTGTCTGTCTGTCTGTCTGTCTGTCTGTCTGTCTGTCTGTCTGTCTGTCTGTCTGTCTGTCTGTCTGTCTGTCTGTCTGTCTGTCTGTCTGTCTGTCTGTCTGTCTGTCTGTCTGTCTGTCTGTCTGTCTGTCTGTCTGTCTGTCTGTCTGTCTGTCTGTCTGTCTGTCTGTCTGTCTGTCTGTCTGTCTGTCTGTCTGTCTGTCTGTCTGTCTGTCTGTCTGTCTGTCTGTCTGTCTGTCTGTCTGTCTGTCTGTCTGTCTGTCTGTCTGTCTGTCTGTCTGTCTGTCTGTCTGTCTGTCTGTCTGTCTGTCTGTCTGTCTGTCTGTCTGTCTGTCTGTCTGTCTGTCTGTCTGTCTGTCTGTCTGTCTGTCTGTCTGTCTGTCTGTCTGTCTGTCTGTCTGTCTGTCTGTCTGTCTGTCTGTCTGTCTGTCTGTCTGTCTGTCTGTCTGTCTGTCTGTCTGTCTGTCTGTCTGTCTGTCTGTCTGTCTGTCTGTCTGTCTGTCTGTCTGTCTGTCTGTCTGTCTGTCTGTCTGTCTGTCTGTCTGTCTGTCTGTCTGTCTGTCTGTCTGTCTGTCTGTCTGTCTGTCTGTCTGTCTGTCTGTCTGTCTGTCTGTCTGTCTGTCTGTCTGTCTGTCTGTCTGTCTGTCTGTCTGTCTGTCTGTCTGTCTGTCTGTCTGTCTGTCTGTCTGTCTGTCTGTCTGTCTGTCTGTCTGTCTGTCTGTCTGTCTGTCTGTCTGTCTGTCTGTCTGTCTGTCTGTCTGTCTGTCTGTCTGTCTGTCTGTCTGTCTGTCTGTCTGTCTGTCTGTCTGTCTGTCTGTCTGTCTGTCTGTCTGTCTGTCTGTCTGTCTGTCTGTCTGTCTGTCTGTCTGTCTGTCTGTCTGTCTGTCTGTCTGTCTGTCTGTCTGTCTGTCTGTCTGTCTGTCTGTCTGTCTGTCTGTCTGTCTGTCTGTCTGTCTGTCTGTCTGTCTGTCTGTCTGTCTGTCTGTCTGTCTGTCTGTCTGTCTGTCTGTCTGTCTGTCTGTCTGTCTGTCTGTCTGTCTGTCTGTCTGTCTGTCTGTCTGTCTGTCTGTCTGTCTGTCTGTCTGTCTGTCTGTCTGTCTGTCTGTCTGTCTGTCTGTCTGTCTGTCTGTCTGTCTGTCTGTCTGTCTGTCTGTCTGTCTGTCTGTCTGTCTGTCTGTCTGTCTGTCTGTCTGTCTGTCTGTCTGTCTGTCTGTCTGTCTGTCTGTCTGTCTGTCTGTCTGTCTGTCTGTCTGTCTGTCTGTCTGTCTGTCTGTCTGTCTGTCTGTCTGTCTGTCTGTCTGTCTGTCTGTCTGTCTGTCTGTCTGTCTGTCTGTCTGTCTGTCTGTCTGTCTGTCTGTCTGTCTGTCTGTCTGTCTGTCTGTCTGTCTGTCTGTCTGTCTGTCTGTCTGTCTGTCTGTCTGTCTGTCTGTCTGTCTGTCTGTCTGTCTGTCTGTCTGTCTGTCTGTCTGTCTGTCTGTCTGTCTGTCTGTCTGTCTGTCTGTCTGTCTGTCTGTCTGTCTGTCTGTCTGTCTGTCTGTCTGTCTGTCTGTCTGTCTGTCTGTCTGTCTGTCTGTCTGTCTGTCTGTCTGTCTGTCTGTCTGTCTGTCTGTCTGTCTGTCTGTCTGTCTGTCTGTCTGTCTGTCTGTCTGTCTGTCTGTCTGTCTGTCTGTCTGTCTGTCTGTCTGTCTGTCTGTCTGTCTGTCTGTCTGTCTGTCTGTCTGTCTGTCTGTCTGTCTGTCTGTCTGTCTGTCTGTCTGTCTGTCTGTCTGTCTGTCTGTCTGTCTGTCTGTCTGTCTGTCTGTCTGTCTGTCTGTCTGTCTGTCTGTCTGTCTGTCTGTCTGTCTGTCTGTCTGTCTGTCTGTCTGTCTGTCTGTCTGTCTGTCTGTCTGTCTGTCTGTCTGTCTGTCTGTCTGTCTGTCTGTCTGTCTGTCTGTCTGTCTGTCTGTCTGTCTGTCTGTCTGTCTGTCTGTCTGTCTGTCTGTCTGTCTGTCTGTCTGTCTGTCTGTCTGTCTGTCTGTCTGTCTGTCTGTCTGTCTGTCTGTCTGTCTGTCTGTCTGTCTGTCTGTCTGTCTGTCTGTCTGTCTGTCTGTCTGTCTGTCTGTCTGTCTGTCTGTCTGTCTGTCTGTCTGTCTGTCTGTCTGTCTGTCTGTCTGTCTGTCTGTCTGTCTGTCTGTCTGTCTGTCTGTCTGTCTGTCTGTCTGTCTGTCTGTCTGTCTGTCTGTCTGTCTGTCTGTCTGTCTGTCTGGGAAACTGAAAATATACCGGAAATTAATTCTATTCTTTCCCCGGCTGACGAAGTATGTAAAAAAATACTCTGCCAATCTATGGGCACCTAAGCTCACACTAGGTACTATAGTTATAGTGTGAGCGAATATAATCAAAAACTGAAATATATTTTATTCAACTCCAGACTCAATTACCTTTCGTTTGATACCACACAAGCCATGTTTTGACTTAAACTCAAATTTTTTAAATCTACCCCTACCCTTTTAAAAAAAACTAAAATATATTTTGTTTAACTCCAGACTCAATTACCTTTCGTTTGATATCGCACACGCCATATTTTCACTTAAACTCTAATTTTTGACATCTACCCCCACCCTTTTTTTAAAAATAAACTAAAATTCATTTTGTTTAACTCCAGACTTAATTACCTTTTGTTTGATATCACACACGCCATATCTTCAAATAAATTCTAATTTTTGGAATCTACCCCCACCCTTTTATTTGGCTTGCGTTTGATGGATTTTGTTCATTTTTAAATGGGACCATCACGGCCCAAAACCCAACTTAGGTACCAAATTTTATTTAAATTGTACAAGCGCTTTTTGAGTTATGCGGGTTGGTCGTTACAGACAGACATACAGACGGACATACAGACAGACAGACACACGGCAAAACAAAGTTTCAAAATCATCTGAAACGCAAAGATATATAAAAATATTTGAAATCGGAGCAACTTTTTTTTTTTCGAAAATATTAGGATCACCATAGCTCACACTACTTATATAGTAGTAGTGTGAGCTAATATTTAAAAATACTACTTTTCGTGATAATACAGGGCGTTACGTCGTGACTTTACCCTTTTGCGAAAATAGTGACCCAAGTTTTCCAAATAGTCGCCAACTTGCATTAAAAAGATTTTTATCTCTGGAAAACCGCTTAATTAAAACACCGGAAACCTATCATAAATACTCTGCCAATATATGGGCCCCTAAGCTCACACTAGGTACTATAGTTATAGTGTACGTGTGAGCTAATATAACTAAAAACTGAAATATATTTTATTCAACTCCAGACTAAATTACCTTTTGTTTGATACCACACTCAAATTTTCGAAATCTACCCCCACCCTTAAAAAAAAACAAAAAACTAAAATGTATTTTGTTAAACTCTGGACTCGATTACCTTTCGTTTGTTATCGCACACGCCATATTTTCACTTAAACTCTAATTTTTAAAATATACCCCCACCCTTTTTTTAAATAAATTAAAATGTATTTTGTTTAACTGCAGACTCAATTACCTTTCGTTTGATATCACACACGCCATATTTTCACATTAACTCTAATTTTTGAAATCTACCCCCACCCTTTTATTTGGTTTGTGTTTGGTGGATTTTGTTCATTTTTAAATGGGACCATCTCGACCCAAGACCCAGCCTAGGTACCAAATTTCATTAAAATCGGCTAAGCGCTTTTTGAGTTATGGGCGTTGGTCGTTACAGACTTACAGACAGACAGATAGACAGACAGACAGACAGACAGACAGACAGACATACATACAGACAGACAGACAGAGAGACAGACGGCGCAACAAAAAAGTTTCAAAATCATCTGAAACGCAAAGATATATAAAAATTTTTGAAATCGGAGCAACTTTTTTTTTCTCGAAAAAATTAAGATCACCATAGCTCACACTACTATAGTATAGTATATGTGTGAGCTAATATTCGGACTTTATGCAAGAATACTTAAATTTAGGTCACATGGAATTAATTTCTAACCCGGAGGAACAGTTTACGGAAAAAAGTTACTATATCCCCCACCACCATATTGAAAGACCTGAAAGTTTAACTACAAAACTCCGAGTAGTTTTTAACGCAAGCGCAGTATCGCAAACAAATACTGGAAGAATTTCCTTAGATGTTCCTTTACGTCGGTCCCAAATTACAAAAGGACATTTGTTCTATTTTATTAAATTTTAGATTAAATGAAGGCGCTCTTTGTTGCGATATTTCTAAAATGTTTCGCGGCATTTTAATAGCCCCGCATCATCAAAATTATCAAAAAATCTTATGGAGGTTTAGTCCTACCGAACCTATAAAAGAATATAATTTAAAAACCGTTACATATGGTACTACCCCCGCTCCTTTTTTAGCTTTAAGAGTCTTACAGCAGCTAGCTGAGGACGAAAAGCATAATTTTCCCCACGCCGCTAAAGTTCTTATGATAGATAACTTTGTTGACGATTTTGTCACAGGTTGTAGCTCCGTTGAAGAAGCTATATCTCTCCAAAAGGAGTTATCACTTTTATTAAAATCCGCAGGATTTAAATTATATAAATTGGCTAGCAACAATAAAACTGTTTTAGAGCACTTGCCAGAATCCGATATTAACCCTAAAGCTCTTTCTCTTGATATAGAAGAAACTACAAAAATTTTAGGACTTAGATGGCAACCCTGTTCAGACTATTTTTCATACTCAGTAGAGCCTCTAAATCGTAGTTGCACGAAACGCAATATCCTTTCAGAAATTTTTAAAATTTATGATCCCCTTGGTTGGTTGTCGCCAGTTACTATTTTAATTAAATGCCTAATCCAGGAATTTTGGAAATCTGGATTGGACTGGGACGAAGATGCTCCCATAGCGATAAGTAGCCTCTGGGAACGATATAGGTTAGAATTACCACTTTTAAAAGAATTTCGCTTATCCCGCTTTATCAATATTTTTTCTGGAAACGCTCAATACGAATTAATCGGTTTTTCAGACACTTCAAATAGGGCGTACGCAGCTATTGTTTATTTACGCGTAATTTATAAAAATAAAATTTTTATTTATTTTTTATGCTCAAAAACTAAAGTCGCCCCTATAAAATTTACGTCTCGAGTTAGCCGCTTGTAATATATAAGCTGATTTAATTCAATTTTTGCTTCATAGTTTTGAAAACAAACTTAAAATTCACCAAATATTCGCATGGAGTGATTCTCAACTAGCTTTATCGTGGATTAAAAATGGACATCCGTCTAGTCACGCAAATTCATGAAAAAGTATCTCCTAAAAATTGGCATTATATTTCCACTTCTCAGAATCCCGCTGATGTAGCTTCAGGAGGTCTCTATCCTAGTGAACTTATAAATCATAGTTTATTTTTTCAAGGTCCCCAATTTTTAAAATTACATTATGACTACTGGCCTATAACCTTGGAAATAAAAGACACTTCTGAAACTTTAAATGAAGAAAAAGCTAATAAAAACTTAACTTTAATTACTACGCAAACCCCAAACTTAAATTTTTTAACTTCGCTTACTAATAAAAACTCCTCTTTAACTAAACTCTGTAGAATTTTAGCGTATAGTTTACGTTTTATAAGTAAAAAATTTCTAACTAAAAGTATAATTTTTGAAACTTTTTAAAGTTTCAAGAAATTCAAACCGCACTTTATTTATTAACGAACAATCGATCTATTTTTCGGAAGAAATAAATTCTCTTAAAAATAATATAAAATTATCTAAACAGATGCAAAAATTAAATCTATTTGTAGATGACCAAAATTTATTACGCGTCGGTGGAAGATTGCACAATTCTTCTCTCTCTTATGACAAAATTAAAATTATTACCCCGCGAAAGTAGAATTACTTATTTAATTATCGAACATTTTCATTTAAAATTTTTACATGCTGGATTAAGAACAGTACATTTTTTACTAAGCCAAAATTATTGGATAATTGCGGCAAAACGCAAAATTCGTCAAGTTTTAGCAAAATGCATCCCCTGTTTTAAATTATCCCCTAAATCGGTACAACCCCCAATGGGTTCACTTCCGTTTCCACGAGTTTCTCAACTTAGAGCATTTTTGTATACGGGAGTAGATTTAGGTGGCCCCATTCCTATTTTAATGAACCGAACCCGCGGTGCACCCCGTACTTTAGAATCATATATTTGCTTATTCGTTTGTATGAGTACGAAAGCGGTACATATCGAAATGGTCAGTGATTTGACAGCCGATGCTTTTATCGCAGCAATGCGTAGGTTTGTGGCTCGTAGAAATTACGTAACTGATATGTATTCTGATAATGGAACTAACCTAGTTTCGGCAAATAGACAGTTGTTACAAATTGATTCTTCTCGTCCAATTAAATGGCATTTTATTCCAAGTCACAGTCCCAATTTTGGAGGTCTTTGGGAGTCAGGGATTAAAACTGTCAAAAAACATTTATTTCGAACCATTGGTTCACAAATTTTAACATATGAAGAGTTATATACAGTCAGATTGAAGCTATTATGAACTCTCGACCGCTAACTGAAATTTCCTCGGATCCAAATGACATTTCTGTTTTGACACCAGGTCATTTTTTATCATTGGAACCGTTGACAGCTCTTCCTGACGTTGACTTAACAGATGTCAAAATTAATAGATTAACTCGTTGGCAGCTACTTCAAAGAATCCATCAGGATTTCTGGAGACGCTGGCAGCAAGAATATTTGCATACACTTCAACAAAGGAGCAAGTGGCTGGACCCCACTTGTACTCCAGAAGTTGGTCGTTTGGTGATAATCAAGAATGATTTTATACCCCCGCTACAATGGCAGCTCGGTAGAATAATTGACATTTTTCCGGGTAAAGACGTGTGGCCTATTAAAATGCACTGGATGCCATTTGGGGCAGCTTAAAGACGCTGCCGCCATTTTGTGACACTGTAATTAGGATAATGACAATTTGCCAACTTGTGACACAACGAAACCACTGAATAATTAAACAAATATCTGGAAGCAGAACTGTATTTTCCAGCTAGGTAAAACATTGATATGCCCGGTAACTTTTATATAGTGGAGAAGGGGGGGTTCAGAAATAAGAAAATTTTAAGTGTGCCACATTATTTAATACCAATGTTTTACAAAGAAGTTCTTAAATAAAATACAGTTCAACCCAAACGTTGTAGCCAAACAATGAAATTCTACCTACTTCCGAGGCTTCCAGAGTATTTGTGTAATTAAAAAACCAAAAAAATTGAGTAATAAACAGAATAAAACTCTAAAAGATTGAATTAAGATGACAAAACTAGAAGCACTTTACAGGTAGATGGACTCCTTTAACAGGTCATAGTGTACCTACATCTGAGTCAGTAGTGTGAGGCTCAGTTATATAAATGATTGTCAAAAAAAATACACTTCCAAAATCGTTCCATCATAGGGGAGATCTGGACCAAATATCTGTTGTCATCATTCTACGTTAGGTAGAATGAGACAGACAGCAACCCAGTCCGAGATCCACCCCATGAGGTAAAACAGTGTAAAGAAACCGCTGAAAAAATAACCTCATCTCTCTTTTGTCTCTGCAAAGTTGGTCATTGGGTTGTACAAATAACACAAAAATTTAGTTCATCTTGTATTGAGAGGTTAGGGGTAAAAATAGCAAATTATTATGAAGAAAAAATAAAGATGAAGCCAAGTTGAAACAAACTCTTTCAATGGTATAGTACAATTCAGATAAATAGTTATGCCGCAAAATTTTGGTCATGACGTCATACCTTATCTTGCGTTTACAAGAAAAGCAAAAGTTGTACTTAACGATATATGGAAAATTATATGAAAAGAAAAATTATATCTAAAGCTTGCTCCTACCTTGGTCCTTGATTATTGTATGAATAAATGTGTGGTTTAGTTTATAAACCTGGAGTTGTTTCCAGACATTCCCCCACTACTGCTGCTCTGGTTTGTTCTCCTCCTGCTACTCTCGGGTCTCCTGCTCTGCTCGCGCCTCCCCTAATGCCCGCTTAGCACATCACGCTAGGGCAGCACATGGGTCTTGAATGTTGGTTCTTGCCCGATCGTAAAACCCTGTGGAAAATGAAATGTTTCAGTTTCCTGGAATTCAATTTTGCACGAAGTTCACCTACACCGAGTAATTTAACAAAGAACCCCATGTCGACTCAATAAAATAAAGCAGATTTAAACAGATGAACTAAAATAACCCTAACGTACCTTTCCCAGGGTTACAACTGGCTACACCTGGCTTCACACCAGCGTCCAGCCCAACTGTCCCGTCGATGGAATTGACAGGGCTGTAGACAAAGGAGAAAAACAATATATAGTTTTTATCCAAAAACGTGGTCTTAAAAAAAATAAAAAAACTCCAAAAATTTCCCATTTCTTGTCGAAAAAAGTGCATTTTACACGAAAAATAATTACAATTTGGGAGACAAATATTATCTTAAAAAGTCCTCAAATAATAAAAAAATGAAAAAAATAAAATTGAACTTACCACTGCTCTTATTTCCCGTAGAAAGGCGTAGGCTGACTTAAATCCCCTTTAAAAGGGTGCGAGCGTCACTTTAGATTACGCCTAAAACACGACGGCTCACAATTATACCGTATTTGGTATAATTTGCAACTACTGCAATGCCAATAACCACAAAACAATGGCGACACCATAAGACGGCCACCAGCCCAGCCAAAATTCTTTAGGAAGAGCCCAGGCACTCCGTCGAGAACAAAAAAATGAAGCCACCGGAAACCGTTCGTAGATTTGGTGGGGAGTGGGGACGGTAAAACGAGACTGGAAGAAAAACCCGCGGTTTTCAAACTAACCAATGAGGAAATACACCAATAGTTCCATACCGGTATCTAGGGGCCAGCACCGACCAAGGGAATAGAAAGTACGTAAAACGCGCATTGCGGTGTTGTCGGATCTATTTCCACGGTTGGAATTTTTATAACAAGGACGTCGAGACACCCTCCATACATAGACCGAACATTTGCCTACCGGACCCCTGCCAATATATCAAGTAGGAGGAAAGTAACCAGACAGACTATAAGAAGCTCAGCATTGAAACCATCAACTGTAAAATCAATTACTGGAGATCAGAGCTTGCATCAAACCCAGAAATATTCGAACACTCAATCAATGCCCATAAGAGTAAAGCTATACTAAGTGTAGAATTTAGTTGTATTTTAGTTACAGTTTTAGTCAAAAGTTTACTTTGCTCTTTATAAATGTTTTCTCTAATATTCATCTGGTTTAACGCCATTTTTGTAAAACATTTCTACAGTAATAAAGTTGTTTCTGAACCTGAACCTAAAAATACACACTGAACTACTGCTTAAACTCGGCACAAGAGTGTTCAGATGTTAACTCACACGATTTCGTTTATTCTTTTAGTCTTGGTTTTTATCCCTCGTTTATCTCCCATTTACAAAAGTGCATAACTCGTATTTATTTTATCTTCTCATCAAATTAATAAAGATATCAAAGTGGGCGGAGCTTCGGTTGTTACTGGTCAAACCGTGAACCTAAATATGTTTTCGTGCTATCAAAACTAGCTAATCCGTGAAGGATATGAGGTTCGGATTGTCCCAATATCCTCGAAAATAAACGTAAGGGAATGAAATGTTCATCTAAATGTTTCCTTCCTGTTACTGAAACCATTTGTGATGCGGCAACGCCGCCATTCCCCAGCAGATTTGCTGTCTATCTTCGTAAACGTCAAAGGAAATTATGAAATTTTACGGATAAACAAAACAATCAAGAGTTTTAATGTGATTTTTCCGAAACCTGTGATCTTAAATTCCAATTACGATATCCAGATGATGCGATGTGCGTAGTGTCCACAGTAATTCGATGGAATGCCTCCTTTTAAGGTTATTTCCTAGACACTATATAACCTCCAAACCTAGCTCTATAAAATACCCTTAATTTGTGTACAGAAAGACGAATCGAAGAGCCTTGATTATTTACCTGAATAAACAAATATGTAACGTTGCCTTAAACGTAAAAATGACACGTTACATAATCCCCCCCAACTTGAAGACGATTAACCTAAAAAGGTTAATCGGAGAGGTCCGCTGCCGACTTAAGGTCTTTGGCATGCCAGCTCCCTGGTAGTACTTTACCCGATGGTTCCTGAAGCTCAAATATCAATGGAGAAATTTTATTCCTAATCACATAAGGACCAACGAATTTCGGTGCTAACTTCTTCGAGAAAAACTTCGCAGCATCTGACAACACATAATTCTTCTTCCAAACACGCTGACCTACAACAAAGTTGGGTACCCTTGTACGCAAATTATACTGAACTACGTTTTTCTCTCCTGCCACCTCTAACCTTCTCTTAACATCAGCATAGAGCTTCCGGAAACCTTCGTTCTTACTTTCAGCTGCAGTTTGTACACCATTCTCTTCAGATAACAAAACTGGGTTGGAGTAATCTTTTCCTGACAGACACATATTTCTACCAAAATTAACAAAAAAAGGAGACATCCTGGTCGTCTCATGGGTTGCAGTACGAATCGCGCAGGCAAGTTTATGTATTTGTTCGTCCCACTTCCTGTGGTTGTCTTTCACATAACAACATAACATGGTTTTTAAAGTACGATTTGTTCTCTCTGTTGGATTTGCTCTGGGGTGATAATACGGATTATACTGAATTTTAACCTGATAACTCTCAGCAAAACGCTTAAACTCATTACTTTTGTACTGAGGGCCATTATCACAAGGTATCAAACGGGGTACTCCGAAGACCATAAATAATTGCTCCTCAAGATGCTTGACAACAGCTTGAGTAGGGGCTGTTCGCATTAGAAAAACTAAGGAAAACTTACTTAAATAGTCCGTCACGACGAGAATCCAGCAACTACCCTTTGTCGAACGAGGTAAAGGTCCACATAAATCAGTCGAAATAATTTCCCAAGGACGAGTTGGTTTTGGGTGAGATATCATCTGATCAGATACACCTTGTGTATCACCTTTATGAGCTGCACAGACAAAGCATTTCTTTATCGTCCTGGCGCATTTTTGGCCAATAATATTTTTCTGCCAGTCTGTGGAAGGTTTTATACACACCCATATGCCCTGCGGTAGGAGGATCGTGAGCTTCTCCTATAATTCTACGCCTATGATCTTTGGGGACTACCTCTTTCCAATATTCATTAGATGGTGAAAGATAAGGGTATTCTTGTTTGACATATTTATACAACTTATTATCAGTGTATCTCCAATTCATAAATTTTAACGGTGATTCTACGACCCTCTTTACCATCTTTTGGTACCATCGATCTTTAATTGCTGTTGAAACATCTCTGGGCTGCGAAATTGTATCAATCATAGGTACTGCGCGAGACAACATGTCCGGGACAACTAAATCTTTCCCTTTCCGATGCATTACTTCAAAATCATATTGCTGCAATTTTACAGACCAACGAGCAAGTCTTCCACTGGGCTCTTTCAAGTTATGAAGCCATTTTAAGCTAAAATGATCTGTTATGACCTTAAATTGGATCCCCTCAATATAAGGCCGGAGCTTCTTTATCGCCCAAACCAATGGCAAACATTCTCGCTCGGTGGTCGTGTAAACACGTTCTTGCTTAGTCAAAGATCGACTCAAATAGCAAATGACTTTGTCTCCTTCAGGATAAGGTTGCGTCAAACATGCTCCTATTCCATATCCTGAGGCGTCTGTTTGAATGACAAATTCCTTGGTATAATCTGGACATGTAAGAATCGGTGCAGTCACTAAAAGTTCCTTAATCTTAATAAATGCCTTTTCGCAGTCTGGAGTCCAATCGAACTTTTGATTTTTCTTAGTTAGAGCTGTAATCGGAGCTATTATCGCTGAAAAATTCTCTATGAAACGTCTATACCAGGATATTGTACCTACAACTCTACGAACTTCTCTGACAGTTCTTGGCCTCTGGAGCTCTAACATGGCTCTAATTTTATTAGGGTCAACTCGGATGCCTCGACGGTCCACTACGAAACCTAAATAAGTCATTTCTGGCCTACACAGTTGGCATTTTTCCCAACTTACCGTTATCTTTGCATTCTGCAATCTTCGTAGGACTTCCTCAAGAATTCTAAGATGTTCAGAAAAGCTCTGTGTGACAATTACGAGGTCATCGAGATACGTACACGTGCACGTAGGAGTCTAAATCGTTTCCTATGATGCTATCTATGAGTCTCTGCCAAGTTGCAGGTGCATTATGAAGACCAAATGGTAACCGCTTAAATTGGAAGAGACCTCGCCGACAGATGAATGCTGTTAGTGGCTTCGATGATTCTTCCATTGGTACTTGCCAATAAGCGCTTTTGATATCTAAAGTTGACAAGTATTTAGCATCTTTCAACTTGTCAAGAGTCTCGGATACGAGTGGTAAAGGATAACTATCAGGCGCCGTCACTGAGTTCAATTTGCGGTAGTCTACACAAAAACGATATTTCTTTGTGTTTTTCTTTTGAACCATTACCACTGGTGAAGCCCATGAACTACTACTACGTTCTATCACATCCATTTTCAGCATTTCGTCGATTTCGTCATCAATAAGTTTCTGAATGACCGGTGAGACCTTATATGAACGTTGTCTTATCGGTGCTGCATCTGTTGTAATCTTATGCTCTACCCTGTCTGTACATCCTAGTGAGTCACCCATAATAGTCTTATATTTAACGACCAATTCCTCTAGTTGTTCTGATTCATAAGGTGTAAGAGTTGTTTGTTGGTCTGATGTTTCTAAAGAACAAATCACATCTTTATTATCGGCAAAGTGCCTTAGTACTTAAGTTCGGTACTATACCCATCGAAATCCAAAAATCTAATTCCAAAATCAAAGTGTGTGGCAACTCAGGAACGACGACGACCTCTATTAACCTAAATTTATCCTGAACTCGCATAGGAAGCTGCACTGTCCCAATACTACTCGTGCTTTGACCATTTGCCACAATACAACTCGTCTTCTTCGTCGTATCAAGTGAAAAACCAAACCTCTCGATGATTGACCAACCATGATTCCCTAAAAAGGTACGTGAAGCCCCGGAATCCAACAAACCTAGTAACTTATTTCCGAGCACATCCACTTCTAAATAAGGTTTCTCATCTTTACGAGCATGACTTATTACATAATCTAAAACGTTCGTTAGCCTATCGGTCGATGCTTGTTCAGGCTGACTCGAAGGTCGACTACCTACGAGCGCCTGGGTCCGTTTCCCTGACGATTACAATTTCGACATTCTCTGACTGTTACCCCTGCCTGACCACACGAATAACACTGCTTACCTCTAGGTAGTGCACACCCGATTGCCATGTGCCCTGTTTGGTTGCATCTATAACAAACAACGTCCCTATTCGCCATACCAGGTCTAGCACCTTGTGGTGGTTGTCCATCTCACTCCATGTCATTTACATTAGACTGACCACTAGCTGGTTGCTGTCTGTCTCTATCAGCTCTAGCCGCGAAACTGCTTGCTGGCTGCTGCCTATCTCTGTTAAATCTATTATCAGGAATATTCAAATTCTGTTGATTTGATGTCCCTGCACCTGATATTTGAATTGCATCAACCCCTGTTGGAAAATCGTCAAAATCGCTCTCTACGTCAACGTAGGCCAAGTCAGGTTCAATAGATTGGTTTCTTCTAGGAGTAAAATTCTCCTCCTCTAACCCATATCTCTGGTCTATTCTACGACACAAATCTTTTAAATGTGATAGGCTATTGACCTCAGTAGCAATCAACCCTGTCTTATAAATGTCCGCGATATTTCTGAAGACGATAGCTAATTTCGCCACTTCAGAAACAGGACAGCCAAGTCTTTGGAAATACGTGTTCATGACAGCAATATAGGTCCCTATAGACTCTCCAGGGCCTTGTTTACGTTTTTGGATCTCCTTCAATAGCTTCTCGCCATATGAAGAAGGAAGATACTCTGCCATGAACCTCTGTTCCAGCTGTTCCCATGTATGAACATTTCTACGAACATCTTTATAAAAAGTATAGGCTGACTTTTCAAAAGATCAATGCCTGAGTTCAGTAGAACCTTTTTACTAACTCCTCTAGCCTGACTCTCGTCCACTCTCTCAAAAAAATGCGGTGACGGAGATTGTACCCCTCTCGCCTGTAAACTTTAAGTTCCACTTATGCGGAGGTACAGGTGCAACATGATATGAAGTACCAGGATCACTTGACATTGGTACTGGCGACGAAAATGAAAATGGTCGTGACTGAGCAATTGGTGCTATGCTACTTTGGAGGGCAGCTAAACTCAAAGGAACGGTAGACGGTTGTTGATACTGAAAAGCTGATGTACCGTAATTCTCAATCGGTATAGGGAGTGGTGCTTGTACTGGTGTTTGAGTCGGGTTTGTAAGCACTTGCATTTACAATGGAGCAATGACCGACGGTTGGTTTGTGGGCTGTTGAGCTGTTCTTTGTGTGCTCGAGAGCTGTGGTTGCGGGAAATGAGACTGGTTAGGTGTGTTGCCAGCATTTGTCGAGTGGTCTGAGCTTCGACTCGTTGATTGGGTTTTAGATGCTTCATCATCATCTGAGGCAACGCCAACTCTTAGTAAATCTGTTGCTTGGCTCTGCAATCTCCCAGTCAAACTCAAGGTTTCCACAACCAGTATGCCTTTGGTTTGACTTTCTTCAAAGTTTGACGGATTCATGTTATTTATCCTGGCTAACATATGTTCCAACCTTACAGCGATTTTTCTAAACTCTCCCCCTTTACTCGTACCAGAGAACTTCTCTACCAGCGGTACCAGACTATCAAGCTTCTTCATGCAGCTAAAAGCATCTTGGCCAAATTTAAAGGGATACGGAGGGTATCTCATACTTCCGTCAGTCCTTTCTCTCTGTCTAATCAATATGAGCTGTTGCTTCATCTCTTCCACCGATCCAATGGCTATACCTCTCCATGTTAATTCGTAGATTAACTCGTCCTTGACTAAGTACCTTATGTCAGACAATCGACTCAAAGAAATAGCCATGGTGCCTTTTATATTCAAACTTTAAACTTTAATTAAAACTGTTAATTATACCTCCCAATTATAAAAACTAAACCACGTAATAACAAACACACAGTTCACTTTAAATTCACTAGTGAAAATCACAATAAATTTTCTCACAAATGTAGAAAATATAAGACGACGCGGACAAAATCGAAGAACACCGGAGCAGTAAGAAAATAAAATTTATTTGCATTTAAAAATGTAATCATAGTTTATATTAAGTATTTGTACAACCAACTATGACGTCCAACCCTGCAGAGAGAAATAACTACTTAATTCCTAAATTAGAATTAACAAGTAACCATAAAAAAAGTTTAAAAAAATAAAAGAGAGACAAGAGTTTTGGCAGTGTTTAGGTCTTATGTTCCACTCCTGCGTGAGTAAAACCAAAAAAAATAATTGCGCTTATCCTAGTTGAACTGGATTAAAATTAAAGTTAAGTGATGTTTGTTTACCTCAGCAACCGAATAGGTAAATGTATCCCTAAATGGAACGTACAACAGACTACCTATAACAAAAAATCCCAAAGCTGTTGTACACAGTTAACGCTAGGGTATACTCCTGCTATTGCAGAACGGCTCCACTAATAAACTCCTCAAAAAAAAACCCAAATCGCCGTATACAATGATTTTTCTACAAAGAATAAATCAAAACCCACTTTAACCTGCTTACCTACTCTGAGTTTACACGAAACATGCATTGCTTAAGGTCACATCATCCCTTAATATATAAGTGAACGCAATAAACATCGGAACAGATGTTCATGTTATAGAAATCGTAAAATATGCTCAAATAAAAAAAAAATCCGCTCGCTGAAATTGCGCTGAATTAGACTAGTAAGGATGTTGTGTGTAATTAAAAAAAAATAAAAAAAAATTACCGATGTTATTAAAAAATTTACAGAAATAACGTCTTGGTAGGACTGCAACTCTCTAATAATCGTTAAAATGAAATTCCCAAAATTTTTACTAAATTGATGCAAACCATGGTCAAGAAGACCCTAGGATCGTACCGGAAGGTGTCCAAAAAATTTTTTTTAAAAATAATAATAAATAAAATTTTGGTGTTGACCACAGTAGCCCAATAAAAAAATTAATTAGTGGCTCACTAAAATTTTCAAAATATTACTCTACCCTAATAGGTGGTTTGGAGTAGGGAGAAAAAAAATTAAAACAATGATGATAGGTTGTTAAAACGCGAGGTTTCGAAATGAAATCATATTTTAATTCACAAAAAAAAATATTCAAATAAACTGGCAGAACCACTGTAGGGACAAGGTACTACTATGCACCAAAAAAAAATTTTCAACAAGAAATCAAGTTTCCCTTCTTAAAAAAAATTAAAAAAAAAAATATTTAAAAAATATTTCAAAAAAAAAATTAAAAATGTTTAAGTGGGGTTGCAGCTCCTATTAGTGAACCTTAAAAAAAAATTAAATAAAATCAACACCAGAAAAATCTTATTCGAGTTGTCATGCAACAGTTTTTGTTCTTTTCCAAAAAACCAGTTGTAGCTTTCCTTTCCTCTCCCAAAACTGTGGCAATGTGAAAAGTAAATGAGCTAGAAAAATTAATTTACTATACAAAAAAATGTTGAAAATTAAATTTACTTAAGAATCATAAGGTATAAAAATCGTAATTGCAAAAAAAAACCCAATCAGTTTAGGAAAAGTTAAAAAAATATATTTATGTTCCAAAAAAACAAACGATGTTAGTATATTTGTTTAAAATTATTACTAAAGGAAATAAACAACGTGAGTACTTATTTACTGTACTGTTTTAAACTTTGCACTCAACCCCGTAAAGAATTATCTTGTGTGCACTTTCAAAAACAAATATGAGAACAATTTCAAGGTTCACCTATAAGAACGTTGTAAAACTAAATCTGCCTACTCAAGTGTCTTTACACACAACATCTAATCACAAAAAATTTTTACTGCTTTATGCATTCTCAGATCCTTATTCCCGGTATTCACGAGATATAAAATTAAGTTGTGCCCTATCCACAACTATTAGTCAAAGCAAAATTACCAAATGTACAAGGGCTAATGAGACCCTATCACCTACAAATGATATTTTAAAATGAAACAGTTGGGAATAATCCTGCGTAAAAACCAGACAACAAAAATCAAGAACCAAAAATTATTACATTAATTTTAAAAGAGCATAATAAAATTCCCGGCCCCAATTAAACTTTTGTTATCTCAACAAAACTCGGCCTAAACCCAAAAACTTTTTATTAGACATTTCCCCTATTCCCTAAGTATAATGTCAATAAAACCCAAAAACTTGTGATTTCCATTCCAATCCCATCTGGACTCTATATATTTTTTCCAACGGTTAAACACCCACAGGCGAAACAATATCTTATTTCAAAGAAAGGGTGAAGATATTTTGAAGCACCCTGTGAAAATAGGACACTATTATGGAAAATTGTTCAGATCAGTGTTCTTACTACTTTTTAACCTAAATATATCTAGTTCCCTCATGTGCATGTTACTATTTTACTTCCTATCATAACTAAACAGATCACAAAAATTGTCTTTCTCTGCAAATCTGCAAGGTCCTGGAAGATGTGAGATTCAGCCTGTAGGCCAAATTTGGATGTATTTTAATTTAGCGAAAACCGAAGTTGCGAAATCCTAATAAGATTAGTAGGAAGCCCTCGTTCCTCGATTTCTACACTCCGAACCAAACATTTCTTCCATTTCCACCCAGCTCGCGGGAGGAAAACCCCTAATTATTGCAATACAAAAGGTACTACTATCATATTATGCATAACATAAAAAATATATGCCCTCATCATTGTTTAGTCGCATCAAAGAAAACCTATTGTTTTTAAATTTATTCTTAGGTTTTTTTTTTAGAAATCAATGATCTTAAATTTATTGTTTAACCTGAACACTTTCCCATTTATTCCACAAAAGTGTATTGTAATTTAAAAATTTGCTTCATTATTTGAGGTCATCAGTATGAAATTATTTTAAAATTAAAAAAAATTAAATAAAAAAATTACTTCCCAATTGTTCACAACTTCCAAGTTTTCATCCCTAAATACCTAGGTACTTTCTCAGTCTAACACCATCCATCGTTATCCAACGTAACGCTTTAATTTCAGAAGCAACAAAACGAAGATTAAGTGAAAAAGCTAAGCAAGTAAGTTGGAAGTTGCTTTACAATGAGCGCATATGTAAGGCCCCTTTAAGTACACGCCACTGTCCTGAAATGCAAACTAACTAAAAAACTGAAGACTAGCATATCTGCCGTCAAACAACATTTGGCATGAAATTAAAATAATTCCATATCATACCAGTATCCTCAAAAACAAAATGTTTTTTTTTCTATAAGACCCAAACACTTAACCAATAAATCTTGTTATTTAAAATTATGATTCGGAAGTAAAAAGATTTATTTATTCCTGCCTGATCAACTAAGACAAAAAAAGTTCCCCTTTTGTAACTCAAGAAGTTCCCGTTTGGTCCCCCAAAAAAAATATAACCTGTCTGGTCACCATTTAAAACTACGACCACTATACAAACCGTTTTGACCAAAACAAGAATTCGAGAAGTTATGTTTACCGAAAAAAAATAATCTTTTTAAGAAAAATTAAATTATTTAAAAAAGTAGTAAAATTTTGAAATATTTTTACCAATTACCCCCGCCTAGCATTTATATTTAGTTGAAAGTCTCTCTTAAATTCACTGACCAATTTCACGGCCTCAAAATGACATTACTAAAAAAATTTACTGAACTTTACAAATGAACTAAAAAAAAATCAAAAAACTTATATCTATATCTGTCTCAGTTAAACATTTCTTTTGTGGTATTATATCTAGTTGGGCTTCAAATTCATTTTCTCTGTATTCAATCTGGAGCAGGCAAAACTTCTCAAGGCTCAAACATAAATGTTTGCTCTCCATTGGCCATGACCAAGCTATGACCTGAACGCAGAAAAAAAATACAGAAAAAAAATAATTGTGAACCAGAAAAACTTTAATTGATAGAAATACCCGTAGGTCATTTTTAAAAAATGCACTCCAAAGCCCAACGCTGTATTTTCTACCAAAAAAAATTTGACCAGTCACGAAAACACAACTAGACAACTAAACTGGCAACCAAAGACCAAAAAAAACTGCCCCAACAAAAATACCCAAAAAAAATGTTAACTGGACCTCTGGCGTTGATCTTCAGCCAACATGTTGCTCTAGGAATTTTAGCCTTGTGTTCCCTAAACTTCCGAGCTAACTATAAGTAGTAGTACCCTCCTCTGACCCGATGTAACTGAGTGACGTAAGGTCTTAATTGTCATCAACAGTTACCACCAAAAAACAAGGAAAGAAAATGACAAAGCAAAATAAACTCATTTTCCTTTTCTTTCATTACTAATTAATACTTTCAACTAAACAAATCTACTAGCTGTTAAGCTATATTTACTTTAAAACAACCCAGCCAAAAAAAATTTGTGTGATACCCTGTATAAATATTCCAACTTCCAAGTAGTGATATCCCACAAAAAATTAAAATCACCAAAAAAAAACTTGTTGACCTAAATAAATTGACTGCACTAAAGAATAATCGGTGAAACAATTTCTATCTTATCACAAGCAGGAAATAATAAAATATAAATAAATGAACCTAAAGAAAAAAATTGTTAGAAAAAAAACACAGTACCTATATCATATATTTAAAACATAAAAAGACCATGTCTGGAGGTCCATCCACCTATAAATCAACAAAAAAATTGAAGTAAATTTACATTGTTGTATTTATTTTTCTTAAAAAAAATTTAAAAAATTAAAACATGTTTTTCATACAAAAACTTTAAAGAATTAAGACATGAGTTGGACTCCGTTCAATAAAAACTCCCATGTTTTTTTTATCTACTTATTCTTCCTTAATAAATAAAAAGAATCTTTTATTTTCCAAGAAAAAACCTGTGAAGATAAGCTAACAAAAACCTATGAGAATTACTAAAACAACAAACTCCAAATCAACGCTTAAATATTACCAAAAAATATTTAAAAAGTGTTATTTCCGAAAACCAATGATCTTGTTTTTTATTTAAAAAAATGATTGGGTGTCAAAAACACCGACAGCCACTGAAAGACTGAAACCTGGCTATGGCTGTAACACCAAAAAAAAATTTCCCTAAAAAAAATTCAAAAAAATTTCAAAAAAAGTTTTTTCTTTTTTTTTCAAATTAAAAAACAAAAAAAATTACATCAGATGTTAAAAAACTAGCCAAAAACACACGTTGGGCGCCAATTTGTGGCCTATTAAAATGCACTGGATGCCATTTGGGGCAGCTTAAAGACGCTGCCGCCATTTTGTGACACTGTAATTAGGATAATGACAATTTGCCAACTTGTGACACACTGAAACCACTGAATAATTAAACAAATATCTGGAAGCAGAACTGTATTTTCCAGCTAGGTAAAACATTGATATGCCCGGTAACTTTTATACAGTGGAGAAGGGGGGGTTCAGAAATAAGAAAATTTTAAGTGCGCCACATTATTTAATACCAATGTTTTACAAAGAAGTTCTTAAATAAAATACAGTTCAACCCAAACGTTGTAGCCAAACAATGAAATTCTACCTACTTCCGAGGCTTCCAGAGTATTTGTGTAATTAAAAAACCAAAAAAATTGAGTAATAAACAGAATAAAACTCTAAAAGATTGAATTAAGATGACAAAACTAGAAGCACTTTACAGGTAGATGGACTCCTTTAACAGGTCATAGTGTACCTACATCTGAGTCAGTAGTGTGAGACTCAGTTATATAAATGATTGTCAAAAAAAATACACTTCCAAAATCGTTCCATCATAGGGGAGATCTGGACCAAATATCTGTTGTCATCATTCTACGTTAGGTAGAATGAGACAGACAGCAACCCAGTCCGAGATCCACCCCATGAGGTAAAACAGTGTAAAGAAACCGCTGAAAAAAATAACCTCATCACTCTTTTGTCTCTGCAAAGTTGGTCATTGGGTTGTACAAATAACACAAAAATTTAGTTCATCTTGTATAATTCAAATTGAAAATTAGGGGTAAAAATAGCAAATTATTATGAAGAAAAAATAAAGGTGAAGCCAAGTTGAAACAAACTCTTTCAATGGTACAGTACAATTCAGATAAATAGTTATGCCGCAAAATTTTGGTCATGACGTCATACCTTATCTTGCGTTTACAAGAAAAGCAAAAGTTGTACTTAACGATATATGGAAAATTATATGAAAAGAAAAATTATATCTAAAGCTTGCTCCTACCTTGGTCCTTGATTATTGTATGAATAAATGTGTGGTTTAGTTTATAAACCTGGAGTTGTTTCCAGACATTCCCCCACTACTGCTGCTCTGGTTTGTTCTCCTCCTGCTACTCTCGGGTCTCCTGCTCTGCTCGCGCCTCCCCTAATGCCCGCTTAACACATCACGCTAGGGCAGCACATGGGTCTTGAATGTTGGTTCTTGCCCGAGCGTAAAACCCTGTGGAAAATGAAATGTTTCAGTTTCCTGGAATTCGTCAATTTTGCACGAAATTCCCCTACACCGAGTAATTTAACCAAGAACCCCATGTCGACTCAATAAAATAAAGCAGATTTAAACAGATGAATTAAAATAACCCTAACGTACCTTTCCCAGGGTTACAACTGGCTACACCTGGCTTCACACCAGCGTCCAGCCCAACTGTCCCGTCGATGGAATTGACAGGGCTGTAGACAAAGGAGAAAAACAATATATAGTTTTTATCCAAAAACGTGGTCTTAAAAAAAAATAAAAAAACTCCAAAAATTTCCCATGTCTCTTGTCGAAAAAAGTGCATTTTACACGAAAAATAATTACAATTTGGGAGGCAAATATTATCTTGAAGAGTCCTCAAATAATAAAAAAATGAAAAAAATAAAATTGAACTTACCACTGCTCTTATTTCCCGTAGAAAGGCGTAGGCTGACTTAAATCCCCTTCAAAAGGGTGCGAGCGTCACTTTAGATTACGCCTAAAACACGACGGCTCACAATTATACCGTCTTTGGTATAATTTGCAACTACTGCAATGCCAATAACCACAAAACAATGGCGACACCACAAGACGGCCACCAGCCCAGCCAAAATTCTTTAGGAAGAGACCAGGCACTCCGTCGAGAACAAAAAAATGAAGCCACCGGAAACCGTTCGTAGATTTGGTGGGGAGTGGGGACGGTAAAACGAGACTGGAAGAAAAACCCGCGGTTTTCAAACTAACCAATGAGGAAATACACCAATAGTTCCATACCGGTATATAGGGGCCAGCACCGACCAAGGGAATAGAAAGTACGTAAAACGCGCATTGAGGTGTTGTCGGATCTATTTCCACGGTTGGAATTTTTATAACAAGGACGTCGAGACACCCTCCATACATAGACCGAACATTTGCCTACCGGACCCCTGCCAATATATCAAGTAGGAGGAAAATAACCAGACGGACTATAAGAAGCTCAGCATTGAAACCGTCAACTGTAAAATCAATTACTGGAGATCAGAGCTTGCATCAAACCCAGAAATATTCGAACACTCAATCAATTCCCATATGAGTAAAGCTATACTAAGTGTAGAATTTAGTTGTATTTTAGTTACAGTTTTAGTCAAAAGTTTCCTTTGCTCTTTATAAATGTTTTCTCTAATATTCATCTGGTTTAACGCCATTTTTGTAAAACATTTCTACAGTAATAAAGTTGTTTCTGAACCTGAACCTAAAAATACACACTGAACTACTGCTTAAACTCGGCACAAGAGTGTTCAGATGTTAACTCACACGATTTCGTTTATTCTTTTAGTCTTGGTTTTTATCCCTTGTTTATCTCCCATTTACAAAAGTGCATAACTCGTATTTATTTTATCTTCTCCTCATCAAATTAATAAAGATATCAAAGTGGGCGGAGCTTCGGTTGTTACTGGTCAAACCGTGAACCTAAATATGTTTTCGTGCTATCAAAACTAGCTAATCTGTGAAGGATATGAGGTTCGGATTGTCCCAATATCCTCGAAAATAAACGTAAGGGAATGAAATGTTCATCTAAATGTTTCCTTCCTGTTACTGAAACCATTTGTGATGCGGCAACGCCGCCATTCCCCAGCAGATTTGCTGTCTATCTTCGTAAACGTCAAAGGAAATTATGAAATTTTACGGATAAACAAAACAATCAAGAGTTTTAATGTGATTTTTCCGAAACCTGTGATCTTAAATTCCAATTACGATGTCCAGATGATGCGATGTGCGTGGTGTCCACAGTAATTCGATGAAATGCCTCCTTTTAAGGTAATTTCCTAGACACTATATAAACTCCAAACCTAGCTCTATAAAATACCCTTAATTTGTGTACAGAAAGACGAGTCGAAGAGCCTTGATTATTTACCTGAATAAACAAATATGTAACGTTGCCTTAAACGTAAAAATGACACGTTACAGACGGTGTAAATCGAGTCGCTAATGTCAAGACAAGGGACTCGGTGTTAAAGAGACCAATCTCAAAGCTATGTCCTTTGCCACTTGATACTTTAGAAAATGCATAGCATTTTCGGCCGGCAATATGTTCGGTTTCTATAAAAAACCTCTTTATTTTTCTTTTATTTTTGAACTTTACTTTTATTTTTTCCTATTTTTCATGGACTAAAATTTTGTCTTGAACATAAAATTATTAGTTTTAAATTTATATTAATCCTAAGTAAATGAGTCAACTATTAGTTATTATAAAATTTACCTAAAGCAAAATTGCATTAAAATGCGAGAATTAGAGGCAAAAAATGTAATTTCTATTCTAAATTTAAGAATTATCATTTTGTTTCTTATTTCTTTATTTTTATATACCTTGGCACTACAAGCGTCCTCTATCGTGTTTTTCACATATCCATAAAATTTAAAATATAGTGATATGATTTTCCTATAGAGAGTGAAGTGCTGTGCGCAGACAAAGTGTGCTGCGCGTCGCCATGTCTAGAAAACGACAACCTTAAAATTTAAATTAAAAAAATAGTGAAAATTCACTTTAAAATTCCGCAAATAATTAAAATTATCGTGCCATCATCCTGTTGGAACTTCAAGCCACATAGCTCTTATGGAAAGGTGTACACCTTGCACTTTGGAACTTCAAAACAGCGGTCCCTCTCCATGAGGCTATATCACCATTTTCTTTCTCTTTCAAATTTACCCTGCAATTTTTAAATTATTTACCTTCTCTAGTTAAATAAATTTTTTGCGCCAATGTTTATTATAGTCCACTGTATCTACCAAAACCCAATCTGAGCCATCGGAGTGCTACAGGGCTGGAGAATTTCAAAATCCATAAAATCTCTCATTTTTACTATCAATTCCATCATCATCACCACACAAAAAATTAATAAATTAATTCTTTTGGAAAAATTTGATTTGCTCAAACAGATGGACAGGATTTCTCTCTTTTCAGCCCCAAAAACATTTATTGATAATTTATTCAGTGTTTCAAATTTGGAAATGTCTTTTAGTCGCATAGGAAATTCCAAACCTTCATAAATTAGTCCCACCTGACTAAAATAAGGACATGAAAGAGAATGATCTTGGTTTGTTTTAGCAGGGTGTAAAGCAGCTATAGTACAACTTATACCCATTTGTAATGACGTCATTTTTGTTTATCTTTGTTTAGTATATTATAAACAGCGGTGACAATAAACTTAAAAAAAAAAGTAGTGTCTATGATTCAAATATGTAGGTAATTGGTTCTGTGAAGTATCCGTCACTGTCAATCAAAAAACATTGATTGGCAAAAATATCTACGTCATACGTTTTTTTCTCAACTGGTGACGTCATTACAAATGCGTATATGTTAGACTATACAATAGACCAAAGAAAACAATAATTATCATTATTTTTATTATTAAGCACCCCCTTGGTGTTTTTAGTCCACTGCGGTGAGTCAACATAAGTTGAATCACCACAGTTGATAGGAGAGTGATGGTTAATATTAACTTTAAGATGAAGAATTTCATATAGGGCCCAACCAGAATCTCGCTCTTGAAAATCCTCCATCTTGTTTAATATTTTTTGAGAAACGTTTTCCTTATACAATTTTTTTAAATTTGTTGTTTGGCCTATTATACTGTTTTTCGTAGAAAAAGCCTTCACATCAGTAGTACCTTCATGTAATTTAATAAAATTTCCTTAAAAAATTACATTAACTTTTAAAATTGAATGTTTAAGTGACTTTTTAATTTGACTTGAAAAACTCTTGAATGTCTGTTTAAAGAAAATCTTAGGGTCTTTAATGGTAAAATTAGTGATAATACCTGTTCTAATTCTACCACCAAAGCACATTTCAACATCTTCCCAAACCAAATTTTTTTTATTTGTTTTGCCAAAATGAATTCTTTTGTTATTTTTAAGAGAAATTAAATAATACCTTTTTTAAATTCGACTATAATTTGGAAAAGTTTTCTACACAGTCAAGCTTATTTTTGACACAATTTTTTACAGTTGAAATTAAATTTAGAAGAAAAACTATCCAATAATTAAATTCCTCTTTTGTTTTCACCAGTCTACTTACCTGTTCAACCTTTTTTACAGACTCGGACACCAACAAATCAAAACTTTGGGAACTCAATTTTTCTTAAATTTTCAACTGTGTAAGATATGTTATGAACAACGTTCTTTATCAGAATGAATTTATACGTTGTCACAATATAATTAAATATTTGTTTGATAAGAAAGTTCTTCTTGAATACGAGGGAAATTTTTAAAATAACAAATATAAGAAATCAGTTGGATCGCAAGATACTGAACAAATGAACAACTGAACTACATTTGATCTATAATGCATTGCTGTCAAAAGTGTCAAAAAGACATTTGAGTTTAATTTTAAACGTTCACAATTTAGTTGCCAAACTTTTTTATATTCACTCGTATAATCAAAGAATGGAAAATTCCACAAGAAAAACATGAATGACGTATGATGTGATACAATGTAACCCGCGCCATAAAGTCTGTAAAAATTGACATTTTTTCAATTAAACTAAAACATAATGTTTAGAAAATGTTGTAAAAATATTTATCTTTCCAGTGGCAGAGGAGAAAAACATAGCGGAACAAATATTAATATTTGAAAGGGTATAATATTAGAGACTTTTAGTACTTTTGTATGTACGGTATTCACAACAAAAAAACTAGATATCATACAACTTAAATGTGTTTTAAAGAAACGATTTGATTGGGTTAAAATGACAATTTTGACATAAGGTAATGATTTCGTTATTCTTTATGTATCTTAAATTTACCGCTTAAATTAACGGTGAGTTAATTATTGTTTTGAAGAACTTTTTTATTACCAGTTTTTAATCACGTTTTGGGCCACGTTTTTGATTAGGATGAACTAATGATGATATGATTTTTAGCATCACATCATCAAAGTGGTATAAAAGCCAATGCCTTTGGCTAAACAAAACATCAAAAGTTCTTACTTCAGTTTAAACTTGCCAGTAATCAATATTTTCAAATAGTTTTTTTCTTAATGAATAACCTACAGTCTGGTGGCCAAATATTAATAATTACATCACTGAAACTGTACAAAATTGTCATGAATGCTTAAAGAATAAAAATCAAGAAACAGATCCTATGACTTTGAGAAAATTGCCGGAGTTACCTTTCCAACATGTATTAGCAGACCTTTTTCAATACAGAAGTCAAGTATATCTTGTCATTCAAGATATTTACCCAAAATATCTAGAAGTAATCATTTTGAAAAAGACTAAAAGTGAAGATTGTTGTCAAATGATCAGCTGTTCTGTTTAGGGAAATACATTGTTCTTTGGGTCTTATAAAATCCACATTTAGTTTAAAACGCTCTTGAGTTTTTATTAAAATAAAGTTACTTAAAACTACAATAATATAAAAGGCTTAATAGAAACAATCGTACATGGTTAACTTGGTACATCGTGTTTTATTTTCTGGTCATCCAAACCAAAATTTTCCCTAAGACAGGTTTACATTTGTGTTGAGCAAATGTTTGGGTAAGTTTTTTTATTTATGGCGAAAAAGTTTTGACTACCTAAAAATAGTGTAATTTTTTTATTTTTTTTTATTTGAAATACAATAATTTACACAACCCCCAAAAAATATTTTATTAAAAAATTCAACTTACATTGTTAGTATTTTTTATGGTAAAATAGTATACAATCAAGGTCTAACCTTCACTTTAAATCCCTAATTTCTTTTTGTTTTTGAATTTTTAGAGAGCAATGCAAGTCAAAAATAATGGGTGAGAAGGTAGTAACCAATTTGGACTACAGTCTAAATTCCGAAAGATAATGGGCAAAATTAAGGAACTGCCTATTAGATACAGTAGGGCAAGGATGCCATTTGAAACCGAAAAAGATTTACATTTATATCAACAACATCAGCATCAACACCACCAACACAAGGACCATCAACATCAGCATCATCATCGAAAATACAACCATCATCAGCACAGGTAAAACATAAAAGAAAGAGGATGGAATTCCAACCACCACCTCGATCTGTTTATTGAAGGAGATAACCGCTTTGGTTTACCAATTCGTTACCCACATTCTCCATATACTTTTTTTTCAAACCATGATAGGGTTAAAGTAAAACTAAGTGAGTCTGACAGTTTTTTTATTGATATAAATATAATTTTTCTTAACGAATTTTATGTAAAATTTAAAACTTCTGAGCAATTTACATTAAGTGTTCTAAATCGTTTTGATTTAGGTGTTTGCAAAGTAGGATTTTATTTACATTTGTTGAAAAACAATTTTTATCTACATTTTTTTAAAATTTAATATAACAGAACGAATAAAGTTGAACAAAACAACATTAGCGAGATATAAAAAATACAATTTAAGAACACATAATTAAAAAAAAAAAATTCAACCTCAAAGTTTGAGATATTTAAGTATGTCAGTTTTACTCACCTAAACATTTAAAGAATAGAAGTGTAATTTAGTATTAGTAGGTAGTAGGAAAAGTGGTTTTATAAATATAATATAAATAAATAAAAGAGTTCTAAAGTTGTATAGTGTTTTTATTTTTAAACCACTGGTTTAATAAAAATACATTTTTCCTAGCACAATTTAAATAATTACTACTGTGCATTGCACAGTAAAAATTGTCAATTTTTAAATATTGAGACATCCCAAGTCATATAAATCTACAACATTATTATTAACTAAATTGCATAACCAAACTTTTTTATCATTTCCTTTTACAAACACAGTTTCATTTTGAACTAATTCTTTAATAAATAAAAAGATATTTTCCAATGGTAAATAACTAAAATCAAAAGTATCCCAATTTATACCATGAAGATTGTTTGTGTTCCAGTCAGCTTGACGTTTAAAGTCTTGATGTAACCAGATGGACTTCATGGGTAAATTAACCATAGGGTGTCGAATTTCATCAGTTTGCGTGTTTAATATAGCTATTTCCTTGCATATGAAATCAGTGTCTTTGTACTGGAAACCTTGCACATCAAAATAAACATTTTTTTTTCTTTAAACTACCCTTGCGGTACTGGTCAGAAGGTTGTATTTCACAAGTCGATCGTGCAATATTAAACAGTATGCTACAATTTTATCAGGTACAGCTTTTTTCGTTTCAAACTCAATTCTAATAACAACTGCACCACCTTTGAGCACGTCTTCACTCTGTCAAAAACAGTCGATAACTACTACCAATGGAGCAGCATTTTTTAAGTTTATCGGGTGGAAGCGGAAGCAAGGTTCGCTTTGATCATGGTAATAATAAGATTTTTGAAACTGGGCATACATTTTGTATAGAATAGCATACTGATTGTTATCAAAATTCAAATTTAAGTTATCATATGGAAAAACTTCAGAGTTTAAATAAACTTTTAGGTTCGTTAATGACAGGTGGTCAAAGCGACTCACATTTTTACTAAACAAGTTTTTTTTTCTATCTGAAATCCAATAATAATGAAACGCGGTGTCTCCAGTTGATTTGACGTTTTCACTGCCCATGTGTGATTAGTTGTGCTTGGAAGTGGTGGATACTGATGCAATTCCCAACTTCGAAGAATAATATTGAGATCTCTGCTACCCTCTAAATACTTGTAAAGGTGCAATTTTTGATCATCTGACACTCTAACATGTGGAATTTTCCAATGAACTTTATTTAACACCACCTTATATTTTTCTTTTTTATCCTCAGTTTCAATTAAAGCGTTTAAATCGGAATTGCTGCGAATCAACACGAGTTCTTGTCGTACATTTAAAATAATCTTGTGATGGTCCTCAAATACCCCCATAAGGGTTTTTAGGGGTAAACATATATTGAAATTACCAAAACCATCTAATATAGGTGGATTTTCTTTAAGTGTCCAACCAGCATTTTGAAGGGGTTGCCATCACTTTCTTTGAATGAGCAGTAACCTTTTATTGTTAACGTTATACCAAGATTTCTAATATGGTCTACAATCACCGCTCCTAATTCACAACGAATTTTATCAAATAAATGTGCCAAACCATGGTTTACAAAGTGCACATTAGTGCTGGCAGTATTGTCATCTTTCAGTACTTTTCCTTCAAGGTAAAGAACACTTTGACTAGGCAGGGTATAGATGTCTTGAGTTTGTATCGGAATTCGAATTTCATCATTGTTGTTTAGGGTGGTTGAAGCATATGGTTAATGAGTGTGTAGTTGGTAACTCAATCGAATTATCATAGAGCGAAAAGCGAAAAGCTCACTCGTAGAATGTTACGACTCATTTTTTTCAAAACACTTTAAACTAGACCGCACTGAAAAAATACGTACTTTTATTTAATTTAAATTATACCAAAATTTCTTAAGTCTTTGGCCTATGATGGTAGTTATTGTCTTTTTAGTTTAAATCTTAAAGAAACTAAAAAAGCTCTATTTTCAGGTTAGCTCTTTGACTAGCTCTTTATTACTAAATGGTGGTACACTATCAATCTTCTTCTTATAAATTTTATTACTTTCCTCTAAGGTGGTAATTTCTTCCTAAGGAATACCAAAAGTATTATGATTATAAGAAAACACCATTTACTACGAAAATTGATGGGTTTTCCAGCCTGGTCAGTTATTTTAAGTAAAATATCATCAATATAATGAGTGCTGATTGGTAGATATATCACATTTGAGGGTCTTTCTATAATTTTATAACCTGGAGGAAAAGAGGGGTAAAACATGTGTACATGTGCACTGCTTTTCCGTTATTATAAGAGTTTATAACCAAGTTGCACTTAACACAACACACTTTTAATATATCAACCGGATTTTCAGATATATGTTTTTCATCTGCCTCTAGAGTTTTTCCTGCAAATCCTAGTAAACTTCCAAAGGAATTTTCCATTTTAAAATTAATCTTTTTATTGCATATAACCTCACAATGTAAGGTATTATGGTTAGCTGTTATACTTATTTCAAATTGTTCCTCCTTTAAAGTTTGCTTTGAGTATTTATTTAGGAAATCGTTCAAGTCCTTGATTTCATATGATCCCTCAGGTATTTTTACAATTTTATTATCAGTAAAACAAAATATATTATTTGAACTGTCCACATTCGGTATTGAGTTATAACTTTCGAAATTAATGAGCCCCAAATCATATTCCTCAAACTCGTTTAGCACTATTGGTGGATAGATGTTTACTGAAAGGAGTGATGATGTTCCGGATAAGGTAAAGGTACATGACATGTTTACTATATAGCGGTTCACTGATAAATGAAAAACCATGTAGTTTAGTAGACGTTTTTTATTAACCCTTAAACTAATACAAAAAACTTAAACACAAGTGTCCACAATTTACAGAATTATAAGTCTGGTAGGGATTGTAATTATACAGTATCTTTGAGTCACCATTAGAACTAAAGTATCTTACAGATTCTATAGGAGGTCGTAAATTAGCAAAACTATTAAAATAGTGTACATTATTTTTAATTTTCTTATAGATAGATAGATAGATAGATAGATATTTATTTCATTCCGAGCACCACAATACAGTAGAAAGGAACAAGTCAAAAAGTAGTACATTAAAAAAAACTTACTAAGTAAAAAAAATATTTAAAAAATTCACTATTTAACATGACTTAAAACAAACAATAATATGACTTATAAAATCACAAAAAACACTAAAAAAACTAAAATAATAAAATAATAAAACGACCGAGAGACCACAACCCAAAACGTTCGGTATATTAGCCAATAGCTTCTAGGAACTCTGTTATAGAATAAAATGCATTATTGCTCAAAAATGTTTTTAACTGGGATTTAAATTTTTTATTGGACAGACTTTTTAGCTCCTCTGGAAAAGGATTATATAGGCGCAGACCAGCAAAAATTGGTGAGCTCTTAAAATACTCATGATTATGTCTTTGAATACAAAAGTTGTTTCGATTTCTGGTGGCATATTGATGATAGGTTCCATTAATTGCAAAATTTGATTTATTTTTATGAATATATGTTAAAATATTAAGTAAATAAATTGATATCACAGTTAGTATTTTATACTTTTTAAAGATTTCTCTGCAACTGGAATTATAGGGTAGATCAAACATCAGACGAAGGATTCTTTTCTGAGCGATCAGAACCCTCGTAACATCGCTAGCCTGACCCCACACAACAATGTTGTACGATATGGTCGAAAAAGCTAGAGCGTAGTAGACGAGTAAGGCATTTTTAGTGAGAGAATTTTTTAAGGAGCTCAACATATAAAAGTTTTTGTTAAGTTTAGAGCACACTGAGTCAATATGCTGGCTCCAATTCTGTTGACAATCGATTATAACACCAAGAAATTTTGCAGTTTTCTCAGTTTTAACAATATGGCCATTAAAATCAAAAGACCAGTTCAGGGTTGGTTGTCTGATTGTTGTAATTTCAAGACATACGGTTTTACTGCAATTGATCATTATATTGTTTTTCTTGCACCACTCTGTTAGTTGTGAAAGCATTATTTTAATATCTTGAAGAACCGCGATACTGCATTTACCTGATATAACTATAGTAGTGTCGTCACAATATTGAAAAACTAAGCCCTTAGTGATATGTTCAGGTAAATCATTAATAAAAAGTAAAAACATTAAAGGCGCTAAAACACTTCCTTGTGGCGTTCCCAGCTCTAAGTCTTTAAAATCTGAAAGAACGTCTTTGATTTTATCTGCCATTCTGCGACCACTTAAAAACGATTGTATTAGTTTTTGGAGAAGACCCCTTATGCCAAGTTTTTCAATCTTTTTTACCATGAAATCCCCATTTACATCAAAAGCTTTGATAAAATCGAACAAAAATACAATTACTATTTCGTTGTTATCTTGTTTGTTGTATATATGTTGTAAAAGATCAGTGCAACCCAACGCAGTGGAGAATCCTGGACAAAAACCGTATTGCTGGTTAGAAAGCACCTTGTTTTTGTTAAAAAAGAAAGAAGTTTATCATAAATAATTTTTTCGTAGATTAGGGAAAATATGCTTAAAATGGAGATAGGACGGTAGTTTTCAATATTTTCGGGGTCTCCTTTTTTAATATTGGGGTGACCAATGCATTTTTTAGTTTTTCGGGAAAAACTCCAGAAAAAAAGTGATAGATTAAAGAGTAAAACTAGTATGTGGGAAATGTTGTAATTAATTGATTTAATTAATTTAATGGGTATACCGTCTGGACCGCAAGAGTTTTTGTTTGGTAAAGATTTAATTACCGATGTGATTTCTTCATGTGTAACAGGAGTTACCAAAAAGCTATCTGAAACCGTTTTTTTGGTAGTGGTGCATTGTGATGACAAGTTGCCATCAAAGTGGTTTTGGAGTTTTTCTTGCGTACCAGTTGATAAGTAGGTACAAAAAATATCAGCGATTTCTTCGGGTTTATGATAAAGTTGATTATCAAAGGAAATTTTACAAATGCTTTTTTCTTTTTTGGTCTTTTCGTTTAATTGGTTGATAACGTTCCATGTTTCACGTGACTTATTTTTTGCATTATTAGTAATGTCGCTAAAAATGTTGCTTTTTTCATTTTTAATTTGCTTTTGAACTTCTTTCTTTTTTATTTTATATTGATTAATTAAGTTAGGATCACCTGTCCTATTCTTTAACCAGCATATCTTCTCTAGGTTTTCAAGTTCGTTTTTCAGTTCCTGAGAGAATTGAATTTTTTGTTTTTTATTATTAAAATTTATTTTTTTAAGAGGAAAACTCACATTGAAACACCATAAAAAGTTGTTTATAAAAATATCAAATTCATTATGAATATCGTTTGAGGTTAACTTAAAATGTTGAGGTTTAAGCCAGAATAGAAATTCATTAGCATTTTCTTGAGAGTCCAATGACTACCAGACCCTATACTACTATCTTAATTCATTATTCCCCACTTAAATTTATGTATCTTTGAGGGTAGTTCATCTCTCACAAACATACCTCTAAAATGCTTAATTTTTAACAGCTTTGTATACTTTTTCAGGTCAATATTTGTAAGAGCTCGCTGTGGTTTTGAAATCGGTAAAGTTTTCTTGAAAAACTTTAGGTTTTTGTTTTTTGACATCCACCTTTGTGTAAAAGAAGACCCATTCCTAGTTTGTATGGTTTGAGAAATAATCCTTTACCCATAGCAATGAACTCCATACTTTGGTTATGTCGTTGAGCCCCTTGCAATTGTTGACTTGCGGATTTAGCATCATTAACGGTTTTCGCGATTCCTGCGGCTCCGCCCACTAAAGCACCAATGGCACTGAGAGTAGCCATGATAGGTACTAGATGCAAAAAACTAACCTGTTTTGGTAGTTTTATTATTCGTGCAGGTCGTACTTTTCCTTTGTTTTTTTTCCGCTGTCTTGAGAGCAACTTTAACTGCAGTTTCAAAGTCTTGCGGTTTTCGTTGTTTTAATCTATCCTTTATCTTTTTTATTGCTTGACTAAAACTCAATGTTTTGATTTTTTTCTTAACAATTCGTGTCCACTTTCTTTTAAAAGTTGATGTTTTTCTACTTTTTATGGGTTTTCTTGATTTTCTCGTTTTACTCATTTTTTAAGAATGATGTTACTACCTTGAAAGTTTACACAAGAACGAAAGAAACTTATGTGTATGTTTGAAGGTGTTTAAGATTTATATAACTATTGGTTTTTTCATGTTGCTATGCATATTGTCATTTTCTTCACCATCAATGCTTAGTCTCCGCATTAGTGACTTTTGCTCCAATGGTCCTTCACACAAAACAGCAGTTGTGTCGGTTTTTGGCAATTTAAAGGGGACATCAACCGAATCGCTTACCTTTCTCTTTCTTTTGACTTTTAAAAATGTTGGTAATTTAAAAGGAATATCCACCGAGTCGCTTAACTTTCTATTTCTTTTAATTCTCAACAATTTTGGTTCTTTATGTAAAGGGGGTGAATTAGTTTCCATGGCTTCTGTTTCAGGTTCATCTTTTTTTACTTTTTTTGATGACTTTCTTGCTGTTTGTAATGGATTTTTAATTTGACCCTCTAGAGTTTCAAGAGAGCCTAAATAATTTTTTGTCATCTTTCTCCCACGTTTAATCATATTTAGACACTGATGCACTGCCTTTAAACGTGGCACTTGATCACTTTTTGATAAATTATTTACCATGCCCATCCCTAGTTTTAGCTTGGTCCCTATAGCGGCAGCCACGCCAGAAGCAGCCAGTTTTTCATACAAGCTTGAATCCGTTGCTCGCATTCTCATTAAAACTTTATCGGCCTCATGACGGTCGGTCAACTCCATATTAGTTGAATAGGAAATGTCATGATATTTGCATGCCCTATCAAGCTGGTTAATACCTTTATCCCGTCTGGCTAAACGTTTCCCTAGCTTAGTCCCAGGTTCACAATAAGAAAACCCTTGGATATGCATTTTGAAGGGCAGATTATTTATAGCACTGTTTAACAACCCCTGCCCTTTAACGTTTGAACTAACATAGTACTTCATAGCGTTTCACTTAAGACTAAATAAAAAGCAGTCTTTACTTTTTTTTTATACATTACCAGTTCCACATTGTTGACTTGACGTAATATTTCTATAGAAAATGAAAAAGAATATTAAACAAAAAGTGCGTTTAGAAGTTAAAAACCATGATATTAATGCAAGTACTTATTTCCATCATCTATTAGATGCCTTATTGTGGGCCCATCAAACTGTGGAAAAACAAACCTTATCTTGAGCCTTTTGGAACATTCAAACGGTTTAAAGTTTAAAAATGTGTATGTGTATTCAAAAAGTCTATACCGGCCAAAATATTTATATTTGGAGAATCTATTAAAACCCATTAAAGAAATAGGGTACTATACTGAAAATTGTGGCGAAAACCTAATTCCTCCATCAGAAGCAAATCCGTTTCCCATTTTTATATTTGATGACGTAGCCTGTGATAAACAAGATGTGATACGTGACTACTTTAGCATGGGTCGACTTAATAATATTGACAGTTTCTATCTCTCTCAAACATATGCAAAAATAACTAAACATTTAATAAAAGACAAGGCCAACGTTTTAGTTTTATTCAAAGAAGATTTACTAAACGCAAAACATATATACACCAACCATATTGACACTGATATGACATTTGATTTTTTGAATTGAATTTGAATTTCAAAAGATGTGTGCATACTGTTGGAAAAAACGGTATGGCTTTTTAACAATTTTTAAAGTTTGTGATATTGATAAGGGAACATATCGGTATGGTTTTGATAACTTTATATATCTTTAGATTCAAATACTGCTTAGTGTTAATTGTTTTAACACACTTGTAGAGATAACATAGATAAAAATGTTGGAAGCAAACATAAAAATTGTTAATGGTGGTTGTGAAAAAAACTTAAAGAAAAAATTATTTTGAAAAGAAAAATTATTCGTGAGAAATTAAATTTGTTAAAACAGGGCCAGATTTCACAGGCTAACCTATTTCAACCCATTACAAAACACTTGAAAAATATTAAATTTAGTTTAACCGATAAAAAGCCACCGAAACTGGTCAATATAATTATTATCACCCAGATTGACAACTCCTCAGAAAATTAAGCAAGAAAACAAAAAACAACAACAAGAAAAACCGGAAGAACTTGAATATCTGCAAACTTCATCCCTCTTTCATAAGAATTTTGATAATAACAGAGCAGAAGAAGATGAAAAACAGATGCCTGAACCAAGTGCTTACATGCAAGACTTATTCCAGTCAACTCCTCGAAACCCAAATCCTACAACACCGAACCGAAACGAGAGCTAAACGAAAATAAAATTTTTCTTTTAGTGCTAAAAAACCAAATAATCCCACCACAAGTGGTTAATTTTTGAGAAAAGCAGTGTTAAAAGATGCAGCAGAGAACTTTACACAGAATGAGGCCAGAAAGCAAGAAGAGTTTGAAAACGGACGACTTAGAGACTTGTTGAAAAAATCCGAGAATGATTACTACAGTCAGTTTCATCCTTCACTTGCAAGCTATATTAAAGAAATTTTTAATGATCCATCCAGTGTGCCTTCTGACCCACAAAATTATTTTTCCAAGTTTCGTGTAAGGCGAGATTATATTGACAATTTTTATATTGGTGATTCGAAAATTGATTTTGATGGAGCTGATTTAATTATAAAAGGTAAACGCAATAAAGGTACACATGGTTTGTACAAATTACTCTTTCGAAAAAATATGCCTACAAAGTACATCCAAGATGACGCAGACGCCTTTAGAGACATTATTGGACACACCTATGCAAACAGAAAACATAATAAGGCCTCTGGAGATGTGATCACCGATAGCTACTCAACAAAATTTAAGAAACTGTTTAGTGACACATATAAAGGTGGAGATCTAAAGGAGGAAATGGAGTACTCCAATAGTCCTATAGAGTACGTGTACTGGGATGATCCTAATGAACTAATAGGTCACACAAACGAAATCTACTCTATAGTTGAGCAGCTGCAAGAAGCCAATATTATTGAGAATAGAGATGGTTAATACTTTTATTACAGATGTAAAGCAATAAGTAGTTAATGAAATACACAAACCGGCTAGAATTAATTTTTTACGATGTAGAGTGATTGTAAAATCACTAAATTATCTATTTCAAGCAGATTTTGTGGAGATGATACCGTACGCAAGCGAAAACAAAGGTTTTAAATACATTTTAGTGGTTATTAACTATTTCTGGAAATATGTTTGGGCCTATCCATTAAAAACAAAAACTGGAGAACAAGTGTCTAAAGCTATGGCAAAAGTGCTTAAAGAACAGGTACCACTTCATTTTCAAACCGATCATGGAAAAGAGTTTTACAATTCGACTATAGAAAAACTGTTGAAAAGATACATGGTACAACACTATAGCTCATTTAGTGAAAAAAGGCTCAAATTGTTGAGAGGGTAAACCGAACCCTTAAAAACCTAATGTGGAAAGATTTTAACTATCGAGAATCTTACAAATGCTATGATATACTACCAAGCAGTGTTCGAATTTATAACAATAGGAAACATCGAACTATAGACATGAAACCCTTAGAGGTGCGAAAAAAACATGAAAAACTACTGCTCAAAATGGCTTATAACCATATAAAGATGACATTTAAACCAAAATACAAGGTTAAGAAATATATGCCAAATAGGTCTACTGAAATTTTTACTGTTAAGAAAATTCAGCACACCAACCCAGTAACATACCTATTGGAGGATGCTAGCAAAAATGAAATTAAGGGAGCGTTCTATGAACTTCAGCTGCAAAAAGTAAAATATTCTGATATATATTTAGTAGAAAAAATTTTGAAAAGTGCTAAAAATAAGGTGTTTGTAAAGTGGCTGGATTTGATAATAAACATAATAGCTGGATAGATAAAAGTAATGTTGCTTCGTATTAATTATAGTCCGGAGCCTAAGCCACTTTTGTCTGCATTTTTGCGTACCGTAATGAAACTTGGCACGACTATAATACAACACAATGGTATTATTTTACGAAGTGGTTCTTATCCCGAACCCAGTGCAGAGCAAAGAAACAGAGTGTTTTATTTTTAATTGCATCTATCTCATTAAAATTCTGTATAAAATTTCAATGTAAAGCTAGAGCAATGAAACTTGGCACCGATTATAAGGACATATACGTTTTTTCTTCCAAGAAATAAAAAATAATATATATTTTTTTTAAATTTATCGTGTGGGTGTTGAGTAGAACAACAAATTCCAGGCGGTTAGTTATGCAAGATAACTTGCTAAAATTTACTGTAAGCATTAACAAATTGCTTCTCTTTAAAACAAGTTTTGTTGGACTGGTGTGACGTATACAGGGTCGGAGTACACGGGTGTTTTAGTTGATAATTGTAAATTGAAAAAAGCTAAAAAGATACTTAGCTTTTATTTATATTTTTCGAAAAAAAAATGAAAATTTTGTTGAACTGTTAAAAATGCAGGCTACGTTTTTAAAAATAAGTTAAATTTTTATGATCAATTTAAGTAGTTTTTTTTATGACGACGTTACAAATCACTATGGAAAACTCAAAGTCAGTACGTTAGAAACAATACTAGTACAGCTTTCATTTTCTTACATAAAAACTTTTGTACAGAGTGTTAAAAAGTAACTAGACAATAAAGTTTTATCGTAATTTTTTATTTTGGTGCTGAAAATTCAAATAACTCTAGATATGTCAAATAAACATTTCATTGCAATCACTATATTCTCTATTAAGCGCTACATCATTACCTTTTCCTGAATGTACATACTGGGCGACAACAACTTTGCTGTCATTTTTACTGTTTTTTACATTACATTACATTTATTTATTTTAGCTACTGCGTTAATCAGAATTTTGCAATTAAACTTGGCACAATTTGTTGGCTTATTACAGGCCATGACACAAATACTAATGTTTGTGTAATTTTGTAATATGCTGAAAGATAGAAGGTGATATTAAAAAAATTATGTAAAAAGTAGTAGTCTGAAACTTTGGGTCATACCGGTTATGCAGTTTAACATACTTTCTGAATTTTACAACTTGTTAAAACTAGAAGAATGTCTGTCTCACATGGTGTATATTGTTTCATTTAGCTTTGTAATTGTAAGAAAATACAGGGTGTTTCTTTTGTCAATATATAATTCTTTTTAATACGTACAACATTATTTCCAGCACTTATAAAATTAGAAAATATACAGTAGAGAGTTAAACTGTTAATCACCTATGTAGCTGTTAGTTAGAGATGGTAAAACATACAGGGTATTCGAATTAAAGTCGGTAATATTGTTAACTTTGTTATTATCAAAAAGGTCGGTTAAGTTATTAGGCAAAATGTTAATATTTTTTCCGCACTAAATTGGTGGAACAAGAATAAAATTAAACGACGCGTAGGTGAGTTATAGTAAAAAAAATATTTTTAAAAAATACTCATAGTATACAGTTCCAGCAATCGATTTTTTTATATATAAATAAAAGCTCTCTTATAATTTTTTATTTTTAACTAAAAAGTTATTAATGAAAAATACAGTAACTTTAACTTTATAAAAAATATTTTTTACATAATGACAACCAATCTTAAACAAGATGCAATTATGTAATTTTATAAAAAGTGTATGATTTGGTGCCCAAGAAATAGCAGATTATGTTAAAAATTCAAAATTCTAGATACTTGATTCCACTTCCACACCTGGCGTAAGACCCGAGAATAGTTGGGGGCTCTTCTCGGGTAAAACCAGATTAAGGTGTCAGTTTTGACATATCATGTAAACAGTTTGACATATTTACTCAATTAGTATTTATTTTGGTTTAGACTACTAAATTACCTAGAAATCGATACCCCACACGACCACTTTAGACGGAATAAGATTTGAACAATTTAGCCTCCTACATTTTGCTTCCTCTCCCCTCAAAAGAAATCTTATTTCCAACGTTTAATTTTAATAGATTTTTTTTTAATTTATAAACTATATAGCTATAAGCTTAAAGAAACAAAAAGTGTATGCAAAACTAGTTTTATATTTAATTTATCAATTTTTTCTTTCCCATCTCAAGTACGCCTTTGTATCTTGGCCCTGCACTGGGTTCCATCGGAGCACCACTTCTAGAATGGCATTCCTAGGTTTCAGCTATCTCTGTGCCAAATTTCGTCATGGTACGCGAAAATGCAGCGCCTAAATTCCGGCTTAGGCCCCGAACTATTAGATAAAAACATATAATACTTATTGGTGTATTTAAGTTACTATTTTCTTAAAATACAGTTAAATATTACTTAAGTCTTATTTTTCATCCTGGTTTGGCTTTCTAAAGTACTCGGAGGGAACATGCTTAGACCCATTGCAGTTGACAATATCTTTTTATTTTTTTCAGCTGATTCTCGTAATCGGTGGTTTCTTTACATTTAGGATACACATATTTAACGGGAACAACCATCCTTTGACCACGACAGTTGCTAAATAACTAAAATGAGCCACCCATTGATGAGATTCTAAAATTCGATGGGTTATTATACAGCTTTGAAGTACCATTTAACTGTTTCTTCTCATTTGGATATTAGTTGACTCTTCCATTTGCTCATCTTCATAAATCCTTCCCTCTTCTGGTTTAATATGTTTCTGACGCATCTCTTCACAAAACTCTGGAGAAAGATGTGTTTGATACTTTAATAAGTATTCCCAGTCGATACGCCATTCATTGTCCCTTATAAAATTTTAGACATCCGTTGATAACGACAAAGAAAAGCCAATAGAGTTTGCTTTTAAACATATACATAAAAGCTTTGCCTAAATTTTGATATCTAGACACATTGGGCCAATGCATCTTATTAATATAGGTTGCCATAAACATATCAGATGATCTTTGTTTGCCACAAATTACTTCCCAGTTCACATGGTCACAAAAACATTCAATAAAGTCCTCTGTAATAACTGGTGACGCAGAGATCTCATCCGACATTTTAATAATACTATTATTTTCAACCATCTTTAAAAGCGTTCGTTCTGAAAGTAAGAGTTTCAACTTATAAATCCTTTTATTTATAGGTTAAAGTAAAAGTAATCTTTGACCTTTGATACTTCTTTTTAACCACAATAGCCTTGTTGAATATATTTCCTAACTTCTTCGTTTTTCTTCTGTTCACAAGAACTATGTTTTGTTACAATCCAATCAGCAGGTCGATGTGGATTTCCGTTTTTCCGTTGGTACAATTAGATGCAACGGGGTTTTTTTATTCTTGGTTTAATCCACTCATAGGTTGGTAACATTGTATTTGGTTGACAAAAAACACCAAGTTTTGATGATCTACACTGTTTAACGGTTGATTATAAAATAAACAACCCAATACGTTCAATCGTTTTAGCATAGATGAAATAATCCTGTATCTATATCTACAGTTTTAGATATATCAGTTTTACTGTGTCTATCGTAGCGATAGGTTGTGCGTGTGAAATGAGAAAATGTTCCCAACCACCATCAATTTATCATAATTTTCGCTGTGATAAATGTGGAAGAGTAGACATAGTTAAAATAAACACACATATTTGTGTGAAATTTGTAGAAATACAAGTCCAGGGAAAAACCAACAACGAAATATTTTCCGAAATACAACAACGAGATGTGGTAAATTAAAATTTAGATCACTTTAAGATGGACTTTTAATATAATTATTGATCAACTAAAATTGACTTTGAACTAGAAGAACTTTTAGAAGAGAAAAGTTATGAAAATGTTCATAAATGGTTAGCAGAATGGATATATTTTGGGTTTGATTCATGCAGATATATAATTGAGGAAAAACTACCAACATTACACCCATTATTACCTACAATATGGAAACCTAAATTAACAGAGGCAGCGCTGGAATATACGAAAATATATCCAAACTACGAAGTGAAAAATTATTTTTAAATTTGATGGTCAAGATGAGTGTGGTTTATATGATGTATATGAATAAAAATATATAATTAAAATATATTTTGAGTTTTTATTTGAAAATTATTTACTTTGCAACATCCTGTACAGCATAAATAACCAGCTGTGTTAGATAAAACAGGAAGGTGTGAACGGGTCATAAGGTTATCATATAACTGCATAAACACCTATAAGATACTCGTGTAATCATTTTTAGAAATTATTTTATTTTTTAACACACAGCGACAATAATTATTATTCAACTAACACCTTTTTCATATGTAAACATACCAGGCTAACCTAGTGAAGCTAAAACTAAAAACCACCCCATTTTACCTACTCTCTCATTCTCATCTAACTCATTGCCTAATTAGCCTCTAGTTGTCACAACTTCTTATACACTTCTTTTAGCCCTAAGGTCATATCAAGTTCACTTTTTCAGCAACAGGCGGAGAAGTGGATGGCATAGTTACCATTTAATATAGAACCCGCGCAACTACACAACTCGAATTTTTTAAAGATGGTGTTATTTACGTGGGCCATAAAATAGACAAAGATGGGTTACATAAGTGTCTGGATAAAGTAGAGGCGGTTTTACAAGCACCTTTTCCTACAAATGTTACACAGTTAAAGTCTTTCTAAGATGTTGTAAATTATTATAATAAATTTATTCCGAATGCTTTGTCCGTGTTAAAACCTTTGTACAATTTATTAAAAAATGGGGTTTCTTGGAATTTTTGATAAAAATTGTGAAAATAGTTTTGCTGAAATAAAAAAAAATTTAAGCTCAGATAGTGTTCTAGTATATTTTAATCCCACTTTGCAAGTCCATTTATTTGTGAATGGTTCTCAGTATGGTTTAGGAGCTGTCCCCATGCATAGGATCGAAAATAGCTTTAGACCCATAGCATACGCGTCAAGGACCAAATTAAGAAAAATTGAAAAAGAGGCCGCTGTTATAATTTTTGGGGACAAGAAATTTTTTCAATATATTTATGAAAGGGTTTTTATTTTACACACAACCAATTGGTTACAATTTTTGGTACTAAAAAGAGTATTCCAGTTTATGCTGCAAATAGGTTGCAACCTTGGGCTCTTATACTTTCAGTTTGAAGTCGATTTTGTCGAACAAAAATTTGGAAGAAGATAACAGTTTTTATGTGATTAATTTCTTAACTGAAAATAAAGAAATTCCTATAGATTTTGATTTAATAAAAGAACAGACACTCACACCAGTATTTGCTAAGGCGTAAGTTTAAGTCTAGGTTTTGGTTTAAGTTTAAGGTTTAGGTTTAAAATTTAAATGTGCACTGGTTTGGAAAAATTGATTTTTTTCCGAAACAGGCCGCAATTGATTTGGTATTTTTACCTGTATGGACGATAAAATGTCCCAAAAATTAAAATTTAAGACGATTTGTTCTTGAAATGGACCATATAGACCAGAAAAAAGAAGAAAACATGGAAAACTGATTTTTCTACAACTGTATACTTTAGACTTCTACGTCACTTTCAACCCCTGGGTCATGGGATTCCGACTAAAAATCGTCCTAAATTTTAAGCTACATATAGGGGGTGTTATCTCATTGTAAATTGAAAACAATCACGTTTTTGTTAATCTATTTGTTAAAAGTGTAAAATTTGATCATATTTAGGAACGATATGACAAAATTTTATACGATTTTTAGCTTCAATTAACTATTAATTCTCATATCTCTTTTACATTTTAGCATGTAGCTATTAAACGATATTTGCCTTGACGAGGAAAGTAAAAAAAAAACGATCTTCAGATTAAAATCCAAATAAACTCACACGCGATTTGTTTATTTGCAAATAATATTTAAATTAATATAATAAAAAATGTTTTTATTTATTTATTTATTTATTTATTTCAATACTTTTAAAATACAAATATAAATTATTTGGACAGTAAATCTTCTCTAAATAAGGATTTCTGTTGTGAGTTTGCTTCCTGATTATGCTTACTAGTTTAAAAAATCTGTGACGGTTGCTTTTGAGATTTTATGCTCTAAGTACTAAATAAAACTAAATAATTAGTTGAGGAAGACCACAATTTGGTTTTTCCTTTAATTAGTAGATTAAAAAGTAAAGCGGACTGTTGAAAAAATCAATAGCTACCTAAAATTCACATATTTTGTAATATTAATGAAAATTTAGACAGAAATTTTATTAAAGGCTCAAGTAGAGTAGGGGGCAATTCGTCGCGGATAATTCGCCGCGGGGACAGTTTGCCGCGAGATTTTTTGTTTTACGATATTACTATTAATTGTTTAAACAGTTTTTTGTAACTTGACGTCATATAATATACTTGTTGGATCATAACTATTTTCAAACTTTTCCAAATAGGTATTTGGTGATTAGTATACAATTGAACATTTTTTTTTATAAGAAAAATAAATAAAATGGCGGATCCAAAATGGCGGATTTTTCCATTTATGAACCAATATGCATCAAACTCGGAACTTTACGATCTTTCAGGTCGCTGATTATTATTTTTAACTAAAACTAAAAAAAATCAAAATGGCGGATGAAAAATTGCGGACTCTCCCATTTATTAACCAATATGCATCAAATTCGGAACTTTAGGGTGTTTCAGGTCCCTTATTATGATTTGTAACTTAATCTTAAAATAAATCAAAATGGCGGTTACAAAATGGTGACTTTTTCCATTTATAAACCGATTTGCATTAAACTCAGAACTTTGAGATCTTTTAGGTCGCTAATTATTATTTTTTACTTATACTAAAAATAAATTAAAATGGCGGACTTTTCCATTTATGAACCAATATACCAAAATATTTTGCTTTAAAAGTCCAATTTTTTTTTTAATTTCAGTGTTTTTCGTACTAAAAAGTATTAAAAAATGCATTGCTTTAAAAGTATTTTGTGCTAAAAACTAAGTCTGCTGGCCTGATAAAGGCCTGTGTGACACCGCGGTGCTACTAAATCACTTGCAACAATGAACAATAAAACAAAATCCGGCATTTTTGATCCGCCATTTTGATTTTTTTATACTTGAGGTGAGGTGAAAAATAATAATCACCGACCTAAAACACCCCAAAGTTCCAAGTTTGATGTATATCGGTTCATAAATGGGAAAATCCGCCAATTTGTATCCGCCATTTTCATGTTTTTAAATTTGAGTCAAAAATTGTATTGAGTTACCTTAAGCGCCGCGACGTTTCAAGTTTGAGGCAAATCGGTTTATAAATAGGAAGGTGCACCATTGTGGATCCGCCATTTGGATTTTTTTAAAGTTTAAGTTAGAAATCATAATCAGCGACCTGAAACACCCTAAAGTTCCGAATTTGAAACACATTGGTTTATAAATGGGAGAGTCCGTCATTTTTGATCCGCCATTTTGATTTTTTTATAGTTTAAGGTAAAAATAATAATCAGCGACCTAAAAGATCGCAAAGTTCAGACTTTGACGGAAATCGGTTCTTAAATGGGAAAATCTGCCATATTTTTATCCGCCATTTTGATTTTTTTTTTTAAGTTGAGGTTAGATATCATAATAACTGACCTGAAACACCCTAAAGTTCCGAATTTGATGCATATTGGTTCATAAATGTGACAGTCCGCCATTTTTGATCCGCCATTTTGATTTTTTTAGTTTAAGTTAAAAATAATAATCAGCGACCTAAAAGATCGCAAAGTTCCGAATTTGATGCATATTGGTTCATAAATGGGAAGATCCGCCATTTTGGATCCGCGAGTTTATTTATTTTTCTAATAAAAAAAGTGTTGAATTGTATACTAACCACCAAATACCTATTTGGAAAAGTTTCAAAAAAGTTATTATTAAACAAATAAAGAAATATTTTATATGAAGTGAAAAAATTATATTTAATTTTAATAAAACATTTAATACATAAAAACATAAAATACAACATTTAACCTAACCAGATTTCGTACAATGATAGTAAATATTCAACTGCATTAAAACAATAATTTGGCTTTTTCATGATACTTAGACGACTGGTCGCAAGGACCAAGTCGGCTTTGCCCGAAGGGGAGAAAACTAGAGATATCCCAAAAAAAAATTACCCCAAAGTTAAATTCGCCCCGTGTGGGAAAACACACGTCTATTGAACTAAAACAAAGGAAAAAAAATCGCCACACGCTAGAAGCTTACCTTCTTCCAAAATTTCACTCGCGGCCGCGGCTTTTCTTGTGGTTGGAATTTCGGTGTTAAACTTAAACCCACGTGTGACTTCTTTCAGTGTCTTGTCGGAAGTGATTTCTTCATTCCCCTGTCAAACACAGGGTGGCGCTTCAAACTCCCAGCGTGTGTAAAATGCGCATAATTTTTGCCAAAATGATCAGGTGATCAAAAAAAAATAACTTTTAACAAAGAGAGAAATTGAAAAAAATAGTTCATTTCTCAAAGTGGAGTTTGCGAATTACAAAGAAAAACTGAATGTCTTCTCCACTAAAGTCTTTATTGTTTCGGCTTTTATTTAGTTTCGAGTCTAAAGAGACCCATTATCAGCTAAAACAAGTTAAACAAAGAAGTGTAACTACATCCGAAGCAACTTTAGTGCCTATTAAATAGATTAAACTGAGATAATAAAATTAATTTGAAGGGGATTAAATAATCACTTTCAGGTTCAGTAGTGTACCCTGAAAGTGACCACCCCCCTCCCCCATCATCTTTGTTCATTCCGGGTTATTATTTATTTAAAAAATAATTTATTTTGTTTAATTTTATTTTTTAAGCATTTTTTTGTTTTTACTTTATTTTTAAATACGGCCTTTTGAATTAATTAGGCCATAATTGGGCTTCCTATAAGTTACTCTAATCAATCATAATTAAATGGTTAATTAGTTGTTAAAATAATTATAATCATAACAAAAACATTTCATGTAAAAAAAAGCCAAGTACGCGAAAATGGCATTCCGTAAAAAGAATTGAGATAAAAGTAAAGCCAAGTTCTCCAATACAAATGAAAGGTTCTTACTAGTTTGGAAATGTTTTTTTAAACTTTGCTATTACAGCCAAACTTCTTTATTTTCAATTTAGCACTGTGCCTAAGAATCATTTACAGCCATAATAGCCAAGTTTAGAAAAATATTTCCAAACTAGTAAGAACCTTTCATTTTGAAATTTGTATTGGAGAACTTGGCTTTACTTTTATCTCAATTCTTTTTACGGAATGCCATTTTCGCGTACTTGGCTTTTTTTTACATGAAATGTTTTTGTTATGATTTCACTTCTTTTTTAAAGGAGTTGGATAATACTTAATTTTTAAAGGCTTTTAAATTTTTTTCCATGGTTTTATCTTAGTTCCTATTAGCCTTCCAAAGCTCAGCTCTCTAGCGTTTCTGAAAGTGCACAATGTTACTTTTACATAACTTTACATGTATAGGAGAGGGAAATAAATTAAAATTGTCCTGTTTTTAAATTTTGTCCTATAGTTTTATTATAGTTCCTATAGCGTAGTCTAGCGTTTCTGGAAGTGGGTAATGTTACTTTTACATAACTTTACATTTATAGGGGAGGAGAGTAAATGAAAATATTGGACTTTTTAAATTTTTTCCCATGGTTCTATCATAATTTCTATCAGCATTCCAATGCTCAGCTCTCTAGCGTTTCTGGAAGTGGACAATGTTAGTTTTATATAAATTTACATTTATAGGAGAGGGAAGTAAATTAAAATGTTGGTGTTTTTAAATTTTTTCATATAGTTTTATCATATTGTCATTCAGTCTTAAAAAGTTCAGCTCTCTAGCATTTCTGGAAGTGGGCAGTGCTACTTTTGCATAACTGTACATTTATAGGGGAAGGAAGTAAATTAGAATTTTGGGGTGTTTTCAATTTTTCTATAACTTTATCATAGTTACTATCGGTCTTTCAAAGCTCAGCTCTCTAGCATGTCTTTAAGTAGGCAATGTTACTTTTACTTAACTTTACATTTATAGGGGAGGGAAGTAAATTAGAATTTTTGGGTTTTTTGATTTTTTCCTATAGTTTATCATAGTTCCTATCAGTCTGCCAAAGCTCAACTCTCTAGCATTGCTGGAAGTGGGCAATGCTACTTTTACATAACTTTAAATGTATAGGGGAGGGGAGTAAATTAAAATTTTGGGGTTTTTTGATTTTTTCCTATATCATAGTTCCTATCAGTCTGCCAAAGCTCAACTCTCTAGCATTTCTGGAAGTGGGCGATGCTACTTTTACATAACTTTAAATGTATAGGGAAGGGGAGTAAATTAAAATTTTTGGGTTTTTTAATTTTTTCCAGGGGTTTGGTCATAATTTCTATCAGTCTGCCCAAATTTCAGCTTTGTAGCATGTCTGGAAGTACAGTAGAATATTGATGATCTATACATGAGTGAGTGAGTGAGTGGCAATTTCGATGTTTTTTGAAATTTCGTAACTACTTTACTACTTTATGGAATTCCATAAAACTTGGAGGGGTTGTTAACTCCATGAAGGTCTACGACTGTGCAAAGTTTGAGATTCGTAGCTTTTTCCGAAGTAGAGCTTTAGGTAGGTCAAGTATCGGCAGAAATGTTTCAAGAAAAGATGGTTACGGCGCGCGAACTTGGCGAGGCACTGCCGTGCCCTCAGATTAAAAATAAAATCTTAAATCCATTTTTCTACTTTTAAATTAAAATAAAAATACACCAGTGAAACTCCCTTAGCGCCCCTCTAAAAGTTAAAACTGGACATGTTTGCGCAAACTCGCTTGTGAATTCAATAATGAAAAATATAGGCTTTCGCGCCTTCAACGAGTCTCTCACGGTCAACCGACAAGTTTAAGAATAAAGAAAAACAATGCATTTTTTCTGATAAAGGCCGCTTGACATGGTGAATGACGCGCTGCAAATATTTGTAAGCAAAAAATTTCGGTCAAATTGTGCCTGCAAAAAATCTTCTTTTCGTTTGACATTGTGCATGGCCATGCATTGATTCCCCAGAATCTAGGTAAAAATTCCCCAGTTTGCATGCAAAAAAATGGCACCAGACCGATAAAAATGGATTGCCTGCAACAATCAGCTGGATTTGTACCGCGCATGCACCTAGGCAAAATTTCATGCATTTGCCTGCAAATTTTATTGTCATGCACCATGTCCAGCGGCCTTAAGAAATACGTGACAATGAATTTCGCCTGCACGTTTTTCGGCTGTGAATAATATCATCAATATATTTAACATTAAACTAAACACACAATAAAATTTTCACTTTTGCTAATTAGCGCGAATACACGTGTGCTAAATACTATTGGAGGAATAGAAGCTGGACACATGGAGTCATCCCTCTTGAAGGCCTTCCACGATATGGAATGAAGACAACACAGTAGTAAGTGATTATATTTTTAGTGTCGAAATTCGCTTATAAAATTATATTAACAATAATAACTTTAGTGCTAAGTTTGAGCGGAGCTGGTTTTTAGCAATCATATATTTTTATTTAGGGAAATTTCTACCCTTTCAGCCTAATATTATCGGCCAACTTAAATGCTTGTAAAATTAAAGAAAACATAATCCATAATAATTCTAAAAAATAAAATAAAATATAAAATTCTAATTTCGAAATACAGTCCATTTTGCAAACCAATTATAACTGGGCGAGAAGTAGACATTTTTGGTCCCTCCGACCCCAGATGATTTTTTTTTCCTTTTACAATATAGAATTAAAAATTTGCGAAAAATAAAATAATAATTTTTGCAGTTTTTTAATTCGTGAAATCAATGACCTTGTTAAAATAAAATCCTTTTAAAGCTGCACTAAAACGAATTTGTAGGTGTGTCAGTAGTCTAAAAATATCTTTGCGATAAAAGAAAAAAAGACTGTGATACCGTACGAATTGGATAGGTCAGTTTTTTCGCTAGTTAGTTATTCTTGATTAAAAATTAAAATAGCACAATATTTTGTTTTTTCTTAATTTTTTAATAATAAAAAATGGCAAACGCAGAAAAAATTAAAAAACGTACAGTTCAGCGCGATAACGAATATGATAAGCTTGAGGATATTTTTAACACAGCTACAGAAGCAAAAACTGATGCTTCAAAAAAGGGAATTTTTGAGGTCGTAATTGAAGATATTGAGTTGATCCGTGAGGAGTTCGTAAAACATCACACTGCGTTAATAAATTACGTTTTCTCCGATGTGGAGGAGATCAGGTCAGCTACTAAAAAAGTGCTTGATTTTAATAAAAAATACGCAGAAAATAAATCAATTTTTAATATAATTTTTTCAAATGGAGTTAACAAAGCAACTAAGCAGAGGCTTTCGATAGGGGCGAGTTCCCCTCAGCAACTGCCAGCGGGGGCGAGTAACTCTCATATAAGGTTAGAAGAAATTAAACTTTTTTTACGAGTTGTTTGAAAATTTAGTGAATAAAAATCCAGCGTTGTCAAATATGGCTAAACTTACGCATTTGGTTAATCACTTAAAGGGTCCCCCATTTGAAATGGTAACAACGTTGCCACTTTGCGGAGCAAATTACGCAATCGCTTATGGCAAATTGGTCAAGCGATACTTAAATAAGCGCCTCTTGGCAAATGAATATTGGAGTTCCATAGAAAATTCACAAAAAATTAAGTACCCCAATGCCTTAAGGAACTTGCTCGATACATTTTCTAAAAATCTAGAAGCCTTGAGAGGGATGCAAATTGACGTAGATGGCTGGGATTACATTCTTATGCAAATGCTTTTAAAAAAAGTAAACACCAAAAACATTCAACCGTAAACACTGACTTAATAACGCGTTTTGAAATTTTTCATGGCAAGTCTAGCGAAATACCTCAATATCAGGTAGTTTATGATTTTTTTGATAAGCAGTGTGAAGCGCTTTTTTCCACTCAATGCTCATTGCCTGGTTTAAGTAATCAAAACTCTCATAATTCATTTGAATATAAAAATAAGTCTCCTAGATTTAGAAAAAATCCAGCAAACAATAATTCGCAAAAATCCATGCTTAGTAAAAGTAATAATAGCGGCAACAGCGCGGAGTCATTTTGATTTTGTTGCAATAGCAACCGTCATTTAATTATATCATGTCCTGATTTTAAAGTAAAAATCCTAAGGAAAGATTTAATTTGGCGAAAAGTAAATCTTTATGCATTCTATGCCTAAGCAATTTACATAAGACATCTTTTTGTAAGTCACAAATTACGTGTGAACAGTGGCGTATAAAGGGGGCCCAGGCCCCCCCCCTAAGCTAAGATTTTTTTGATATTTTTCACATATTTCATGATCACAAACATAAAATAGCATAAAATACGGCCTCATGAGGTCTCGGGCCCTCCCCGAAACTGTCTCGCTCCATTCCGAAACTTATTTCTATATACGCCACTGCATTTAAATTTCAAAAACGTCACCACAGTTTATTGCACTTTTTAAATAATAATAATGGCAGCACTGGCGAACAAAATGAGCACGCTAATTTGGCTTTTTCGCTTAATCAAAATCAAAATCAAAGTACTGCAATTGAGCAGTGCTGCAATGCGACTTTAAATAAAAAATCGAATAGCGCGCCTACGATGCTCTCCACAATTTTGGTTAATATATTAGATGCAAAAGGAGAATATCAAACTGTGCGTGGGATTTTGGACACCTCTATTAGTTTTTTGAGTCAAAGTTGCGCAAACATGTTAGGTTTACCGCGCACTCAAAATTCTACTATAATTGAGGGCATAGGGGAAACTTCTTTCAACTCTAAGTTAGGAAGTGTTTACTTAACACTGCGACCAGTGGACAAAATCTGTCCGGTTTTAAATGTGCAAGCTGTTATTTTACCCCGTATTTGCTCAAATATTCCTAGTAATAATGTTTCTATACAGAACTGGAGCCATGTTAAAAATATTAAATTGGCAGATCCGACTTTTCATAAGCTGGGGTCTATACAACTTTTAATAGGGGCAGATCTTTTTACTCACATTATTCAAGATTGACGTATTTGTGGGAAGAATTCTAATGAGCCCACGCTTTTAAATACCATTTTTGGTTATATAGTCATGGGAAAAATTTACTCAGATTACAACCCCAAATTTAATTCATTTTTAAGCCATATTACTTGCAAAACTTTAAATGAAAATATTGTTAAATTTTGGGAGTTAGAAAACATCCTTCAAAACACATTTTTGTCGCCTGAAGAGGAGTTATGTGAACAAATTTTTCTTGACTCTGTCTCTCGAGATTCTAAAGCCCGCTACACTGTTTCTTTGCCCTTTAAGGAAAAAATTGAACCTACTTTTCCTGGCAGTAAACAGTTAGCATTAAACAGATTTTTATCATTGGAACGCAAGTTGTTAAGGAATCCAGATCTCTATAAGAAATACTCTGATTTTATAAGGGAGTTTTTGGAGTTGGATCACATGGAGATATTGCAAAATCCTGACGATAGCGATAAAAACTTTTATATTCCTCATTTATGCGTGGAAAAACCTGAAAGTGTAAGCACTAAGCTAAGGGTAGTTTTTAATGTGAGTGCTACCAGTCCAGGAAGTCCTTTGGCCCTTAACGAGACTTTGCTTGTAGGACCAAATTTGCAAACCGACATTAGCTAAATCTGAAAAACATAAATAACCCCTTGCGAGTAAAGTTCTTTTAAATGACATTTTCGTCGATGATATCTCGAGTGGGGGGGATAATTTAAGGAATGCAATAGAACTTAGAGATCAACTTATTTTATTGCTTAAAAGTGGGGGGTTTGACTTGCATAAATGGGCTTCCAATGACCCAAGATTTTTAAAGGGTTTGCCTGATGAATTTATAAATCCGAATGCGCTACAGTTTGATTGCGATAATTTAACCAAAGTTTTGGGACTTCAGTGGCAGCCCAATTCTGACTATTTTACTTTCAATACTACTCCTCAGGAACGAAATTGTACTAAACGTCAGATTCTTTCGGAACTAGCCACCTTTTTTGACCCATTAGGAATGGTTTCACCAATAACTTTTTTCACAAAATGCCCTATTCAAAAACTTTGGATAAAAGGGTTAAATTGGGATGACCACGCCCCCGCGGAAATAAGTCAAGTTTGGTCTCGCTATAAAGCCGAATTGCCGCTCTTAAAAGAATTTAAATTAATGCGCCACATAAATATTAGGGACCTATTGCAATAGTGCCAGGCACAAATTGTGCCGGGCATTATATTGACAGTTTCTCATTATAAGAACAGCTGTGTCCTTTCAAAATTAGGCCTTTGTGTATTATACGAGCCGGATTTAATAGTGACGCCACTATTAATGGAAAATAAATGACAGGATTTATAAATTCGACTTTGGTATGTCAATTTTGAAAGATCAACTGTCAGTTTGTAATGCGAAACTGTCAATATAGTGCCCGGCACAATTTGTGCCTGGCACTATTGCAATAGGTCCCTATTTTTTCTGGCAATGCTTCTTACGAAGATCACTCCTTTGCAGACGCAAGCACACTTGGTTACCCATCAGTTTGCTATTTAAGAGTTTGCTGTAAGAATAAAATTTCGGTCTATTTTTTATGTAGCAAAACAAGAGTAGCTCCTACTAAAAATATTTTGAGCATAGCTCGCTTGGAATTATCAGCCACTCTCTTAGCAACTCGCCAATTTTGTTTACGAAGCTTTCAACAACCATATAAAAATAAATACAATTATTGGTTGGTCAGATTCAACAGTAACTTTGTGTTGGATTAAAGGACACCCTTCTCGTTGGAAGACCTTCGTTAGCAATCGCAAGCATTTTCTCGCGTTGCAACGGTTTTAAAACACTGTTTCAATCGATACGTCATTGATTGGTGACGTCACAACTCTGAAATATCGTGTTATTTATGCTTAAAAACAATTGGAAACCCAATACCATCTGTATTTCCGCCTAACAATTTGGTAACTTCCAAAAAAAGTTAAAAAGGTTTTGTTTTTTAATTATTTATTATTTCAGTTTAAATAATGATATTTCCCGCTCGTCCGCAAGCCTTTCTTTAGTTTCAAACCAGCAGCGCATGCGTTTTTTGCCTAAAGTCCACAAGCTACCTTTTTTATATTTTTTATAATGCTTCTCACTCTTTTCAACAAAGACAGAAATAGAAGACGTTCGTTGTCGACTAGCCATGGCAGCTAACTTCTCGTCCAAGAGATAATTTTTTTGACAAATCTTGCGTTCTAGACGTCTATTCTTGAAATCTTTCCCGGAACGATCTACTGAAATCACACAATCCGTATTCTTGAGCTCCTAAATTTTAAGATAACTTGATTGGATGGATGGAACTTTATTGGGTCGACCCAGTAGAACAAAGGTATTTTGTATTAAAAGCATGCGCATTAACACCGAGAAAACAGCAAACCTTTATCGTAAACGTGTTCTTCGAGGTAGTCACGAACTAGGAGCACGGATCACCTAATCCGTGCTAGGAGCTAAAAATTGTGTAAATTTTCCCAACTTCGCCTGTGTCTGCTAATTTGTCCTTTCGCTTAGTTACGTAAAAACTACTTTTTTCTCTTTCGTAACAATATAAATCTATTCTGCAAAGAAAAATACTCTGCCAATCTATGGGCACCTAAGCTCACACTAGGTACTACAGTTATAGTGTACGTGTGAGCTAATATAACTAAACACTAAAATATATTTTGTTGAACTCCAGACTCAATTACCTTTCGTTTGATACCACACAAGTCATGTTTTGACTTAAACTTTAATTTTTCAAATCTACCCCCAACCTTTTTTTTAAACTAAAATGTATTTTGTTTAACTCCACACTCAATTACCTTTCGTTTGATATCACACACGCCATATTTCCACATAAACACAAATTTTTTAAATTTACCCCCACCCTTTTTTTAAAAGTAAAATGTATTTTGTTTAACTCCAGACGGAATTACCTTTCGTTTGATATCACACATGCCATATTTTTACATAAACTCTAATTTTTGAAATATACCCCCACCCTTTTATTTGACTTTTGTTTGGTGGATTTTGTTCATTTTTAAATGGGACCATCTCTACCCAAAACCTAGCGTAGGTACCAAATTTCATTAAAATCGGGCAAGCGATTTTTGAGTTATGCGCGTTGGTCGTTACAGACAGACGGCGCAACAAAAAAGTTTCAAAATCATCTGAAACGCAAAGATATATAAAAATTTTTGAAATCGGAGCAACTTTTTTTTTCTCGAAAAAATTAGGATCACAATAGCTCACACTACTATAGTATAGTAGTAGTGTGAGCTAAAAATGTACTTGCAAAAAATACCAATGTTACCTAGTTTTTTAAAGTTTTTAAATTCTCGTTTTTTGTTTGCATTAATTTACAGGATGTAAATGGAATGAGTCATAAACTTTTTTTTGGTTATAAATTTTTATAAATGTCATAGAAAACGCAATATTTTTGTTGCTGTTTTATGTTATTAGAAACAGGTCTCTAGGCACATCATATCATTAATATTTTTAAGTTTATATTGGCACAAACAAAATATTTAATTTTTTTTAATACTTTTATCATTTTAGGAGATAACTTTGACTTTCTCCTTAACTTGCCATTTTATCCAAAAAAATCACATTTTCTAATAATGAGCCAGATAATCATTTAGCATTGCCGAATTTTATTTTTTTTTAAATTTTTTCCCTTACTCCTCAATTAATAATCCTACATTTTAAAAACAGGACCTCCATGTTATATGAGGTTTTTTCTTATTTTGGCATCCTCTATCATACCGTTTACACCTGCTTATTTTTATAATCTAGAAGCAAAAAAAATGTCGTCCTAAAAGATTATATGTCGAAACTTAATTTTTGCCTCAGCGCGGTAGAAATAAAAGAAAATTTTACCGATCCCATATCGCCGCCAAACCAACTTGCCGCTGATCCATTTCGCCACCGGGAAAACTAGCCGCCGCACAGAGGGGCCAAATGTAGCTAATTTTGGAAATAATTATTTAACCACCCAAAATATTAGAAACAAAAATAATTTGTATTGGTTATTGTGATATAGGTTAAAATGCACCTGTTTAATATTTTATAAAGCTTTAATATTTGTTTTTTTTACAGGGTGATTTAAAAATAGTTTTTTTAAAATAAATTTAAGGACTTTTACACAAAAAAGTAATTACGACTTAAACATTTATTAAAAATGAGTTTCAAAATTCTACATTTTATAATATTTCAGTTTAAGTTATTTAACCTGGCTCATAATATACAGTATGTCCGAAAAGTCTGGAATCACCTTTTTTTCTAAACTTGGAGATAAAATCATGGACACCTCAATTTTGAAATAGGAAGAGAAGTTACCTAAAAATACTATATTGTACAGAGTGTCATCAATAAGACATATGCATGCATGCATCATTTTCTAAAAAAAGGAATTTAATGTAAAGGCTTTTTGGATAAAAGTTGTTTATTTTTTGCTTGCATTATGCTATTCTCTACATACAATATTAGGTTTAGGTTTTGTATTAAAGATCATTGTAAAAAAATGACATAAGGGCAAAATTTATGTTAAAATAAGACCTATTCATATTATCTAACAAATTAAAAAAAAATTGCATTACAAGTCTTTAGGCGTTTTTTATGGTAAATTAATTTTTATCGTTCAAGATGTCAGAGTTAATATTATTAAAACATACAAAAAAACGACCATTTCACGAATTTTGACCGTTTATATCTCAAAAACTGTACATAGAAAAACTTAACTTTACTTATATTTTTTTTTGTTACATACCCCACTATAACATACTAAAACTATAGCCAGTTCAACCCAGACAAAAATTCCCCATAAGGCCTGTGTAAACTAGTGCGTGATCTTTTGATAATCCACATACTAAAGTAACTGTAACCGCTACCATAATTCACTTGGCTTTTTATAGGCCTAAAAAGTTGTTTATATCAATTTTCGAACGAAGCTTTTCCTAATTTTTACGCGTCCGCCATCTTTAAATTTAATGAGTTAATCAAATTTATGTTAAAAAACTATCAATCAAATTTTTAGTCAATTAAACACTTTTTATTTAATAAAAATTCGTTAATAAACAAACAAGTTTTATATATATATAGTTTTATAGTTTATATATTATATTTTTAAGATGTAAGTATAGTTTAATTTCTTTTACTTGGGTTGTATGTAGGCACTTTATTTTTAATATTAAAAATCTCAAAAAGGCGCAAGAAAGCGCAGCCATTTTTTTTTTCATTTTGTTAAGAAACATTCAATTAACAAAAAAGTGACAATAGTTTTGCTTCACAAAATTTTATCACACACTAAATTATATTTTTTATATTTTTTTAACTTAAACTCTAATAATAATTGACTTCTTAGTTTAAAAAATATGATTACTCTATGACAACCTACAGCTAGATATTGGTATTTAGTGTTTTTTGGTTAAATTGCCTGTGCTGAATGTCTCCATCGTAAAAAAAAATATAACACTTCATATAATTAGAGAAAGTAATACATAATTATTCAATAATTTGTATGTAATTATCATAAAAATTAAACAATCGCTTTTTAAAGTGTCAAACTCACGTCATACTAAAAAACAAGTGAAAGTACTGTGTTGCATTTTCAGCGCCCACTAGTTTGCTACATAATTTGAGTTCCAGATATTGTATATGTCTATTTGTGTTTTTTTAGTTTCTTCCACTTTTACACCCGATTGGTCCCTTTGTGCGCCGTCGCGGTTTTAGTTTGAAATTTTATTCTGAATAGAAAATATTTATCGGTAAAACAATTATTTTTTTAAATAATTATAAAAAAAATTTCTTTCTTTTTTCACAAAGCAGTTTTTAAGTTCTTTTAATTTTTTTTTTAAACGATTTTTCTTATTTTTTGAGGAGGCTAGTGGTATCTGGACATAATTTAGGTTAGCACGCCAAACAAATAAAATTGAAAAGAAGTAAAAGTGAATCGGCCTCGGCGAATTGTCCTGACCCCTAAAAAAACTGCACTGTAAAATAATTTATTAGTAAAATATTACCTTCATCCAGCTAACAGTACACATTGGAGCTGAGATTACTTTATTATTATGTAGGCTAACAATTGTTACGTAACAAAGTTTAACATCTTATCAAATTTTGTAAAACTCCACCCCTGTACCCGTTATGTAATTTATGGACTGCCCTAAATCACAAGAAAAAAAAAACACAAATTTTAATCAACCAGCTTCTTTCTTTAGCTCACAGAACAGGAAATAGTCATGAAAATACTCCAAATAAGTCAGCTGTCCTAGGAGCGTATTATCTCAGGCTTTGATTGGCTGAAATCAATTAATCAGAGCCCAATAAAGGATAAATCCGAGCGGATGAAACGCGCCATGGACACCCACCCTTTATAAATCTGCAACGTAATAGAAGAAAAGCTCATTTTCCGAAAATTCAGTACGACGCAACCACAAATTTGTTAGGTGATCCGTGTTAACAGGGACTTATTGCAATAAGGCCAGGCAGTAATAGTTCCGGGCACTATTCTGATAGTTTTCCATTCAAAACTCACAGTTGTTCTTTTAAAATTGACATACCAAAGCCAAATTTATAAATCCAGTCCTTTATTTTCCATTAATAATGGCGGCACTATTAATTCCGGCTCTTATAATACACAAAGGCCTAATTTTATAATGCGAAACAGTCAGAATAGTGCCCGGCACAATTAGTGACTGGCTTTATTGCAATAGGGACTTACTGCAATAAGGCCAGACAGTAATAGCGCCGGGCACTATTCTGACAGTTTCCTATTAAAAACTAACAGTTGATTTTTCAAAATTGACATACCAAAGTCGAATTTATAAATCCAGTCACTTATTTTCCACTAATAATGGCGGCACTATTAATTTCTGCTCTTATAATACATAAAGGCCTAATTTTGAAAAAGACAGCTGTTCTTATAATGCGAAACTTTCAGAATAGTGCCCGGCACAATTACTGCCTGGCTTTATTGCAATAAGTCCCTAATAACAGTAAAACAATAAGTCCCTAATAACAAGGTATGGGCTAAAGCCGACTGTCTATTGAGCGTATGATTCGCGTGGATTTTTTTTCTCCGGCTTTGATTGGTTCAAATTTTTTAATCAACCAATCAGAGCCCCAGAAAAGAAAAATCCGCTCGGATAATACGCTTAATGGACACCCGACATAAGATTGTTCCCGCTCCATAATAGAACACTCACATTTTGTATGGTCGGGAATCGGACTCCTGACGGGGTGAGCGAAGTTAGGCACAAACTTATCAAACGCATGACGTCAACCGATACGTCACTGTTTTAAAACTTTTTTAAAATAGTTAGGAGCGAGAAAACAGTTCGGGTCTCTATGATTCAGGAAAAAATTCCGCCCGATTCGTGGAACTATGTTCCTACCTCTTTAAATCCAGCTGATGTGGCTAGCCGGGGCGCCTTTCCCTCTTATTAAACCATGATCTGTTTTACAGTGGCCCAGATTTTTTATGTAGAAAATCTGAGCAATGGCCTGCACAAAAAAGTTTATCTGAAAATAGCGAAACTAAAGCAGAAGGAAGGTCCGCCACTGTGCTTTTTACCATCAATAAAAATGCTAAATTATTATGAGATAATTTTGAATAAATTTTCGAGCTTTTCCACAATGTGTCGAGTTTTAACATATGTTTTTCGATTTTTATGGAATTATTTTAAACCAAAAAATGAACATATAACAGGTTTATTAACATTTTTGGAAATAAATACAGCTCTGATAAAACTCATAAAACATGTTCAAAAATTAGCTTTTTCAAAGGAATTGAAAAAATTAAAAAATAACGAATGCCTTCCAAAACCCTTACAAAAATTAAATCTTTTTTGGATTCAGATGATGTAATAAGGGTGGGTGGTAGATTGCATTATTCGTGTCTGGCTTACGATAAAAAGCACCCCGCGATAGTAAATTAACTTATATGATTATTGAAAACATTCACGCTGGACTGTTGACGGTAAATCATCTTTTAAACCAACGGTATTGGGTCCTCTCATCAAAACGTGCCATCACTCATGTTTTGTCCAAATGCGTAAGATGTTTTAAAGTCAAACCTCAACCATTGCAGCCGTTAATGGGGTCACTTCCTACTGCTCCATTGGAGCAATGCCGAGCCTTTGCCAATGCTGGGGTGGATTTCGGCGGTCCTTTTCAAATTTCACTAGGAAAAACAGTGGGAAAATCTAGGGCTGCAAAAACTAGCAAAGCTTATATTTGCTTATTCGTTTGTCTCGCAACTAAAGCTCTGCATTTAGAGCTTGTGAGTAATCTGACAGCGGAAGCTTTTATTGCTGCGCTGCGCAGGTTATTTGCGCGCAGAGGTAGAGTCCATCAGATGTGGAGTGATAATGCAACTAATTTTGTTTTAGCGAATAAAACACTACTTAATTTAGACCCTTTAAACCCTACTGAGTGGCATTTTATTCCCCCCAGTAGTCGGTTATTATTTATTAAAAAAAATAATTTATTTTGTTTAATTTTATTTTTTAGGCATTTTTTTGTTTTTACTCTATTTTTAAATACGGCCGTTTGAATTAATTAGGCCATAATTGGACTTCCTATAAGTTACTCTAATCAATCATAATTAAATGGTTAATTAGTTGTTAAAATAATTATAATTAAAAATAAAATCTTTAATCCATTTTTCTACTTTTAATTTAAAATAAAAATACACCAGTGAAACTCCCTTAGCGCCCCTCTAAAAGTTAAAGCTGGACATGTTTGCGCAAACTCGCTTGTGAATTCAATAATGAAAAATATAAGCCTTCGCGCCTTCAACGAGTCTCTCACGGTCAAGTTCAAACATAAAGAAAAACAATGCATTTTTTTCTGATAAAAAATACGTGACAATGAATTTCGCCTGCACGCTTTTCGGCTGTGATTAATATCAATATATTTAACATTAAACCAAACACACAATAAAATTTTCACTTTTGCTAATTAGCGCGAATAAGCATGTGCTAAATGTTTCGGTTTCGCAAAAAACCTTTTTTCTTTTAATCTAATTTTTATTATTTTTTCAGAACATTTTATTTTTATTTTTAAAACCCATATTTTGGGTTACAATTGGGTATAATTGGGCTGTAGTTTTACTCAATAGGTTAAGTTAAATTTAAGGCTATATTTAAAACTATCTATTAACTATCAATTTGGCATAGTTTAATATTTAAATTCCAAACGCATTTAATAATAATATTTCTAATTTTAATTCAATCCTCATATTACTACCGCCCTCTGCATATTTTAATTTAAATCGCGTTTTTATTCTTTTTAATAAAATTAGAATTCTAAATTCTTTTTATCAGAAGTGATGCGATTTTCCTATAGAGGGCGAAGAAACACGCTGCAAAAACAAGACAGAACCTAAAAGTCTGTCGCCATTCACACACGCTCTCGATCGGAATATTTTGAACGATCAACGCTTTTATAAAAAATGGTGAACTCTAAAAACCATTATATTCCTCTTAAACTCCATACATTGAAACTCGGGAGTGCTGGACCGCTATAGAAGACTTCTGGCGAATCTGGTGCACCAGTTGGAAGAGATCAAGACATCACCGGTAAGTCCCTCTCCTATAAGATCGCATCATTAATATTTTTCTAATATTTCGCTCTTAAATAGTCATCATATACCAATATTATTTTTATGTCTCAATTAAATTTCACTTCAGAAAGGTACGATTTCGCGTGCGTTCGTATACCCTTCAAATGAAAGCGGAGGACTTGTATAAATACAGTCCGCTAGGTAAACCAATTTTTTGAGCTATCGGAGTGAGACATATTTTTGATCACTTCGATCGCCGGATTTTGATTTTTATTAATTTGAAATTAAAAAATCATCCTTTCTAAAGTGAAACGCAGGTAATATTGGTAATAACATGAGGACTGTTTTTTACAAGAATTTTAAATCTTAAAATATAAAAATATAAATTTATTTACTGCTCGTGTAGTAGGTAACGCCATATCGGTTTTTTTTATAAAATCCTTAGTCTCGACAGTCTAACAAAAAAGGTTTATTCGGTTGTTTTGGATCACTGATCTGAGGTCACCCCGCTATAAACATAAACGCATATATTTTTAGGAATTCTTTCAGTGGTATACTGAAAAAATGACTACGTTTATATCGCTTCTATAAATATTTTAAAAAATTATAAAAATATTTTTAAATTATTTTCGCTTTTAAAATAGCTTTGATTTACAGTTTAATTTTAATAAACGCTTTTAATAAACGCTTTTGATATTCGCTTTTAATAAACGCTTTTATTATAATACAAAATGGTAGCTGAGAACATCAAGAAAATTAAAGTTTTTCGAGATATGGAGGAATCCAATGTTAATGAAATTTTAGCAGTAGCCCTAGAAGCTAAAACTGACGCCACAAAACGCAATACTTTTAAAATTCGCTTTGAAGAACTTGAAGATATTCGCGCGGAGTTTTCAAAAAAGCATTCTACTTTGCTAAATGAAATTTTTGCTGATAAAAATGAAGTCGAATCAGCTAGGAAAAAACTTCACGATTTTCAGAAAAGTGTCACGCAAATTCAAGAAATTTTTAATGATCTTTTTCAAACTTCTGCACACGCTTCTAGTGGTAATCGCCGTCTTACCATGAATCCATATTCTCCGGGTGGTTCGCAACAAAATGAAAATATGTCTTATCATTTACCGAGGATCGATTTAATTAAATTTAATGGAGAATTGAATCAATTTCCAGCTTTTTATGATTTGTTTAAAAGCTTGATTCACGACAATCCAAATATTCCAAATATGCAAAAATACTCTTTGCTTGTTACAAATTTGGAAGGTCCTCCAAAAGAATTGGTCACTCAATTACCCCTCTCAGACGCGAATTATCCTATTGCTTTTGAACAATTAGTAAAACGCTATAAAAATTATCGCCTCTTAGCCCAAACATATTGGAATGCCATTGAAAACGCTCCAAAAGTTAATTCTGAAGACCCTTTAGCTCTCAGAAATCTACTTGATATTTTTACAAAAAATCTCGAGGCTCTTAAAATAGTTGGTTTAGAACCTGATTTTTGGGATTTTATTTTAGCGCAAAAACTGCTTAAATCGGTTGACCATAATATTCAAACCCGCTTTGAAGTTTTCCACGGAAAACCTACGGAAATTCCTTCCTATAGGAGTATCTACAATTTCTTTGATCAACATTGCAACGCTCTTTTTACTGTAAACGCTAGTTCCTCATTTAATATGCAAGTTTCTCTTAGAAATAAACCCGCAAAATCGCAAAATAATAATTTTAAAACGCAATCCGCGCATCAATATAACACGCGACAATCTCCACGTGCCTTTTTTGGTACAAATAATTCGCCGCCAAATCAAACCCCTCAAAAATTAAAATGCCCTATTTGCTCAAGCGATCACGCTTTAAGTTTATGTCCAAATACGTTTCTAAGTCTCCTCAAGAAAGATTTAATTTTCTGAAGGATAAAAAATGGTGCATAAATTGTACTTCTAATATGCATCGCACTTTCCAATGCAAAAGCACATACTCATGTCGATTTTGCCAGAAAAGACACCACAGTTCTTGTCACGTTAATACTCTCGATATAAACGCACCCACTGCCACTGAAACAATTTCAGGCGTCGCGACGTCCAGCAGCGAAGCGCGCATACAGCAACAACCAACAGTCGAAAATTCCCAAAATAACGGTGGTGCATGCTATTCGTTTTATATGAATAATTCCGCTGTACTTTTGTCAACCGCGATTTTTGAAATCAAAGATGTTAGGGGAAATTTTCAGACGGTTAGGGGAGTTTTCGATACTGGGTCGCAGCTCTCATTTTTATCCTTGAAATGTGCAAATAAATTAGGGTTACCCCGCGTATACGTGACTACTGAAGTCCAGGGGATTGGTGACACGCATTTACAGTCAAAATTGGGTTCTGTAAATTTAATTATCAGGCCTTGTAATGACACGCAAACTTTATCGGTTAATACTATAATTTTGCCGCAAATATGCTCTTCAGTTCCTAGCAGTGAGATTAAAATAAATGACTGGAAAATAGTTAAAAATTTGAATCTCGCGGACCCGAACTTTTATAGACCGGGAGCTATTGACATTTTAATAGAAGCTGATTTGTTTCCTTATATAATTCAAGATGGACGAATTTTTGGAAATAATCAGGAACCGATTGCGCTAAATACCATTTTTGGATATATTTTAATGGGAAAAGTTAATTCTCTCGCCACGCAGCAAATTTCACAATAATTTTTTTGTCAAATTTCAAATAAAATGCTAAATGATTCGCTTATAAAATTTTGGGAAATAGAAAATATCCCTGAAACGAAACTTATTCTTTCCCCTCAAGATGATATGTGTGAAAAAATATTTCAAAATACGGTATCTCGTAATGATGAAGGACGCTATATTGTTACTCTTCCTTTTCGCGATAATATTGAACCGATTTTTCCAAATAGTCGTGATTTTGCGCTAAAGAGGTTTCTCTCGCTAGAAAGAAGGTTAATAAAAATGCCGGAAACTTATAAAAAATATTCCGATTTTATGGAAGAATATGTAACACTTGATCACATGGAATTAATCGAAAACCGGGAAGTTACAGAAAAAAGTTATTACATTCCTCATCATCATATTGAACGCCCTGAGAGCTTATCAACTAAGCTTCGAGTCGTTTTTAATGCGAGTACAGTTATGCAATCAAATAACCAAAACATCTCCTTAAATGATACTCTTTATGCTGGTCCTAAATTGCAACAGGACATTTGCAGCATTTTACTTAATTTTCGATTACACGAAGTAGCTCTTTGTTGCGACATTTCTAAAATGTTTCGTGGAATCTTAATTGCACCTCAGCACCAGGATTATCAAAGAATCCTGTGGCGTTCTAATAACTCTAAACCTATTCGCGATTATCGTCTAAAAACTGTGACAAACGGTACTACCCCCGCTCCTTATTTAGCTCTTAGAGTTTTACAGCAATTGGCTGAAGATGAAAAACAAAATTTTCCTCGCGCTTCTCAAGTCTTAATGTCTGACAATTTTGTCGATGACTTTGTAACTGGCGCTAGCTCCGTACAAGAAGCTATTTCGCTTCAAAAAGAGCTTGTTTGCTTAACTCTGGAGGCTTTAAGCTTTATAAATGGGCTAGTAATAACAAAAAAGTTTTAGAACACTTGTCTGAACCCGATATAAACCCAACCGCGCTTTCTTTAGATACGGACGAGACCACTAAAATTTTAGGTCCTAGATGGCAGCCGTGTTCTGATTATTTTTCCTACTCGGTAGAACCCTTGAGTCGCGAATGTACCAAACGCAATATACTTTCTGAAATTTTTAAAATATATGACCCTTTAGGTTGGCTCGCGCCAGTAACCATCTTAATAAAATGTCTAATTCAAGAATTTTGGAAACTTAAATTAGACTGGGATTCCGAAGCACCTGTTGCAATTGTTCGACTTTGGGGACGTTATAAATCGGAACTATCCTTACTCAAAGATTTTCGCTTGCCTAGATTTATAAATAGTTTTTCTGGTAATGCACGCATTGAAATAATCGCATAAAGCTTATGCCGGAATAGTATATTTACGCGTTATTTACAAAAATGAAATATCCGTTTCCCTTTTATGCTCTAAAACTAGAGTTGCTCCTCTCAAATTTACAAGTATTGCAAGACTTGAATTAGCCGCTTGTAATCTTTTAGCTGATTTAGTTCACTTTGTTTTAACCACTTTTGAGTCCCGCTTGAAAATACATCAAGTTTTTGCTTTTAGTGACTCACAAGTAGCACTTTCTTGGATAAGAGCGCATCCTTCTAGGTGGAAAACGTTCGTTCAAAATCGTGTTACACAAATTCAAGATAAAGTACCACCCAAAAATTGGTCATACATCTCAACGTCACAAAACCCCGCAGATGTTGCTTCAAGAGGAGTTTATCCCAGTGAATTAATTAATCACAAATTATTTTTTAACGGCCCTGATTTTTTGAGAAAATCTTACGAATACTGGCCTAAAGACTGTGAACAAAATGACTCTCCTGAAACTCTTTTAGAGGAGAAATCATTGCCTAATTTAACTTTAATTGCAACGCAAAATACAGCTCCTAATTTTTTGGACACGCTTTTAATGGAAAACTCTAATTTTTCTAAAATGTGTAGAGTTTTGGCCTATATTTTACGCTTTTTAAATAATAAATTTTTCTTAGAACCGCCTAATTTAAAAATTAATGAAGATTTTCTGACATTTGTTGAAATAACAAACGCAATTCATTTACTCATAAAAAATGAACAGTCAATTTATTTCTCAGAAGAAATTCACGCTTTAAAAAACAACTTAAAACTAAATAAATCAATGAAAAAATTAAATTTATTTTTAGATCCTCACAATTTAATCAGAGTAGGGGGCAGATTGCATCACTCCTCTCTGCAATATGACAAGAAACATCAAATTTTATTACCACGCAAGAGTAAACTCACCCTCATGATTATCGAACATTTCCATATAAAATATCTTCATGCAGGAGTGAGGACGGGACATTTTTTGCTTACTCAATTGTACTGGATCATTGCCGCAAAACGCGAAATTGCACATGTTTTATCAAAATGTATAATCTGTTTTAAATACAATCCTAAGTCGGTTCAGCCTATGATGGGTTCATTACCGTTTCCCCGCGTATCTCAGTTGAGAGCATTTTTGCACACCGGTGTTGACTACGGAGGTCCAATAAATATAGTCATGAGTCGACATCGTAGAAATCGTACTACGAAGGCTTACGTATGTCTGTTTGTTTGCCTAAGTACTAAGTGCATTCATATAGAAATAGCAAGCGATTTGACCGCTGATTGTTTTATTGCTGCGCTTCGCAGATTTGTTGCGCGCCGAAACTACGTATCCGATTTGTATAGTGATAATGCAACTAACTTTTTCTCAGCTAACCGCAAGCTTTTACAGCTCGATTCTACGCGTCCCATTAAATGGCATTTTATCCCAAGTAATAGTCCAAATTTTGGAGGACTTTGGGAGTCAGGAATCAAGTCAGTTAAAAAACACTTGATCCGCTTAATAGGACATCAAATATTAACTTTCGAAGAACTATACACTGTAACTTGTCAAATCGAAGCTATTTTAAACTCGCGTCCTCTCACTGAAATTTCTAGCGATACAAATGATATTTCCGCGCTGACCCCAGGTCACTTTTTATCTCTGGAACCGCTAAGCGCCGTTTCTGACGCAAACTTTATTGATATTAAAATAAATCTTCTCACGCGTTGGCAGCTCCTCCAACGAATCCACCAAGATTTTTGGAGACGCTGGCAACAAGAGTATCTCAATACTCTACAACAAAGGAGTAAGTGGTTGGAACCCACTTCAACTCCTGAAGTTGGACGCTTAGTTATAATTAAAAACGATTTATTACCGCCCCTTCAGTGGCAACTCGGCAGAGTGGTTGAAATTTTTCCCGGTAAGGATGGGATAAATCGAGTAGCCTCTGTCAAAACCAAGGATAGTTTGTTAAAGAGACCAATCTCTAAACTGTGTCCTTTACCTATTGGCCCCTTGAAAAATGCATAGCATTTTCGGCCGCCAGTATGTTTCGGTTTCGCAAAAAACCTTTTTTCTTTTAATCTAATTTTTATTATTTTTTCAGAACATTTTATTTTTATTTTTAAAACTCATATTTTGGGTTACAATTGGGTATAATTGGGTTGTAGTTTTACTCAATAGGTTAAGTTAAATTTAAGGCTATATTTAAAACTATCTATTAACTATCAATTTGGCATAGTTTAATATTTAAATTCTAAACGCATTTAATAATAATATTTCTAATTTTAATTCAATCCTCATATTACTACCGCCCTCTGCATATTTTAATTTAAATCGCGTTTTTATTCTTTTTAATAAAATTAGAATTCTAAATTCTTTTTATCAGAAGTGATTTTCCTATAGAGGGCGAAGAAACACGCCGCAGAAACAAGACAGAACCTAAAAGTCTGTCGCCATTCACACACGCTCTCGATCGGAATATTTTGAACGATCAACGCTTTTATAAAAAATGGTGAACTCTAAAAACCATTATATTCCTCTAAAACTTCAAACATTGAAACTCGGGAGTGCTGGACCGCTATAGAAGACTTCTGGCGAATCTGGTGCACCAGTTGGAAGAGATCAAGATATCACCGGTAAGTCCCTCTCCTATAAGATCGCATCATTAATATTTTTCTATTATTTCGCTCTTAAATAGTCATCATATACCAATATTATTTTTATGTCTCAATTAAATTTCACTTCAGAAAGGTACGATTTCGCGTGCGTTCGTATACCCTTCAAATGAAAGCGGAGGACTTGTATAAATACAGTCCGCTAGGTAAACCAATTTTTTGAGCTATCGGAGTGAGACACTAAATACTATTGGAATAGAAGCTGGACACATGGAGTCATCCCTTTGAAAGGCCTTCCACGATATGGAATGAAGACAACACAGCAGTAAGTGATTATATTTTTAGTGTCGAAATTCGCTTATAAAATTATATTAACAATAATAATTTCTTAGTGCATAACTTTAGTGCTAAGTTTGAGCGGAGCTGGTTTTTAGCAATCATATATTTTTGTTTAAGGAAATTTCTACCCTTTCAGCTTGATATTATCGGCCAACTTAAATGCTTGTAAAATTAAAGAAAACATAATCCATAATAATTCTAAAAATTAAAATAAAATATAAAATTCTAATTTCGAAATACAGTCCATTTTGCAAACCAATTTTAACTGGGCGAGAAGTAGACAATCTTTATGTTTTATAAACCGATACCCCCTTAAAATGTAACATACCTTTCAAAAACCTTCAAAAGACTCTCATACCCCCAGCAAGCTAATGCAAGGGTTCAAGTAGATGCTATTACTAGTTGTTATGCTATTAAAAAATAAAAAATATCCTCAGTACCTTAAAACGAAAGTGTATAACCAATGTATTCTTCCTGTGCTCACATATGGATCCCAGACCTGGACGCTTACAAAATCAATAAGGATAAGGTAACAAAGCCCAAAGATCAATGGAAAGACAAATGTTACATGTAAAGCTAACAGATAGAAAAAGAAATGAATGGATAACAAATAAAACAAAAGTAAGGGATGTCAGAGGAGAGGTAGCAAAATTAAAATGGAAATTTGCCGGTCATAATGTCAGACAGAAATACGATCGTTGGAACAAATGCATTGTAGACTGGAGACCTTGGGAAAATAAAAGAAGTAGGGGAAGACCCCAAATGAGATGCGCGGACGATTTGAAGAAACATGCGGGGACTAGATGGATGAACAGGGCGACAGACAGAGAAAAGTGGAAGATATTGGGGGAGGCCTATGTCCAACGATAGATCGAAGAAGGCTAAATAGATAGATAGATAAATAGAAAGATAGATAGTCATCAATTAAAAAATACACCGCTAATACTGTGGACTATTTGCGTTAGATGCTATTTAATATTTCTGCAACTTGCCATTTTTACAGCTTTACATAAGCCACTTTAATGAAATTTTAAGGTAACATTACTACTCAAATCAAAATGCAACAAAAAAGATTATATTTCTTATTACCTCATTACGATGCTTCCTGTTACCCCACGATAGTCAAAACGAAAGGGCAATACGAAACATTTCCATTCTAAACTTGTTTATAACAAGAAAAACCCCAAACAAAATATTAAAACTGCAATAGGAATAAAACCTGACCTTATTTAAACATCAACCCTATGGTGACAGATTTGTGTATAAAAAGCAGCTGCTCTGCTTCAAAATTCGGCCTTTGTGCATTTAAAAACCGGATTTATTAGTGTCGGTATTTATTAAATCGATATTATTGCACTCACTGAGACAAAAAAGAAAGAAACAGGTACGAATAGTGTCGGTAATTTTGTCCATATATTCACTGGAGTCCCAAAAGAAAGAAGAGCAGCCAGAGGGGTATCCCTGTTAGTAAAGAAAAATCTAAAGAATAAAATTACAGACTACGATTGCATTAGTGAAAACATACTTCGAGTGAACATGAAGATGCTTGGACATAATATAAGCATAATAGCAGTCTACGCACCATCAGATGACGAAAGAGTAGCTACAAAGCAAATGTTCTTTGATAAACTTGATGAGACTATCACAAAAATCGGTAATACCAGAGAAATAATTATGCTTGACGATTTTAATAGACGAACTGGTAGGCAAACCCAGAGCAAAGTGATAGGACCATTTGGAGAGGAAGTAATAAATGATAATGGCTTAAGGCTGATGCAAATGTGTGAAACCCACAACCTAAAAATAAATAATGGTTTTTTAAACATAAGGATATTCATCGATATACCTGGATTCAGCCAACAAGAAATCTTAAATCAATCATTGATTATGCTATAGGTGGACAACACTCGCAATTAAAGTGGTATGATGTGCGAGCACTTCGTGGTGTTACCTGTGGATCTGACCACTATCTCGTAAAAGCAAAAATATTATTCCCTTTAAGAAAAACAAATAAGGACGAAAGTATTAGAGAAAATGAAAACCTAGAAAGCATCGAAGGCAATCAAAAATACAACTTTAGAAGTCTAGAAATCGAAAGTATTCAAAGATTGTATCAGAACCGATTAGATGAAAAATTAATAAACACAAATCACTCATTTGAAGAGATATATATACAAACATAATAAAAAGCTTGAGGAAGCAAGCAACGAAGCAGTTGGGTACCAAGATAATAGAAATAACAGGAATATGTGGTGGACGGACAAAATATAGGAATACAGTCAAAGAGAAAAAACGTAAATACTTGAAATGGCTCAGTACTAAGGAGCAAAGAGACCTAGAAATCTACAGGGAAACCAGAAGACAGCTAAGAAATTTGATACGCACAGAAAAAAATGAAATGTGCGAGCGCAAGTGCCACGACATAAATACACACGTAGGAGGTAGGCAGAGTTCTGAAGTATGGAAATTCATTTCTACAGTAAAAAACCCAACAAAAGAAAAAGTAAACATCCAGATAATCAAACCAGAACAATGGACAGAACACTACAAGGGACTGCTGCAGGAGACGAGACCCGAATATCTGGCAGCCTCTCCGAGAAGAAACATAGAAGTACAAGGAGAGGAAGTAATCATCGAAAAAGAAATGATAAAGAATAATATTTAAAAGCTTAAATCCGGAAAAGCTAGCGGACCTGGGGGAATATATGCTGAAATGCACAAATATGGATTAGAGAAACTAGTCGAAAATCTCACATATATTATTAACCAATGCATAAACGAACATCCAGTACCTAATGATTGGAAACTTGCATTCATATCCTCAATACATAAAAAAGGAAACACGCTGGATTGCAACAATTACAGAGGAATTTCAGTAACCAGTACTCTAAGTAGATTGTACGGTAGGATTCTTAGAGACCTAATAGAGAATGATTTTCATGAACAAGAAGAAGAAGAGCAAAGTGGGTTTCGCGCAGGCAGATCTTGTAGTGAAAATGTTTTTTGTCTTAAACAAGTAATTGAGAAAAGAAGCGCCAGAAATATAGAGACTCATGTTACCTTTGTAGAACTACAAAAAGCATATGATACCGTTCCAGTAGAAAAATTATGGACAGTGTTAGAGCAAACTAATATCAATCATACATACATAAAAGCGATAAAAGAACTATACAAAGGGTCAAAATCTAAAATTAAAATTGGAAATCGACTTTCAAAAGAATTCCTAGTAACAAAAGGCTTAAGACAGGGATGTTGTATCTCTCCAACTCTTTTTAAAATATATATCGCAGAAGCTCTAAAAAACTGGAAACGTAGAGTGCATGGCATGGGAATACAACTTAACGACCGATTTACCATATACACACTACAGTTTGCTGACGACCAAGTAATTGTGGCTAATGATAAAGAAGACATGGAGTATATGATGAGAAAGTTAACAGAAGAATACCAAAAGTGGAGATTAACAGTGAACGTGGACAAGACACAGTACTTATGTATTGGAAACGAATCCAGTGAGTTAGTACTAGAAAATGGACAAACAATATCTCCATTCAATGAGTATGTATACTTGGGTGTCACATTTGATAAGCCAGGTTCATTGGAATTGGAAAAAAGAATAGTAAAAGCAAAAAAAGTTATTGGAGGTCTTAACAGTATTTTATGGAGCAGAGAGATAAAAAAGAATGTAAAATTTAACATATATGAAACCATGGTCAAAAGCACGCTGTTGTATGGAATAGAGACTTGTTGCGTAACAGAAAAGTACAAAACAAAAATGGAAAGTGTCGAAATGGATGCAATAAGAAGATCAATGAGAATATCTAGAATAGATCACATACGAAATGAGATCATAAAAGAAAGAATGGGAATCGAGGGAAGCATAACGGATGACATCACAAGAAGGCAACTGATATGGTACGGCCATGTACAACGGATGAACGACGAAAGATTACCAAAGCAGGTCCTAGAATGGCAACCAATAGGGCGCAGAAAAAGAGGGCGTCCTAAACTAGAATGGCAACAGTCAATCCAAAGATCAATGAGTCAAAAAAATCTGACTGAGGATGATTGTCAGGATCGAAGGAGGTGGAGAATAGGCATCGGACAACGTAGAAAAACGTTCTAAACCGACATAGTAGTAGTATTTATTAAATGAAAGTTAGCGTCTTTATTATTAAATTTGGTTTTGGAATGTCAATTTTGAGAGGTCAGCTGTTAGTTTTCTGTGTAAATGTATCAAAATAAAGTCGACTCTAAAATAAAGTCAGGTTTTATTCCAATAAGTCCCTATTGTTAAAGTTATCGTTGTCGGTGGCCTAAATTTGGCACGACCAAAAACTATCTAATATCCGGCAAAGCTGTTTTAATTTAAAATGCGTTCGAGAATTGAGAATGTTGTATTCATAGCTTGGTTACTTCTTCGAGTTTTGCAATTTGCATTCATGTAAATCGAAGTAAAGGCAAATATAATATTTATTATACATCTCTAGCACCACTTATTCCCTTTGCTTGAATTTTTGTGTTTTTTAAACTAAAAATTTAATTATTGTATCTCGATTAAATGGTACTTAAACACCATCTTCACGTAATACTAGATACCTACTAGTTGTGTAGCTTAATTTATTTTATTGTAGGCAAAAGTTATCACCTAACAGTCGAGAAGCCCCCCCTACCCCTCGCTTAACTTTGCCCAACTTTCAGGAATCCCTCCAAATCCTGTTACGTAATATATAGACGACCCCTAATAAAATAAAAATCAAGCATCAGTTATTAATATAACCATTAAAGGAATAACATCTTGAGAAGTTTGCTTTTTTTCATAATTCCTAAAACAATGGAAAATCCCAGCGTTAGCTAGATAGTTAAAAACAACGAGCAACGAATATTTGCGATGATTGCTTCACGAAGGTTAAACATCATAACCTAAGTCATCGCATGTTTTGTGAAAGAACCTACAGATCACTGAGATATGGCCGGAAAATCTCAAATTGCTCACTGCCCGTTTCCTGGAAAACGACCGACGCGGCAAATTTTTCTCTCTCAGGAAAAATTTACGATAAATAGTTCTTAAGTGGTAATGCTAAGTTGAGACTCAACTTAGCATTACCACCCCTTTTCAGGACAACGGGTGGCACAAACAAATTTTTGTTTTTACGACAAATTTACGACAAGTTTACAAAAATAATTTCATAGATTAGTTTTTGAATATTTTAATTTTTCTGAGGTGGTAGTGCTGAGTTGAGACTCAGATTGTAGTGTTTAAATCATCTTTGTATCGCCTTCTCGTACAAAGTTTTTAGGTGGCCCCTCAGCTTTACCGTAAAGTCAATGCACAGGGGCGGCAATTTCTTACTAACGGCTGCAGCTCCAAATTTATATCTTCTTTCCATCTATATTTTTTTAACTTTAACTTTAAAATTTTATTTAGCAAGAATATGCTACAATCTTAACAATAGTAAAGTAAATTAAACTATAATCTAATTTTGTGAAACCAACAGAAACAACTACTCCGAGGGAAAATACACCTACCGGCATTGAATTATACTGATGGCTTGATGCTTTCGTTGGGAACTTGTTAAAACTGTTTGGTTTTCACTATCTCCAACGTCGATCACAAGGATACGAATGATCCCCGTCTGGAACACGTCCTGACAATCAGGAACAAGTGATCCATGCCAATCCACGACCGGTTTCGACCTTTTGGGTAAATGTTGGCGATAGCTCCGTGTAGAGCATAAGTTTTGTGAAACCAACAGAAACAACTACTCCAAGGAAAAATAACCCTACCGGCATTGAATTATACTGATGGCTTGATGCTTTCATTGGGAACTTGTTAAAACTGTTTGGTTTTCACTATCTCCAACGTCGACCACAAGGATACGAATGATCCCCGTCTGGAACACATCCTGACAATCAGGAACAAGTGATCCATGCCAATCCACGACCGGTTTCGACCTTTTGGGCCATCCTCAGGTGAATGTAGGAGATAGCTCCATGTATAGCAGAGTTGTTTCTGTTGGTTTCACAAAACTTATGCTCCACACGGAGCTATCGCCTACATTCACCTGAAGATGCCCCAAAAGGTCGAAGCCGGTCGTGGATTGGTATGGATCACTTGTTCCTGATTGTCAGGACGTGTTCCAGACGGAGATCATTCGTATCCTTGTGATTGACGTTAGAGATAGTGAAAACCAAACAGTTTTAACAAGTTCCCACGAAAGCATCAAGCCATCAGTATAATTCAATGCAGGTAGGGGTATTTCCCTCGGAGTAGTTGTTTCTGTTGGTTTGACAAAACTTATGCTCTACACGGAGCTATCGCCTACATTCACCTGAGGATGGCCCAAAAGGTCGAAACCGGTCGTGGATTGGCATGGATCACTTGTTCCTGATTATCAGGACGTGTTTCAGACGGGGATCATTCCTATCCCTGTGATCGACGTTGGAGATAGTGAAAACCAAACAGTTTTAACAAGTTCCCAACGAAAGCGTCAAGCCATCAGTATAAATTAATGCCGGTAGGGGTATTTTCCCTCGGAGCAGTTGTTTCTGTTGGTTCTTTTTTTAAATGTGTTTAATTTCTTTTCATTTTTTATTAAGTTTTTTAAATTGTTAAATTGCGCAAATAAGTAGGTTTAAGATGGTTAAAATAATCATAACTTTAGAACAATTTTTTATTTATAAACTTCTTTATACCGTATGTAGGTATAATTTTTAGTGTTTCTAAAATTAACTTGGTTTCTACCTAGAATTGCATTCAAAAATATTCTATTTAATTTTTAACTTATCAATTTTTCTTTTTAGTTTTTAGTAAAAGGCTTTTTGTTTTTCTATGAAAAAGCTGATGTAAATCAGAAGCAAAAAAAGTACAGCTGCTCCCGAGAATAGAGCCCCAGATGGCTTAATTGATGTTTTATCTAGGGTTGACCGTAATTAAATAACACGTCAAGATACATATATAAGGTCAAAACAAGATATAAAACATTAAATGTATAAATAATGCAACCAGCCAAGTAGACGACTAGTAATTCCCTGTCTGGTCATGCCCAGGAAACTCAATGCAATTTGACAGGTCGTTAGGTTAAAGTTCTCACTAAGCTCAAAAGAGGCGCTGCGGTTGTGCGTTTGTTCCTTATTCTATTTTTTGTGAGAATTATCTGTGGTTTGGATTTGGCGTCCCCCTTTTTGTCAGGTAGAAAAACCTCTTCCACCGCATTTTATTTCGGGTTCATTTTAAATCTATCTTTTTGGCTTATGTAGGTAATCTTTGCTGCTGTGACGCATTAAAATTAAATTTTGTTAAATTTGTAACTTTTGCAATTTTTAAATATAAAATAATGAGAATTTCTAGTTGCTTTTCTGGGTGAAGTGTCTAAAGTTCAGTTGAGAATAAAATGCATAGTTTTCCGACAAATTTTAAGGTAAGTTTTCTTATTTTCTCATTTGAGGTTAGATTGGTATTTGATAAAATTTGTATTGGTAGTGTCTTTTTACCTTCTTATCGCTTACTTTACGGAACTCTAAATACAGGTTTCCAATGCCTGGTAGGTGCCTTATTTGCTCATCAATTAAGCACAAATTTAGTGCTAATTTTATGCCTATCCATTTCTTTTGATATTAAGTAAAAGGGAGACACATACAAAATGAACACTAAATTTGTGCTTAATTGATGGGTAAACGAGGGATTACCTAGCAGCGTAATGTACTTTGAATAAATTTATTCCTTAAATTTAAATCTTTATTAATCTAGTACCTATGATTAAGTTATTTTTTTTATTGTTTTCAGCTCTTGGATGATATGTGCGACCCTTGATAAGCTATGTATCTACTGCTTTGAAACATACCCTACACAACTTACAGCTAAGGCGAGGAGGTACTTTTAAATCATGTCAGATTTTCGTCAAGATGTTAAAAAGTAGGCATTTAAGAATGATTCTCTTCACGAACAACTGTTTCATTATTTATTCACTCATCATTCACCAGAAATGTTAAAAGCAAATTTAAATATTCTAGATAGTGTTTGGTTTTTCATTATATTTTATTTTACCAATCAATTAGAATATGTATTATTTCATCAATAGTTATTTGTAGCTTTTTTTATAATAATAAAAACTCATTTAAAAAGTGTTTTATTTATTGCACTTTATATATCATTTTCAATCTGTTTATATCTTATAAAGACAGTGTATGTCTTTATAAAATATTGACTGATTAAAAATTTAAAAAAAAACCTTAAAATTAAAGAAAATATATTATAAAAGGCGATTCAAATTTCCCGCCTCAACTTTTAGTTCCTCACTAAGCTCAGTAGTGGGCGCCACAGAGTTAACGATCTGTCAAACAGCCGGAGTTGCCTATCTAATAAAAACTCACTGAACCGCACCGCAAATCCTTTATCTATGAGTCTGGTGCCGACACAGGCCATTAAATAGTTCGCGCACTCTCCGTTATTTCTGGCAGCACTTACCAGGGACACACACATAAGGACACTGCCATAGTGACACAGAACATATCTAGATTAGAACAGTTACTACCATATAATACATCCCCACTTATAAGTTTAGATTGTCTGGTTTTTTAACAAGACGACCAGAACGAGTTTTTTGACACTGATCCAAAACATTTGACCCAAAATCAGTTTTATTGGATTTGAAGGAAGCAGTTGGACTTTTAATTTGATTATCCACAGAAGTTGACGTGGAAGCAACCTCTTCACAACTAGAATCAGGCAAAATAGCTTGATAGAATTCTCAACATATTTATTTAAGGATTCTCTCAAGTCCACTCTGTTTCTTGTGATGTCCTCACCATTAAAATCTTTAACAAGGTAAGACCTTGGATCTGCATGCCTAGAAATTATCTGTCCAGGTTCCCATTTGTTTCTAACATGATTATATACTGTTACACTTGTGTTTGGGTTCAAAGGTTTTATATCGTTGCCAGTTTTATTATAATTAGACTTATAAATATCTTGTCTACTTTCCAATTTGTCCTAAACATTTTGACATAATTTAGATTGCAACAAACTGGAATTAATGGGTAGTTTTGTCTTACAAACTCTACTCATCAACAGCTTAGCTGGAGAATAGCCAATATGCTTTAATGGTGAATTACGGTATTGCAACAAAGCTGTAGGTGGATCACCGTTTTCTTTAAAAACTCTTTTAATCATCTTTTTACCTGTATCTACCCCTTTTTCAGCTAAGCCATTAGATCTTGGGTAATATGGACTTCTTAAAAAAACTGCAGAATTCCAGTTTTTTGCAAATTGTAAAAATTTGTAGCCATTAAATGGAGTATTATCAGCAGTTACCTTATCGGGTATTCCGTGAATAGAAAACACATATTTTAGTACTGAAATAACTGATTTTGCTGACTTATCTTTAATTTTCCAAACCAATTAGAATACGAATTATAAACAATCACATAACTTTTCCCTGCATACGTATAAATATCCGTTCCGAGTCTATCCCAAGGCCGTTTTGGTAATTCATAAGGTAAAAGTATCTCTTTTTGTTGTTTTTTTAGCAAATTCTTCACAATGTTTAAATTTTTTAATAAAGCTTTCAATATCAGTAGACAAACCTGGCCAACAAAAAATTTGTCAAGCGCGATTTTTGCATTTTTCAATGCCAACATGGCCTTCATGTAAATGTTTAAGAATTTCTTGTCTTAATGACAAAGGTACGATAATTTTTTCACCAAAAAATTATAAGTTGTCAACAAAAACAATTTCATCTTTAATTTTGAAAAAGTGCCTTTCTAAAAACGGTACTTCATTTTTGTTATTTGGCCAGCCATTTTGCAATAAATTAATAATTAAGTTACTAGTTTCATCTTTTGAAGTTTCTTGTCTAAATTGCTGTTTACGAGTTTCAGACATGGCAACTCTCTTGTTAATTGATGAACTGCAAAATTGAATTCTTCATCAGATTTTAGCCTAGTTTCAGGCAAAAAGGCTCTAGATAAGGTATCAGCCACATAAAGATCTCCAGGTTTATAATTAACTGTCACATTATAGTTAAGCAAACGAAGTCTCATTCTTTGTAGACGTGGAGAAATAGATGCTAGATCTTTTTTCATTATAGTTTCAAATGGTTTATGATCTGAATTTATTTTAAAATCAAAACCATATACAAAATAGTGAAATTTTTGACAAGCAAAAACAATGGCTAGCATCTCTTTCTCTACTTGTATATATTTTTGTTACCAAGGCGTGAGACTTCTAGATGCAAAGGCAACTGGATACCCATTTTGACTCAAACAGCAACCTAAGCCATCCTTAGAACTATCAGTATCAATCTCAATCGGTTTAGTCGGATCAAAAAATGACAAAATCCGGGCGTAAATCAATAATTTTTTAAGTTCAAGCAAAGATTCATCATGTGACCTTGTACAATTCCATTCAACATCAAGTCTAGTTAAATCTCTAAGTAGTGCAGTAATTTTAGACATATTAGGAACAAACTTTCCTAAATATTTAGCCACTCTAGTTCTTGTGATAAGAAAATCTGGCTCATGTAATCTAGCCACGTAATAATTAAGTTTTGTTTTTTGGCTTCGGCATTTCCAAAACAGCTTTTACATATTTCTGATTAACACCCTCTTTAGAGTAAATTTGACCCACAAACTTGACGCTTTGTGATTAAAATTGAATCTTATCTTTAATAAACTTAATATTGTATTTTTGAGCTCGCTCAAGGACTAAACGCAAATTGTTGTTATGATCAGCCTCATTAGATCCAGTAATTATAAGATCATCAAAATATAGCCCAACGCCATCAATATCTCCAAATAATTTATAGTTTTGTTTTTGAAAGACTTCAGGCGCTGAACAAATCCCAACAAGCAAACGGCAAAAGGCAAATCTGCCAAATGGCGTGCCAAATACACAGTAGTCTTGACTCTTTTCATCAATTCGAATTTGATGATAGCCATCTTTCATATCCAAAACTGTGAAATACTCTTTATTACTTAATTTAACTGAAATTTCTTCCGTGAGTGGAATCAAGAATCTTTCTCTGGATATTGCAGCGTTAAGATATTTTGGATCAAGGCACAGTAAATCTTTGTTTGTCTTTTTAGCAATTACAAGGGGGTTCAACCACTCAGTCGGCTTATCGATTTTTTGTTATAATACCTTATTGTTAAACGATCTGAGAGTAATATGATACTCTCTAGGAAATGAGCCCAGTCCCTCAAAAACCCTGGGAAATAGTTTTTGCACATCATCAAGAGACTTAAATTTATAAGTTTGACTCAAAACACTATCAATTTTGTTAATTCTCTTACCCAAATTCAAATCAACACAGTCAGCACAACTTAATAATGTCAATTCTTTGTTATCACATACTGTAAAAAATGTTTTTTTATTAATGCCATTTTTAGTTTGACAGTTTAAAGAAATTTGACCATATGGTTTAAATGTAAAATTTGGACTTCCATAAGGTGCTAATTTGACTTTGGTTTTTTGAATTTTATCAAGCAATCCAAGTTTTTCAACAACTTCTAAAGACAAAATACTAACTTCACAACCGTTATCTAGCTGAAAACTTATGTTTTGTCCTTCAACTTCAATTTTTTTGAACCCATGACAATGGTTTTTCATCAATACTAATTGTGTTGACCTTCCTGATTGAGTCACAATAATACTTATCCTCATCAATGTCACTGTCTGAAGAGTCTGATGAATCTTCACATTCGGACTCCTCACTCCACTCCTCTTTTTTTAACTTATTCCCCGTTTCTTGGTCTTCTGCTTTTCTTTATTTTTTAATTCTTTGGTTCCAGATAATTTTTTGTTTTTATCATCTTCTTTGCACATGTTTGCAAAATGATTTCGACCTTGACATTTTGCACACGTTTTGTTATACGCTGGATACACATTTTTATCTCTATGAAAAATTCTACAAAATTCACATTTCTGCTGAAATTTATGCCTAGAATTAAATTTTTCTTTGCTATATTTTTTCGACGTTCTTACAAAACTACAAGTAGCAATTTCTTGCATAATTTTAAGCTGTTTTTGTCTACCTTCTCTTGCTCTGCAAATATTTATTACATCCGTTAATGTCAATTTTGCTTTACGCAGTAATTTATCCCTGGTTTTGGAATAAAAAATTCCCCAAACAATTCTATCCCGTATGAACTCATCTGGCATGTTGCTATATTCTGTGGTTTTACGAGCTGTCCGTAGCTCGGTCAAAAAAGTGTCAAAAGATTGATTTTCTGTTTGCTGAATGCAATTAAATAAAAATCGTTCAAAAACCACATTTTTTGAGGTTCACAGTGTTCTCGGAATTTTGTTAGAACATTTCCCAACGTTTTTTGGCCTGTAGCTAAAAGGTCAAAATACAAGTCGAGTCCATCATCTCCTACTAGAGTCAACAAAATCGCAATTTTTTTCATCATCAGTCTCTTTAGGAAGATCTGCAGCAGTCAAAAAATTGTTAAATTTCTGCTCAAACTTTTTCCAGTTTTCTGCTAGACTACCCTCTAACGTCAAGGGCTGTGAAGGCTTAAAATAGTGCTCCATTATTACTATCTACTAATACTTACAAATTTTAACTCACAAGCAAAACAAGAAATTTTTAAACTCATGAGCCAGATTTTCTTATCACAAGAACTAGAGCAGTATTTTGTTTGATCACAAGAACTAGGTTATTTCATCATAAACACTACATTTTTTTATAGTTTTCAAGAGTCGAGAGGTTATACGCGCAACGCAAGAACGGAAGTAGGCAATCAAGCAGCCATTTTTGCACGTATCTAGCCGTTTCTATTGTACCAAGTTTTGTCGAGAGGTTTTCCAGAGTATTAAACCACGGATCACCTAACAAATAGGTGATCCGTGATTAAACACTATTTATCGCGAAACTTTCACCTGACACCATGTTTTATCTAGGGTTGACCGTAATTAAATAACACGTCAAGAAGTTACATATATTAAGGCAAAACAAGTTATAAAACATTAAATGTATAAATAATGCAACCCGGCCAAGTAGACGCCTGGTTATTCCCAGTCTAGTGCCACAAGACGCTAGCCCTACCAAGTCCACTTCCAATCCCTGACTTCGCATGCGTAGATCTACCAATATTATTTACCTCATGTATTAGAATAGATTCAATTTCAATTTATTTATTCAAATAATTCCTTATAATATAACAGTAAACAGTGCATAAGTATTCTAGTTTGTAAATCAATACATTCCGAATTTGTACCCAACTGGTAACTTTATATCTATAATTGGAGAATTACCAAACTTAGCTCTATAAAATAAAATAATAAAAAAAATATGTTAAAATTATTCCAAAAAATTATGCACTTTCGAAAAAAGAAGTCTACCTAAACTATATTAGCACAATGCTACAGCTTGTGTGTAGACGTCTTTTAACAATTGTCCACGAAATGTAATATCAGCACACTGGTGTACGCGATGGAGGTTTTGATAAAATTACAATAAACATTACAGAGTCGTTTTTTTGTATAAAAAACTATTAATGAATCCAAAACAAACCTTAGTTTTCAAAAAATGTAGTATTTTCTACCAAATATTTAAATTTTCTTATGATTTGATTGTTTAAACCATTTTTTTTTCTTCAATATTTAATAATTTTAGTTGCTAATGTTCTATTTTCACTATTGTTATCCATTAAGTATTTCAACAAATAAATGATGATTTTGTAAAATAAAGTTTTTGACCTCTTTTGAAAATTTTTTAAAGTTTTTTCTTAAAATTTTAATTCTGTTTGGAAGGATGTTAAAAAATACTGGACCATAATAAATAACAAATCTTTGAGTTACATTATTTATTTGTTTGGGTATATATAAATTTGAGTTTTGTATACCCCTTGTGCCATAACTGTGCTGCATCATAGGAAACTGATCTGGTGTTTTTTGCAAAAAATTAAGAACATTCAGAGCATATAAGTTGCGTATGTTTAAAAGTTTTAAATTTGAATATAGTTGTTCTGTTGCAAAAAGTCTATTTTTTTTAAACAATATTTTTATTGCTGTATTTTGACATACAGCCAAATTTTCCAGAGAATTTTGGTAAAGACCACCCCATACAACTATACAATACCTAAGAATTGATTCAACCAACGAGTCATAAACAATTCTTAACAATTTATAATTTAAGTTGTCCCTTATTTGATAAAATCTATAAAAAAGCTTTCTTATTCTTTCACATAATAGTTTAGTGTGCTCACTCCACTTCAAATGCCGATCAACCACAACTCCCAAGTATCTAATTTTTTCTGCTTTTTTAATTTTTTTACAGTTACAATCTAGTTCCTGACTACATTGCTCTTTGTGAATTTTTAATAAAGTTTGTTGTGGCTGATCAACACTTGTCGCGGAGTAGGACATAAAGTAGGTTTTTTCTTCATTCAAACTTAAAGAATGCTCTTGTAGCCACAGGATAACAGTAGCCAGACCCCTCTCTGCTCTCGCGATGTACAGGGTGATTTTCACTTGAATGATTCTGACCACATGAAAATAGAAAGTTTCAAAAACCTAACCTAACGAAACCTAATCAGATCTAACCGAACCGAACCAAAGCAAACTAAACCAATATTTAAAAAAAAAAAAAAAAACTTTCCTGACTTCCTACCCGGGATCCTAGAGGATGTGAATCAGAACCGGACCGTACCGAACCGAACCTATCCAAACCTAACCCTACCCAACTAAACCTAATTAGCAGTACGTGTTGTAGTTTAGTTTGGTTAGGTTAGGTTTGGTTCAGTTTAGTTAGGTTCGGTTCGGTTCGGATTCACATCCTCTAGGATCCCGGGCAGGAAGTCAAGAAAGTTTTTTTTTTGAAAAAAATTATTGGTTTTCAGTTTCCTTTGGTTCGGTTCGGTTAAATTTGATTAGGTTTTGTTAGGTTAGGTTTTTGAAACTTTCTATTTTCATGTGGTTAGAATCATTCAAGTGAAAATCACCCTGTATTCATCTATTCTAATACATGAGGTAAATAATAATGGTAGATCTGCGCATGCGAAGTCAGGGATTGAAAGTGGACTTGGTAGGGCTAGCGTCTTGTGTCTAGTGCCGACACAGGCCATTAAATAGTTCTCGTACTCTCCGCTATTTCTGGCAGCACTTACCAGGGGGCACACACATAAGGACACTGCCGTAGTAACACAGAACATATCTAGATCAGAACAGTTACTATAGTCCTTTCATTTCAAAAAGCCGCATAAAAACCATAATACAATTTGAAGTGTGAGACCCATTAAGGAATTCTAAAAAAATAAAAGAGAATATGGGCCGGACTGGGAACTGTTTATATTATCATAACAAAAACATTTCATGTAAAAACAGCCAAGTACACGAAAAAGGCATTCCGTAAAAAGAATTGAGATAAAAGTAAAGCCAAGTTGTCCAATACAAATTTCAAAATGAAAGGTTCTTACTAGTTTGGAAATGTTTTTTTAAACTTTGTTAACTCCATGGAGATCTACGACTGTGCAAAGTTTGAGATTCGTTGCTCATTCCGAAGTAGAGTTTTAGGTAGGTCAAATATCGGCTGAAATGTTTCAAGAAAAGATGGTTACGGCGCACAGAGGAACGTTTGACTAATCTAGGTGGACAAGTACTATAAATTAACATTTCAGCTACCTACAATTAAAGAGCATATTCCATATATCCAATATCCAAAATATTATTTTTTTATCCCCTCTGGTTGTCAAGAAATTTGCATTCAAAGTTGCATCTTAAAAATTTTCTGCGTAGACATTTTAATCTTATGTATGGGCAATGCTTTAAAACAATATCGTTTTTTCCCGCATATTAGGCGCTGGAGTAAAACAAGTGCCAGGTATTTTTAGAGTGACATGTCCTTAAAACTAGGGAAGCATTTTGACTGTCATTGTTGCAGTGTTTTACTTGCTATGATTTTCTGAATTCGCTGGTGTTTTGGTTAGGAAAATTTTATTTTTATATAGTCTTTGTTGGACTGAAACTTTAGTTTGTTAGAATTTGTTGATGTTAGTTTTATTATTTTCTAATTAACCGGAATCTCTACTTTCTGGCGCAGCATTGAAATTTTGTCCTTTTTTTGCGGTAAACTTGTACCTAATTATTTTGTTAGCCTGCAACTCTAAAAATAGAAAACGTATTATTTGTGTTTAATGACATTTTCTTTTTGATACCTTCACCAACGTGCCCTTTGGGGATTTTCTAACCTAAACTAGTCAATCTTCGTGCATTTTTCTATATCACGATGAGTCAATGTGTCTGTTTCTCTACAGGGTGTCCAGATAAAAGTAAGTACATAGGGCTTTGTGGGATTTTCAGAAACGAACACTTACGATATTCGTTCAAAAGAAAAAAAGTGGCGGATGCAGTGTCGAAATTAAAAATATCTACAGGGGATTTAAAAATAATGCTTAAAAACTTAAATTGTGTTAATCGAAAAATTAAAATATTGTCGCTTTCTTTTAAACAAATTGAATAAAACTATATAAATGACTAAGCCAATAAAATGACGTTAACAATTTTTTTAGGACTTTTTTTTCAAAAAAGTCACAATTTTTAGTTTTTGCCTTCCTAGCCCGCATAGCAATGGTATTATTAAAAGGTATTATTTTCGACGAAAAACATTTTTTTTTGATAGCGTGAAAATGTGTTGTTTGGGTGTATTTTGACCTATCCTAGCAATATCGTTGTGATGTCTGTCTGTGTGTGTGTGTATATTATTTCTGCCCGTAACACAATAGCTCCTAAACCGCTGAACCAATTTTCATAAAATTTTCAGGTAGAATAGTGCTCGACACTCTTACGAGCTGATTAGATCAAAATCTATTAATGCTAATGACAGTTTTTTGACAATTAAAATTTTTTAAAAATCTATCTTTTTAACGGAGCATCGTATCAATATACAGATTTCGTAATATAGTAGACTATATTTTACTCAATAATTCGTGTTATAACTAAAAACTTCGTAAGAGCTTCAGTTTCTCAGATATATACAAAAAACTTTTCAAATCTGATATATTATCATGGCTTCACTTGAAGTGTGCTAGTAAGGTATCAGATCTCTCATGGATCCATTTATTTCTCAATATTTTGAAAACGCATATAAATGTTTTCTTTGATACAGCTCGGAATAGCGCCACTTTTTTACCAAAATTGGTATGTCTTACCGTCTCCTAAATCCTCATAAACCCACTTGTAGTTACTTTTATCTGAGACACCCTATCCCAAGGGGGGGAGGGGGGTTATTAACCTTGCGTTACACTTTCATGATCCTTGAATATATTTTTTTATTAAAAATGCATTACGAAGGGGGAAGGAGGGGTTACGTAATTTAAGAATATGCTCTATGTATGTCTGTACGATGGGTTTTTGAAACTCTCGACTTTCACGAATTTTTGTAAACAGTAACTTTTCACTCTGTCACAAGCTTAACCAAGCTTAATAAAAATGCATCTGCACCAAACCCCAAGAGAAGTTTTTTGAGGTTAAAAAAATCCAAAAAATTAAGTTTTAAACGGAGCGAGTTATTATTATGCGGAAATATGATAATATATTTTTCTTGTCTGTTTTATGTCAGATTGAGAAATTAGTTAACACAGTTTAGTTTGCAAGATAATAATAAAATGGACTTGTGTTAGGTAATTATTCTATTATTTGGTTTGTTAAGTAATGATATTTTTCAAATAAAAATGGAATTTTCCAATTTAATAAATATTTTTTAAAACTTTCTTAGTTATATAAAATTAAAATCCACATATCTCTTAAATTTTCTCACATTAAGTACCCCTTTAAAGATAATGTCATCCGATGAACATTTCCCATTATAATTTTAGGGGTTGTTTTCACCCCGGGCATATAGTGACAGATGAGAGCAGAATTTTTTTCTTGATCGTCCCTTACCGCCTAAAACGTCTTTATTAAAATTTTTCTGAAACACCTTGTATATTGCAAAACTGTTTTATTTAAATTCCTTCTTGCAAAAATTAAAAAATATATATACCGTTACTTCATTGTTATAAAATTTGTTGAAACAATTTTCGTTAAAAATATACAGTATAAGAGGTAGGTAATATTGCAAATACTAAATGCTTTTAAATATTTTATGTTATTTTGAAGCTAAAAAAATCAAGCATTAAAGAGTGTTAATGTTGCTCAGGGGTTGTCCACCTAGATCTTCAAAACGTTCCACTGTGCGGCGCGCGAACTTGGCGAGGCACTGCGGTGCCCTCAGATATAGTCAAGTAAAATAAAACGTTTAATAAAAGTTGCTGCTTAATGCGTATAATAATCATTAATAGATAGGTACTATATACTATGTAGGTTGTCCCTAGGGTTGCCAACTACCACCGGAGCCAATGGAGGCCATTTTTATATGATCTCACAATTAAAAAAAAAATTCTGGTGCACGTTCCTTAAAATAAAGCTCTATACGTATAAACATAATACAAAAATTACTAGGTACATATATATATTGGTATGTATTTTTTAAATTAAAAAAAAATCTTTTTCAAAACACATTTATTAAATAACAGGTACATATATACGAAACATCCACACAAACACCAAACAAATTTTCTTGGGAGGTGAAACTTAAAAAAGGAGATACAAATGGTTTATTCTGTAGTTTCAAAACAGAAAAGTATTGTGTGCTTGGTTTATACAGATAAAAATTAATCAGGAGCTTAAATATCATATTATTTTTTACAATAATGAGTAAAATAACTTTAAGGCTCAAAATTAATGTTTTTGATCATGATGCCTAATTTTTTTTGCCTGCGGCGAGTACCTTTATGTCATTGTTTTGCTTCACCTTTGCAAATGACCACGAGCCGCCACTGAGACTCATTTTAAAGTAAAAATTAAAATAAAAATATTTTGCTGTTGAAACAGCCCAATCAAAATTAATAGTTATTTAAAAAACAAGTTTTAAAAATGAATTTATTTATATGGGCGAGACAGTTTGGTGGGCCGAGCCTTAGCGAGGTCCATAATTCGAGCGAGTTGTGACAAAAATTTTCATGCAATATACAGCGTGTGCAAAACTTTTGCACTTGCTCTGTGAAACGCCGTTTTCAGTGAAAAACTTCATTAGCGGAGGTAGTTTTTTAATAAATTTTGAACACTGTTTTTGTAGAAAATAATATGAATTCTAGTTTAATATGTACTTTTGTTTTATTTTTATGCTGGGGTTACAGCCAAAATAATAAACAAACATCAATATTTTTGTAAAAAAACACAATCTGTAAGTTCTTTTGAATTAAAAGATAAATGGCTTTTTTTAAAGTTGGATTGCTTAAAAATCTTAAAATGGTTAAAAAAAAGCTGAAAAAAATAATCAAATTCTATACCAAAACAACAACAAAGATCATATGATGTGATTGTTGCACATTTGTTTTCAGATAAAAATTTAAAAAAGTCAAAAGTTGTCCAACTTTTTATTTTATAGAATCAACTATTATTTTTATCTGTATGTATAGTGTATAAACTCAGCATAAAATATTGCAGCATAAGCAGAAGTGCTAGATTTCAATAATATAAAAAAACAGTAAATTGAGGCATTTGGGGCAATCATCTTAAGTGACTGTTTACTTACCTTACTATTATACCCCAAGAGTAAAGAGAAAAAATATTAAATACTTAGTTAAACAAACTAAAACTTGGAGGCAAACATTGTGCGATCTTCTATGCGCGATCACAGGGACTGACCACAGAACACTTGACTGACCTTTGCGTTGCCGCGGGAGACGTGACGAAAACTTACGAATGATGCCGCCGCTGCTTAGGGCTGTTTTTTCAGACGTTCCTCAGGCTTGGTTTATTTATTTCTTAAATGTGTTATTTTATATGGATGACAGAGAAAAAAAATTGGGAACAACTATGAATTCGGGTCATTTCTCATGTGTTTTTATCACGTTATTTTTGATTTAAGCACATAATTTTGATAAAGGAGGACAAATGGACATTTTGCCTCAAAGGAGGACTGTCCTCCTGGTTGGAGGACGGTTGGCAACCCTAGTTGTCCCTGTAATATGTGTAATACGTTCGTATATTCTGGAACGATTTCCGTAATTTTCTATACATACATACATACATATCAAATATAATATCTTAAGTTTTCCTCGTACAATGTGTTTTTAAAAGTTTTGCCTTGCCCTTTGGATATTTTTACCTTCCTAGCCCGCGTAGCAATGGCTAGAGAGAAGATATTATTTTCGACGATTTGAGATAACGCCAAAAATGTGTTATTTGGATGTATTTTGACCAATCCTAGCAATATCGTCGTGATGTCTGTGTGTGTGTATATTATACAGGTTGTCTCTAAAAGGTCTGTACAAAATCTTAGCACATTTTCCTGAGGTCAAAATAAGTCGATTTAAAGCAACTTACCTTAGTCCGAAATTGCTCCGTTTCAGAGATACAGGGTGGTGAATTTAAAAATTAATTAAAAAATTTCATGAGCGAAATTGCCGAAAAGCAACAAATTTGAATAAAGCTTTGAGAACAATAGTCAGTAGAAAACTGGTCGTTGCTATGACATTTTGCCAGTGTAAAACACTCTAGTGAAATAGTCATTCAAAATAATTTCAGTATTCCGTTGCGGCATCGAACACTAAAAACGAAAATATCTCGAAAACGACTTACTTTAGCGCATGTTAGCAAGAGCAACCTTTTGGCTTAAAAAAATTCAGGAAAATATTTTCTTAACAAAAAAAGTTAAAAGTTACACTGAGAAAAAGTTATAGTCATTTTAAACTATATAAAGAGCTTTGTAAAGGGCCCTCTAATGGCCACAGTGAAAACGTATCCATATTTAGGTTTCGCATCCCAAAAAGCACCCAAGTACCAATTTTTAAAGTAATGCGTTGAGAAATGTTTTTAAATTTTGAGACAATCGATTTTTAATTTTTAAATTTACCACCCTGTATCTCTGAAACCGAGCAAGTTCGAACTAAGGTAAGTTGCTTTAAATCATCAAGGTATAATAAAGAGGAGATGACATCACGAGTCTTACCTGTACCCCCTTCGGCCATATTGTTTAGACCCTTCTGTCTATAGTCTGTCATCGCGATCGATTTGATTGATCGAGCGTTATTTTCGTTTAAATTGTGTTTTTTCAAAGTTTCGGGCGACATTTTTGCTAGTTTTTATTAGAACGAGTATGGTGTCTTGTGCTCTACATAGTTGTGGCAGCAGAAGCAGAGTAGGTCAGAAGATATCAAAAGGAATAACGTTTCATCGGTGAGTACAAACAAGAAACAGAACCGTACTTAATATTTTTTATGCCACAGAAATAAAAAATAATTCGTAAACTCTTGCTAGCTTACGCTTTTAGCTTCTACACGTTCTTCACTACTCTACAACCAAACTTGTTTCTTTGGCGATGGCGCCCCCCTTTTGAATTAATGAATTGATGAATGAATCCTTCCCCCAAATATAGAAACACAAACTGTATTTTTACTACAATAAAACATCTTTTATTTAAAAAAAAACAACTTATCAGGACTTATGCGCCCCCCCACCCCCAATATTGGGCGGCGTCCCACAATTTGGGAACCAAACTGCTCTAGTTGAAAGTACTTTTGCACACATGTCGTCGAAAATAATACCTTCTCTAGCCATTACTGCGCCGGCTAGGAAAGTAATAAAAATTCCCCTAAATGATTATCCAAAATCTATCTTTTTAATTTAAAGAGCTCATAAAAATTAAGTTTTAAAAAATTTACAAATATATTACCTAGTGCAAAAGTTATTTGACCACACTGTATCTCCTTAACCTATAATTTTATGGAATTTCCCACGCTTCAAACTTGACAAATGATATAACTTGGAAACAAATTTTATATGAACTTTTTATCTACTATTATTGACCTTCCCCAGTAAGTATCCCTTAAAGTTATACAGCCTGCATATCTGAAGGCACGGCAGTTCCCGTCCAAGTTCGCGCGACTGCTCTATCATCTTTTCTTGAAACATTTTAGCCTATATTTTATCCCTGCTAAGCAAGAAGGTCGTATCTGACAATTTTGGCGAAAATTATTTTTTCCCGTTTAAGTATTCCTGCGTCATTTTACACCTATTGTACTAGAAATAAATTAGGTATATACATGAGCTTATAAAATATGTCATATCTGCAAAATTGCCACTGGTCCCAATGAAATATGTTGTATGTATCATATGCTAAGAAAAAGTGTCGTATATGACAGATACGACTAATTCTTTTAATGTGATCACTGAAAAAGTTGTGTCTGATTCCAATACAATTTGTCGTATCTCACTCACAAACCGAGCATGAAGTTGATTTAGAATAATTAGAATTAGGTGAATAACAAAATTTCAAGTTAAGTTTATTTTTACCTCACTAACCATGTTTAATTTGCATTATATTTTGACAGTAAAATTCATTACTTTGACAGATATGACGATTTTTATTAGCATAAGAATAAAAAAAACTAAAGAGAAATGTCGTACACACATGGTGCTAAGTTTACAGATAAAACTCAATTTTTTTTTAAACCTGTTTTTTTCAGATATACAAAATATGCAGAAACGACCTTCTTGCTTAGCACGGCAGATTTGACCTATTTAAAACTCTACTTCGGAATGAGCTACGAAACTCAAACTTTGCACAGTAGATCTTTATAGAGTCAACAACCCCACGAAATTTCATGGACTTCCATAAAGTAGTGAAGCAGTTACAAAATATCAAAAAACGTCGAAATCAAATAAAAAAACGTCGAAATCACTCACTCACTCACTCATGTATAGATCATCAAAATTCTATTGTACTTTAAGACATGCCAGAAAGCTGAAATTTGGTAGACTGATAGAAATTATGACCAAACATTTGGAAAAAATCAAAAAACACTAAAATTCTAATTTACTCCCCTTCCCTATAACATGTAAAGTTATGAAAAAGTATTTGCCCACTTCCAAAAACGCTAGAAAGCTGAGCTTTGGCAAACTGATAGGAACTATGATAAGGTATAGGAAAAGTTTAAAGACCCCAAAATTTTAATTTACTTCTCTTCCCTATAAATCTAAAGTTATATTGCCCACTTCCAGAAACGCTAAAGAGCGGACCTTTGGAAGACCGATCGGAGCTATGATAAAACTATAGAAAAAAATTAAAAAACCCTAAAATTTTAATTAAATTCCCTCCCCTATAAATGTAAAATTATGTAAAAATTAACATTGCCCACTTTCAGAAACGCTATAGAGCTGAGCTTTGAAAGACTGATAAGAACTATGATAAAACACAAGGAAAAAATTTAAAAACACTAAAATTTTAATTTACTTTTCTTCCCTATTAATGTAAAGTTATGTAAAACTAACATTGCCCACTTCCAGACACGCTAGAGAGCTGAGCGGTAGAATGCTGAGAGGAACTATGATAAAACCAGAGGAAAAAATAAGCCATTGCAAAAGTTTTAAAGAATATTTCGCATATTTTACTACTTTAAAACTTAAAAATATTATCCAAACCCTTTAAAAAAGGAGTGAAATCATAACAAAAACATTTTATGTAAAAAAAAGCCAAGCACGCGAAAATGTTATTTCGTAAAAACAATTGAGATAAAAGTAAAGCCAAGTTCTCCAATACAAATTTTTAAATGAAAGGTTCTTACTAGTTTAGGAACAGTGGTAAATTCAACATAAAGAAGTTTGGCTGTAATAGCAAAGTTTAAAAAACATTTCTAAACTAGTAAGAGCCTCTCATTTTAAAATTTGTATAGCAGAACTTTACTTTTATCTTAATTGTTTTTACAGAATATCATTTTTGCGTACTTGGCTTTTTTTTACATGAAATCTTTTTGTTATGATTACTATTTCCTCATCACACGATAAATATTAGAATAATTTATTTAAGTAAAAGTAATCCAAAAAAACAAATTAGTATAAGATATTTCAGTAACAAGATTGTACTTTTTAAAGGACAATAAATAAAAAGGTTTGATCATCAATCATATTGATTGCTGTCAAAAATTTTATGTTAGCTGTATAATAAGAGTTTTATTCAACAATTATCGAAAATAGCACTTTTACAGGTCTTTGATCTCATACAATCAAGAAAAAATTATTTTAACTGTGCTGCACCCTGCTCTTCAATAACCGCATCGATTTCATAATGATAGAAGCTGTTGTTACTTTTCAAAACGAAATATTACCGCGGTAAAATAAAAATTTATATGGACATTTTGTTTAGGAAACGGGTTTACGCTTAAACATATAGTTATAAGAAAGCAACTTTCCTTTTTCTATGCTTTTTCAAAATATATTGAATTCAAAATCTTCATCACTAAACCAATACAATTTTTCACAAAGTTAAATATTACCATATTCCTTAAAGAGAAGAAGCTGTCAACTTGTATTAAAAAGAAATATAAACAAATCTATTGAGTGCGGTCCTGTTAAGCAGCCATATTGGTGTGACTCTAAGCCCTGCCTAGGGGTGCCACTTTCTGTTGCATTATACAAATGGTTGGAGCGGCTCCCTTATATTCTACCTCGATGCTTTAAATCGACTTATTTTGACCTCAGGAATATGTGCTAAGATTTTGTACAGACCTTTTAGAGACACCCTGTATATATATATAGGTAAAATAGTGTTCGATACTCTTACGACCTTATTAGATTTTGGTCAAAATCCATTAATGCGAATGACAGTTTTTTGACAATTAAAAACTTTTAAAAATGCTAACTTTTTAATGGAGCATCGTCTTAATACACTGTTTTCAAAATGTAGTAGACTATATTTTCCTCAATAATTCGTGTTATTACCAAAAACTTCGTAGGAGCTTTAGTTTCTGAGATATTAAAAAAAAACTATTTGCAAGGCTAATATATTATCATGGCTTCACTTGAAGTTTGATAATGAGCTAGCCAGGAAGGTGTCAGTTGAGTCATAGATCCATTTATTTTTTAGAGTTAAGGTTTGGTATCTCTAAAACCTAAGTCGCTAATGGCACCACCACTTCTTCTCCTCCTTGGTCCTCAAATGGTCTCCAAAAATTTGTTTGTGGTGTTTGCCAAAACGCCATTATTAATATCACTTACTAGGTCCTCACTTATAAAAACAAACTAAACAGGTTTATAATTGTTATTATTCACAATAATAATGAAAATGTCACTATAATAATGACATGAATTCAAATCCGTAATATAAACACAATCGCTAACAATTTTAAAATGAGTTTGACCCTGTATTAAAGAATGCAGGTAGTACCCTTCGAAAGCCTTTGTTATATTTCGAGAAGGAATTAGGTACTTACAGAATGGTATAAGGTATGTTCGAAACTTTAACTTTAAAGAATGATGTGTACCTAGCCGTGCTTAAAACACAGAAATTCTTCTCAAAATTTGAAAATACATTTTCAATTTTTGCACAGACTCCGGCAAATCCCAAAATGGTTATTATGATTAGGGTGGGACGCGCCAGTTTTTTGTGCTGCTTTTTGAAATGACAGAACTTTTTACCATACAATTTATTTTGTAAATTTTATGAAGAGCAAATCTAATTATTCTTAATGTATTTTTGATCAAAATCTTGCATTTTTTAAATAATTATTTAAAAACTGGATATATTTTAAAAATAAGGCAAAGTCAACTTTAAAAATTGTTAAAAGAATCTATCTTGTTGTATTACCATTAGGTAAAAACGTAACTTTTCTATAGCTAGTTTTAAAAAAGGAACTCTTTTTTAGGAAAGATATCTATTCTTACCTGTCATGAATCGTATTAACTTTGTTTTGTTTGCCGAAGAAACTATTTTCTTTGAAAAGTAAACCTGAAAAAAAAAATTCAGTTAAATAAATTACCGTTGGTAAATGATCCTTGGTTGCGTAGTAAATCAGCCCCCAGGAGCCACATTCGTGAAAGCCCGGGAAGGAAGTTGGGAACGTTCCCGGGAAATCAAACTCACTTGTCCCTCGGGAATGAAAATGTCCTTGATCGTTCGTTAGTGCAACGTTTAGACACCAGTGCCACTGCGATTCTAGCAACTAACTTTGTTTTTTACATGACACTTAAGGATTCGCCTCTGTTTTTTAGAATGTTTGTTTCACAGAATCTGTTTCTTAAATAAAAATATATTCTTCACATCCACCTTTTTCCACCAACAAAAGTTCTCATCAAGTGCGAAAAGTGATACTTTCTCGCACTCATAAGCTGTTAACGAGCGACGCGAAAGATTGTAGAGAAACTTTGTGCAGAAAAGATACTTTACGTACGTGTTATGAATATTTGCTTTTATGAGTTTATTTATTTATACATAAATTATAAGAACTGATTCAAAATAGTATTTTGGGTCATTCAGTTGAACTGCAGATTCCCCACGGAAAATATGCTCATGCAGAATTTTTTGATTCAAGGGAGTTTTTTGAGTGTCGACCTTTTCTGTTCACACGTAAGTAAAGCTGGGGGGACCACTATAAGGGGCCACCAAATTTCATTTGTGCTAATTTGTTACCGAATAATTAAATTTGTTGCTGCAGCCGTTAACGAGAAATCGCGACCCCTGTGACTTTACGGTAAAGCTGAGGGGCCACCTCATAACTCTGGACTGAAAGGCGATACGAGGATGATTTAAACGCCATAATTTGTTGCTGGGGATGGGGATGTGCAACCAATTTAAAGAATCCCCTTATAATTTTCTTTTTTTTTAACTGTTTTTTGTTAATATTTTTGTTATTCTTGACAATATTAAGGTAGAAACACTTGTAGTACCCTTATAAAAGGCCGTTCGAATTTGTTACCGCTATTTAAAGCGCCTGAGAGCGTTATTAAGCAAAAATAAAAAAATATTAAAAAATTGAGTTAAAGACCACTGTGCGCCGAGTAAAGTTGAGGGGCCACCTTGTATCTCGGTAGTCTTTAAAGATATTAATCTCAAACAAAAAGCATAATTTGCTGCTAAGAGTCTTTCATTGCATTGTGTAAAACAAATTATTTAATTCCAATCGTACGATTAAAAAATAAATAAAAATAACATATTTTGTACTGTATTTCTAAACCCAACTGGAGAGCCACAGAGTTGTTTATACACTTCCTAGCACAGAATATATAGGTTATTACCACTTTGTGGTAAAACCAACAAAGATAAGCCACATACATGTCCTCCTGGATTGCACACCTGCTGACGAGGCGAAGACTGGCACTGAGACCATGATGGGAATGTTGTGAATATGATCTCATGGTTGGAGATGATGCTCTACTATTGGTGATGCTATTTTTTTTATTAGATTTTTTTTTTTTGAAAAGAAAAGACAATCTAAAACTTTAAAAAGCAAGTTTCAAAATTAAATAAGACTTGAGACTCTTCTTTCTTAATAAATTTTCTTCATTTTTTTTTTATAAAAAGGTTTAGTTTTTTTTTGTATTTTTTTTTTGATTGTGTCACTGATCATTTTTTTTATAAAATAAATTTTAAAATTTATTCTCTAATACAGAATTTCTTTATACTCTAAACGAGGTGAGATTGTTTGGAGGATTCCAAGACTATTTCATTCTTTAATTTTTTTCCATTTATTATTATATTTTTTATATATAATTTTTTTTTATGAATGAATTTTGTTCTAAAGGATCTTCCAGGTAAAGCTCAATGGCGCTCCATTACCCTTAAAAGAAAACAAATTGGAAGAAACGTTAGTAGAACTAAAAAGAGAAGGTACGACCCTGAGATTTTCATTCATTCATTATTTTGATTTGAAAGAGTTTCTGTTCTTTTGTTCTTCCACTTTCTTTGCTTTGCTAAAAAAAAAGGAAAAGGAAAAGTGAAATAATACCAGGCAAATATTAAAGATCTTAAAAAGCATAAATTGGCACTCCACCATAAAAGTGGTGCTAACGTGCTATAAATTTGGCGCTCTATACTAGTTATAAATCTGTTGCTCAACGTGGGCTAGTTATAAATATAGCGCCCAACGACTATAATAGTCATAAATTTGGCGCCCAACGCCTTATAAATTTTGCCCCCAACGTGAAAGAAAATACCTCATAAAGAATAGATTTTTTGTTTTTTATTCCTCTTGTCTTAAACCGTATTTCTTGGACCCACTTCAAAACATTTTTTTTACAAATTGTGTTAAACAAAATTGTGTTATTATCAGTAATAGGTAACTATTTCGACAAAAAACTATTTTAAATCTGTATCCCTATTCAAAAGTGTATATGAAGTCCAAAATTTCATACTTAAGGTTTTTGACGTAACTAGATTTACAATTTTTAAAAACTATTAAGTCCCTATCCCAATTTGTTTCTTAATACACTTTTAACTATAGTTATTTGCCTAACTAGTGCAGAAAGTGATACTTTTACGCAGGCGATGGCAGTTGTCCGAACGACGCTTTGCGGAGAGTTAGGTACAAAATTTTTCCTAGTTGCATAAACAGCTTAGTTTACATTTTAATATATTTGGTATTTTTTACATTAAAACAGCAAAAAACAAATTTTGTTTTCATTTTTAATTTAATCGAGTTTATAAATGGGTCAATAAGTCTGATTAGGCCTAAAACTCAATTTGAAATTTAGCGTGCGTAATAGTATTTTTCACGCTCGGCGTGCGCAAAACTAATTACTAAACTTTTACGCACGCTAATTTATAATTATTAAAGTTTTATATAAATTGTAGTCACTCTATATATTGCTTTTATGTCACTTGATATACTAGATGACACTGACAAGTTTATTTGATATTTACCGTCAGGCGTCAGGTTTTAAGTTTGATTTATCCTGGCGGTGTCAAAATGGATTTTGGAATTTGTGCTGGAAATGAAGATTTTGAACTGCCAAGGTTAATATTTGTTATTTTTACTAAATAAAATTATATTTATATATACTGAATTCAGATAAAAGTAGCAACATTTTTGCGGGATTGCCGGCTAGTTTTAAAATATGGAGATGTCAGTTAGGGTAAATCAAATTTCCCTAGCAATTTCTAAAAACTATTAAGAAAATTAACTGATTCATTTGTATTATTCAAGGAGATAAAAAGTTAATCTAGTTTGCACACATTTTTTGTTAGTTTTAAGTCAAATCAGGGCTATCAATTTTTTTGTTGGCCGTGGTCAAATTATTGAAAAGAAAAATAATAAAATTAAAGTACTGGCCAGGGCTATCAAAATGGACGGGCCACGATCCTCCACTTTGTTGACGTCACATCCGGGGCTGATTTTTTTTTGATGGTCACGTTACGACACAGCTGATTGTCTTTAAAATATTGAAGTTGGAATGACGGTTCATGGATATTTGATTTTTTTTTAATAAAGCCGTTTTTGAGATTGTTTTTTCTTTATTCTGGCAGAACAATTTTTTTAAAATGTATAGTAAGCCCTAATTTTTCATAGACGCTTCATTAGCTCACACAAAAATTAAGTTTAAAGCAGAAGTGAATGTGACAATCACATATGACAAAGTCAAATACATGTCAAATATAACAGTTGGCATTTGGTACATGGCGGGTAATTTGAATTCAAAATAAGGAATGCTAAATCTTGAAGATTTTAACCTTTTAATCATGTTGCTTCCTTACAAACCTTTGGTGGAATATCGGGATAGTGTCTGAGAATATTGCACTGAAATTTTGCGGAAATCTGTAGTGCCATTTTGAAAATATCATAAAAAAACATCTGACCTCCCGTAAGACCCAATGTAAAATTCAGCCCCGGGAGAACAGCTGATTTTTTCAGGGTCGTGGCCTCTATTTTTGTGTTGGCCTTGTACTGGCAAACGCGGAAGATTTTAAATGAGTTTGCTAAGATCAGTTCAGTTTGAAGTGAATATTACTAAACCCCTGCAAAATCAGCATCACTTGACAGTGTGACAAGTTTCAAACTCACCCCGAATCAAGAAACGTCAAGAACTGTTTGACAATTATTTGACTGGTTTTGTATACCAGGGATGTCGCTCTTGTTTATTAAACAGGGCCGGCTTTCAAAAACGAAGTTTTATTTATACCTTTATTTCGAATCTGGCGATTGCTATTTAACTCCATCCTTTTGAGCAAGACACTTGAAATTTGGTAGGTTTATATGGTGTTCATTACAATATGTTTTTTATTACAAAAATATCAAAATTGTGGTTATTATTATTTATAAACCAACTTGCATTAATCTTGAATTTCGATTTATAAATCGATAATATGGGGGCAATTCTTTAAAATTTGAAATAATTTGAAACAATGGGGGCAATTCTTTACATTTCAAAATGTTTAATGCTGCCAATTATTTTTTCTTTATTGTTTTATTTTGAATTTTTTGGAAAACCTAACCTTAAAGTTTGTTTTGATATTTTGGGCTTTCTGCAAAAACCTTCAAAATAGGAAAGTCCTGTTTGGGAAAATTCCGATCAGGTGATAATTTCTCGCTTTGTTGAAAGCTATTTTCTTTTTGATCACCTGATCACTTTATTGAAATCATTCGCGTTTTTTTGCCCACGCTGGGAGTTTGAAGCGCCACCCTGTGTGTGACAGGGGAATGAAGATTTCACTTCCGCCAAAAAACTAGAAGAAGTCACATGTGTTTTCGGGTGGAAGACCGAAATTCGAGTCCCAAGAAACGGGCGGCGCCGCCAGTGAATGCTGCAGAATTACAGAAGGTAAGCTTCTAGCGTGTTGCCGATTTTTTCCTTTGTTTTTTTGTTTAATAGACTCTGTTTTCCCAGGCGGGGCGAATTTAATTTTGGGATTATTTTTTTGGGATATCTCTAGTTTTTCTCCCCTTCAGGACTCAGATCTCTATTTGGTCCTTCAGACCCTTATGTTTTGAAAAAGCCCTTTGGATTTTACAGTTTTTTTTTTGTTAAAAAATTGGTAATTTTATAGTTTTTTTGCAGCAACCATATTTTATCGTTTTTTTGCCAGATTCGGACATTGTTGTTTTTCTACCGGTTTTTTTTTTAGAGTCCGCATGGTTTTGAAGGTTGCCCTGAGTTTGGTTTGACCTCGTGCGACGATAAAAGAAAACCCCCGTTCGACATTTGGCAGATACCCGGGCGCCCGTTTTTTTTCTTGCTGGCTGACATTTCATTGACGTTTGTGTGTTTTAACCTCACAACTTCACGTGTTGTTTTGTTTACCTCCGAGGTTAGAAAAAATTTGATTATTCGTCGGGTTTCGAATTTGTTTGTGTGAAATCCGTCGAAATTTACCTTCGTTTTTTGCTTTCGTTAGGCGCGAGATTGTTGCCGCGTTCTTAGCGAACCGTACCCGGGTGTTGATAGCGAAAAAACCTACTTTCTTGTATCTGATAAAAACCGCTTTGTCATGTCTGACATAAAAGTTTTGAAAAAACAAGAAAATAGCGTTTTTAATAAATTAAAAACAACTTATAATAGAGCCGTCGAAGCCCAGGGCAATGCAGAGAAGGCAAAAAAGTTAAAACCCAGATGGGAAGATGTGCCTTCTCTCGTAAGTCACTTCGATGCATTGCATTTTGAAATTATAAGCTTGGATAGTAGTGATCAGATACAAGAAAGCCAGGAAACTTTAGTGCAGGAATTTGATGAAATGAAATACACAATTAGATCGATTTGTCGTGAGCTCTATCCAGAGGAATACCAAGATGAACCATTCCCTGGTAAATGTGGACAGGGGTCTTGAAATTAAAAGAATAGAGGTACCCCATTTTGACGGTAATCTTAAAAAATGGCCCACCTTTTTTGATATGTTTAAGTCACTTGTCCATGATAAAGCTGACATGAGTGAAATAGCTAAATTTCAAGCCTTAAATACCGCTCTGGTGGGAGAGGCCGCATCTGTAATTAGGAACATACCGCTAACCTCTGATAATTATCGAGTAGCCTTCGATGCGATGATTAGACGCTTTAATAATAAAAGACTTTTGGTAACAAATTATTGGACGTCTATTTGTCAAGCCCCTTCTGCAAAATCGAGCAACCCACATGATTTGAGGTTATTGTTGTCCACTTTCCGGGAAAATTTGGAAGCATTGTCAAACTATGATGATGTAGACCTGCTAAAATGATTCTTCTTTTGCAAAAAGTTGATACCCCATTGAAAACTCAGTTTGAGATTGAGTATAGTGATAAGGAAATCCCGTCCTATAAAGATTTGTTTAAATTCTTAGAGAAAAATTGTCGGGCTTTGGAAAATAGTTCTATTTTGAATAAGCCAAAGGAGGTCTCACCTCCTCTACCCCCTAGGAAGGGTGGCAAACCACCCTATCCTGTGTTATTGACTGGAACAGGCCAGTCTGGTAATAAAGGTTGTGTTTATTGCCAGCAACAGCCCTACCATCCCCTTGTGAAGTGTACCAGATTTCTGGAATTAGAAGTAGGTCAGCGCCATCAATTTGTTAAGCGTGAACGATTGTGTTTTAACTGCTTTGGCAAACATGGTGTATCTCAATGCCCTACAAATGCCACGTGTCGTCAGTGCCAGGGTCTTCACCATTCCCTGTTGCACTTTGTGAAAAGCTCTCAGAGCCCCCAAGTTGATCGTCCAGGGGAGACCCCCCGTATACTTAATAGTGAAGGTGCCCAACAGGCATTGTGTACCGCTACACCCAGTAGCAACCATTTTGAACCTCGTAAGAGGAGACCTGTGCTTTTTGCAACTGCCGAAGTTTTAGTGGTAGATGCCAACAAAAAGTTTGTGTCTTGTCGGGCAATTTTAGATTCCGCTAGTGAAGCATCCTTTGTAACCGTCTCTTTGGCTGAGAGGTTAGGACTTAAAGTAGCTCCGAATAAAACTCCTATTGAAGGAATAACTGGCATGATTTCTAGTACATCAGATGGCAATGTAACATTGCAGATAAGCTCGTCCAAGTTTCCTGATAGTTTGTTTTCCTGTGATGCCATTCTTATTCCTAAAATTTGTGGAACCATACCTGTGACTGTTGTTGAATATGATTCTATTCAGTGGCCATACCTAAAAAATTTAGATTTTGCTGATCCTAATTTTGGACAACCTAGTAGTGTAGACCTTTTAATTGGTGTTGATTTGTTTGGTCAGATGCTTGTGCCTGGCTTTAAAAAGGGAGAAAATGGAGGACCTTGTGCCATTAATTCAATTTTTGGTTGGATACTCCTTGGTGGTATTGATGGTCCTCGTAAAACTCAAAAACCCATTAGTTTGTTGACCTCAGTGTCTTCCCCTATAGAATCTCGATTGGATAGTACCTTACAAAAGTTTTGGGAACTAGAATCGACCCCTCAAAAAATCCCTCTTTCCTCTGATGAGGATTTGTGTGAAAAAATATTTGCTACCACTCATTCAAGAACTGAGTCCGGCAGATATGTTGTTCGCTTGCCTTTCAGAGAGCCTCGACAAGAACTTGGTAACTCTAAAGGTCAAGCATTGCGTAGATTTAATATGATGGAAAACCGATTGTTGAAAAATCCTGCTTTGTATAGTGCGTACAAAGACTTTGTTCAGGATTACCTAGACCAGGGGCATATGAAATTGGCCAATTCTAGCCCTGACTTCCATTCATATTTTATTCCACACCACCCAGTTGTGAAGGCAGATGGTGACTTGTCAAAAATTCGAATTGTTTTTGATGCATCTGCCAAGACCTCAAATAGTCGTAGCTTAAATTCTATTTTATTGGTAGGACCTAAACTCCAAAGAGATATTGTGTCAATATTGCTTACTTTTCGCCTTTATAGTGTTGTATATTCTAGTGACATACGTCAAATGTTCAGGCAGATTGATATGCATCAGGCTGATGTGTGTTATCAACAGATATTGTGGCGGTTCGACCCAACCGAGGAGATTCAAGAGTACTCTCTTCAAACAGTAACTTATGGTGTGAATTCGAGCCCATACCTAGCTATTCGTACTCTTCACCAGCTCGTTAAAGATCATGGTAGTGGCTTTCCACTAGCGAGCAAGGTGTTGATGCATACTATTTATGTAGACGATGCCATCGGATTAGCTAATTCTGTAGCTGAAGCTTTAGAAAGCCAGAAACAGCTAATTGCGTTGTTAAAATTGGGTTGTTTTGAACTTCGTAAGTGGACTAGCAACACTCCTGAGTTACTAGAATCGGTTCCAGCTAGTCATCAGCAACCAATTTCCATTGATGATGAATCTGCTGGTTTAAAAATCCTTGGACTAAAGTGGTGTCCAAAATTGGATTCGTTTTGTTATGATGTGATGCCCATGGAAAGACCTTGTACCAAGAGAAATATTCTTTCTGAGATTGCAAGGATATATGATCCACTCGGGTTCCTAGCCCCAGTTGTTTTGGTTGCTAAATGTTTAATGCAACGTTTGTGGGTCCAGGGTCTTTCATGGGATGATACCCCCTCTAGTGATATTGTTGCACAGTGGCAACTCTATGTGTCGCAACTACCATTATTATCTTCGATATCAATACCTCGTTATGTTGTGAAGCAAAATGCTGTCACCACTGAATTGCATGGCTTTTGTGACGCCTCAATGTGTGCATATGGTGGTGCAGTATACATTCGACAAATTGAGTTGGATGGAAATATTTCTATCTCCCTTTTGTGTGGGAAAAGTAGAGTGTGCCCTATGAAAAGTATTTCTATTCCACGCTTAGAATTGTGTGCGGCTGTATTGTTGGCAGAGCTATTGGAGTTTGTTGGCAATCATCTTGATTGCGTCCCGATTGATAAGATTTTTGCTTGGTCTGACTCCAGCGTTACCCTGGCTTGGATAAAATCGTGTCCATCAAAACGAAAGGTTTTTGTAGCCAATCGTGTAACGACTATTCAAGAGAAAGTTCCCCCCAGCTGTTGGTACCATGTAAATGGTAAAGAGAACCCAGCTGATTGCTTATCCCGGAGCTTACTTCCTGGTCAATTGATAGGCCATCCTCTTTGGTTTACTGGACCATCCTGGTTGGCCCAGTCTAGTGAAACATGGCCTATGAACCACAAACTTGATGCGTTTGATGCTGATCTACCCCCTGAGGAAAATCGTTTTGTTTTTGTGACAGAAATACCCCTTGATGAAGTACAGCTGTTACTCACTAAGTACTCCTCTTTACGTAAAATCTTGGGCATTGTTGCCTTTTGTTTGAGACCTTTTCGAGTGAAAAAAGATCCTTCTTTATCTTTTCCTACTAAAGCCCTCAATGAGGCAGATCTTTATTATGCTACTTTAGTTGTTGTGCGAGTTGTACAACAAGAAGTTTTTTTTGAAGATTTGAAAAGGATACGTAAGGGTGAGAGTTGTGCTAAGCCTCTTCGAAAGTTAGCTCCTTTTCTTGATTCCCATGGTGTTCTCAGGGTGGGCGGTAGATTACGTCACACTGATTTAGCATATGAGGTGAAACACCCCATGTTGTTGCCTCGTAGTCATAGGCTTACCACTTTGATTATTGAGAAATTCCATAATGAGCATGGACATCCAGGTCCTCGCTTATTGGAGTACCTCCTAAATCAACAGTTTTGGATTTTGTCGGTGAAAAGTGCCATTCACAGTGTTGTTTCCAAGTGTTTTTGTTGTGCCAGGGTAAATCCCAAACCATTGCACCCATTCATGGGTGACCTTCCTAAATTTAGAGTGTCCCAGGTGAAGCCCTTTTCCCATGTTAGTGTAGATTTTATGGGTCCATTCTCCATCACGTTAACCAAGCGTCGTGGTGTAAAAAGTCAAAAGGCTTATGGGTGTATTTTTGTTTGTTTCCCAACAAAGGCCATTCACCTGGAGGCTGTTTCTGATTTGTCCACTGATGCATTTTTGGCTGCCCTCCGCCGATTTGTTGGTAGACGTGGCAGATGTGCTGCCCTCTACAGTGACCAGGGCACTAATTTTGTTGGGGCAAATAACCTCCTTGTGTCCTATTGTCAGCAAGCTGCTGAGACTTTAGCGATTAAGTGGTGTTTTAATCCACCCGCCAGTCCGCATTTTGGTGGACTCCATGAGTCTGGGGTAAAGTCCACAAAAACTCATCTGAAGAGAATTGTGGGGGATCAAATCCTAACCTTTGAAGAGTTGATGACTGTATTGGTTCAGATTGAGGCTATTTTAAATAGTCGACCATTGTGTAGTATGAGCCCTGATCCTCATGACTTTCAAAGTCTTACTCCTGGACATTTCCTCACTTTAGAACCCTTGACAGCCCCTCCCGATGAAGATCTAACCAATGTTAAGTTAAACCGTCTCCATCG
>OY755040.1:104214141-104216641 GCA_963576565.1 Aspidapion aeneum | reverse complement strand
TAGACAGACAGATAGACAGACAGATAGACAGACAGATAGACAGACAGATAGACAGACAGATAGACAGACAGATAGACAGACAGATAGACAGACAGATAGACAGACAGATAGACAGACAGATAGACAGACAGATAGACAGACAGATAGACAGACAGATAGACAGACAGATAGACAGACAGATAGACAGACAGATAGACAGACAGATAGACAGACAGATAGACAGACAGATAGACAGACAGATAGACAGACAGATAGACAGACAGATAGACAGACAGATAGACAGACAGATAGACAGACAGATAGACAGACAGATAGACAGACAGATAGACAGACAGATAGACAGACAGATAGACAGACAGATAGACAGACAGATAGACAGACAGATAGACAGACAGATAGACAGACAGATAGACAGACAGATAGACAGACAGATAGACAGACAGATAGACAGACAGATAGACAGACAGATAGACAGACAGATAGACAGACAGATAGACAGACAGATAGACAGACAGATAGACAGACAGATAGACAGACAGATAGACAGACAGATAGACAGACAGATAGACAGACAGATAGACAGACAGATAGACAGACAGATAGACAGACAGATAGACAGACAGATAGACAGACAGATAGACAGACAGATAGACAGACAGATAGACAGACAGATAGACAGACAGATAGACAGACAGATAGACAGACAGATAGACAGACAGATAGACAGACAGATAGACAGACAGATAGACAGACAGATAGACAGACAGATAGACAGACAGATAGACAGACAGATAGACAGACAGATAGACAGACAGATAGACAGACAGATAGACAGACAGATAGACAGACAGATAGACAGACAGATAGACAGACAGATAGACAGACAGATAGACAGACAGATAGACAGACAGATAGACAGACAGATAGACAGACAGATAGACAGACAGATAGACAGACAGATAGACAGACAGATAGACAGACAGATAGACAGACAGATAGACAGACAGATAGACAGACAGATAGACAGACAGATAGACAGACAGATAGACAGACAGATAGACAGACAGATAGACAGACAGATAGACAGACAGATAGACAGACAGATAGACAGACAGATAGACAGACAGATAGACAGACAGATAGACAGACAGATAGACAGACAGATAGACAGACAGATAGACAGACAGATAGACAGACAGATAGACAGACAGATAGACAGACAGATAGACAGACAGATAGACAGACAGATAGACAGACAGATAGACAGACAGATAGACAGACAGATAGACAGACAGATAGACAGACAGATAGACAGACAGATAGACAGACAGATAGACAGACAGATAGACAGACAGATAGACAGACAGATAGACAGACAGATAGACAGACAGATAGACAGACAGATAGACAGACAGATAGACAGACAGATAGACAGACAGATAGACAGACAGATAGACAGACAGATAGACAGACAGATAGACAGACAGATAGACAGACAGATAGACAGACAGATAGACAGACAGATAGACAGACAGATAGACAGACAGATAGACAGACAGATAGACAGACAGATAGACAGACAGATAGACAGACAGATAGACAGACAGATAGACAGACAGATAGACAGACAGATAGACAGACAGATAGACAGACAGATAGACAGACAGATAGACAGACAGATAGACAGACAGATAGACAGACAGATAGACAGACAGATAGACAGACAGATAGACAGACAGATAGACAGACAGATAGACAGACAGATAGACAGACAGATAGACAGACAGATAGACAGACAGATAGACAGACAGATAGACAGACAGATAGACAGACAGATAGACAGACAGATAGACAGACAGATAGACAGACAGATAGACAGACAGATAGACAGACAGATAGACAGACAGATAGACAGACAGATAGACAGACAGATAGACAGACAGATAGACAGACAGATAGACAGACAGATAGACAGACAGATAGACAGACAGATAGACAGACAGATAGAAGACAGACAGATAGACAGACAGATAGACAGACAGATAGACAGACAGATAGACAGACAGATAGACAGACAGATAGACAGACAGACAGATAGACAGACAGATAGACAGACAGATAGACAGACAGATAGACAGACAGATAGACAGACAGATAGACAGACAGATAGACAGACAGATAGACAGACAGATAGACAGACAGATAGACAGACAGATAGACAGACAGATAGACAGACAGATAGACAGACAGATAGACAGACAGATAGACAGACAGATAGACAGACAGATAGACAGACAGATAGACAGACAGATAGACAGACAGATAGACAGACAGATAGACAGACAGATAGACAGACAGATAGACAGACAGATAGACAGACAGATAGACAGACAGATAGACAGACAGATAGACAGACAGATAGACAGACAGATAGACAGACAGATAGACAGACAGATAGACAGACAGATAGACAGACAGATAGACAGACAGATAGACAGAC